>JAWLRI010000010.1:838634-881366 GCA_034781795.1 Crypturellus tataupa | reverse complement strand
ATCGCTATGTTCATTTCAGAACTACGATCATTAACGATCAGTCATGTCATGAGAGCTGTCTCTTAATGTTTGCATGAGAAGAGAGCTTTATTTCAGATTAAAATTTGCATGTTGGGCTGAACCTTTGTCGGTAAGCAAACTCTAGAAGATTTGCATGACATTACGATAGCTCAATATATTATTCTGTGCTGTTGTAAATCCTTTGAATACGCAGATTTAGCTTTGATTTGCATGCATGCAATATTTTCCTTTAGTGCTTAAAAGTAAATCCTAATCTGCCTGTCAGGGCATATCATTTGAGAGTTCACAGAAATCATGCTATTCAAAGAGCATCCTTTTCTTTTGTTCTCGTGAACCATGGGGAGTCCTACAAACTTGACCATCAACGGTATTTAATCAAGCCTTGTTTCTCCAGATCTGTGTAACTGCCTGACAGCTCTGAGTGTGTTAAACTCATGCACCTTTCAAAGCAAGAATGGCTTTATATGGTTTTAATAGGAAGAGACAGTTATAACCCTTCTCCTCCCAAGGTGTCTGCAGCCCCACCATGGAGCTCAGTTTTAGCTTTGGTTGTTGAGGCTTAAGATAATTGTGTTGCCTGTTAAAAAATTAGCTCTTAGCCATGAAAACTGCAGATGGTTAAGAAATAGGGTATGAGTGACCCAGTTCTCAAGTGTCAGGCAGTTCTTGTGGGGCACTGGGAGCTGCCTGATAGCTAATTATTTTAATTGATATTTGAATACTTCACAGAGTCATGCATAAATGATGAAAGCAGCTTATGCCTTGATTGTAGTCAAAGATAGCAAGGGCCAAATTCACTGCAAACTTATAGCAATGCAAATTATATGTTGGAGCCCAACAGTTCCCCTGCAGGCTATAAATAACTCCCATTAAAGTCATTGGGGGTTATTTGTGTCCTGTGGGGGAGAAGGTAGTCTGTGGTATAGCTGACCAGAAAATGGTTGTTAGTGATAAAGCAATGTAATTTGCATTGATTTATTATTCATTGGCTGTAAAGAACAAGTGCAGCTTACCCAGTGAGAGGAATTGACACCAAATTCTTTTGTCGCTTAAACAAATGTCCCTGCTGAGCGAACCAAGATACACTATTGCAACTGAGTGGAGTTTATCACACACCTTCTGGCCTGAAATTCTATTAAATTTGAGTTGGATTTCAGCGAGAGTTGATTCCAAACTGAACTTTGCCCTATTTGTGCAAACAAGGATTGGTGGTTAAATAAGGTGCAGATGTATATACAGGAAAATAAAATGCAGTCCTTTAAATGTTTCAGAACACAGCAAAACAAAATGCAGTCCTTTAAATGTGTCCAAATTCCCTATGTCTGATAATATGTACACTCTGTTTTAGAAGACCTAGTGTTAGCTTTTAAGACTGTGCATCTAAAACAATAGATATATTTTGGGAACAGAGAAGTGAATCTGTCATTAGTGTGGAAAAAAGAAAAAAAGAAAGACAATCCAAGATCATATTAGTAAAGTTTTCTTCTCAAGACTTTTGATTTTGGTGCTTGTAGGCATTGAGATGTGTTTTATGATTGACCTAAGCAAGGTATTATCAAGAGTCTACTTTGGGGTTGATGTTCCTCTGAAAGCTGCAACTTTCTGGATGGGAACAACAGATAAATATTGCTTGTGGGTTTGCTCTCTCATTCTTCTCACCTTCTTTTAAGCGAGTTTTCTTTTTCTGGTGAAGTTTGTGTCTGGCAATACTCAAGCTTGGTTGCTGATACAGGTGTTGTCCCATCCCTCTCTGGGCTGCTGACTGCACTGATTTCATGCCAATGTCTGTGTGGCATTGCTGCCTTAGTCCCTAAGGCACTAGACACTGAGAGCACAAATATCAAACGTGGCTGTTTTACCAGTGCTGTCTTTTGCCAAGTTGATTGTGTCTTCATGACATCAACTGTTCTGCAATTTTGTGGTGATTTTTTTTTTTTTTTTTTTTAAGAAAAGGTGCTATTGCAGGAGTGGGAGAAACAAAGGAGGAAATGTTTTGGAAGGCCTTTTAATGATTCACTGCACTTTGTACAATGACTTAGTAACCTGGGATTTGTCAAGCAAGGCTGATGCTATCTCCCTTTGAATAAACACTCTGTCCTGCTGTGGACTGTCTTCACAGGCTGAGATGGACTTGTGGAAAGGAATGCTGTAACTATAAATTATTATTTTGTGGATTAGTTTTTCTGGCAAAATCTGAATAAAATAATAAACTTGGAACTTAATTCTTCTCCAAAAGGAGTATGTTCTAGCTATTTAAAGCTGAACCCTTTTGCAGCATATTCCTTCACATTTCTGTTAAAGGTTAACAAAATTGTTTAGATAGCTCTAATGGCTGCACATCAGTCTGCCGTAACCAGTTGATTTATGTGACTGATTTCTTTAGCAAATTTCTCTAATCACTTCTTATTTACAAACTGGGGAGGTCTTGTTTAAAGCAGCTATGCTGAGTGCTCATCCATCTTAAAGGTTCATTCCTTGACTGAAGTAAGTTTAGGAAACACAAATCTAATGGACCCCTGTGACACACAGCGCCCAATAGAAGAAGAGGTCATATGCAAAGTCTCTGGTAGTGTTAATCCCTCTTGTCATCTCCTACAGCCAGACTAAAAGTATGATTTTTTTTTCTTAAAGCACAGAGAAAGGAAATCATAATGAGTGTAGGCAAGTATTCCTAAGCCAGCAGGAAGTGTGCTTGGAGGCCAGGCAGTCATGGATTCCAGTCTTATCCAAGCTGTCGAGTGACAGCTGGTAATTTGAAATAACTTACAACTTTTATTTGAAACTTATCTAGACTTGATAGACTTACTGTAAGAGAGAATATAATGGTCCTTCTTTTAGAAACAAGGTAAAGTTATGTAATACTTCAAGCAGAGGTAGGCACAGAGTTGTTTTCTGCAGTGAGGCATCATGCATCTTTACAGGGTACAAATGTTGAATCCTTCTGTGTTTATTATTCTGTAGGTACATATCATTCCAACCGCTATTGCCCAAACTATTTTCAAAGACAGATATAAGAAATATTTAGCAGTTGTGCCTTAATCAGGATGCCACCCAAAGTTTGTTTCTTGCTATTGGGGACACTGTGGTAAGCAGGAGTAAAAGCAAATTCTACACAATTTATAGGCAAGTCGGTAAACTCCATTGTACTGTGGCATGCAGAAGTGAGTTTCCATTATAAATGGTCAGAGTTCTGCTGTTATATATGTCAGGGAAGGTTGTGACAAAGTGTGCGGGAGCTTCAAAAACCCATATTGGTGGTTTTATGAATATCTGATACAATATTTAAGGACCACTGAGAATCTGGTCATCTTCAGCAGTCACCATGATTTTTACAAAATCTTTCAGATTCTTCACATATTTTTGCGACTGACTTTTCCTTTTTGTTTCCTTCTAACACTTACTCCATCTTTGGAAAAGTATTTTACATACAGTCTTCAGAATAGGAGTGATTCTGCAGGTTCCCCATTATTCTCTGTAACTTATTGCTGGATAATTCTATTAGATGGTATTCTATATTCTGATGTCTCTGATATTTTTGTATTCCAATCCTTTTCTATCCAAGAAAAATCTCTGACATTTCCTGTTCAATTTTCAGACTTCTTTTTGATCTGCAGCGACTATCTCTCATACTTATTTACTATGTTTTTGAACAGCAGTTCTGTTCAAGTTTGTCCCTTGTAGGGGCAGAAAGTCATGAGTATATGCAAATCTCTTCCTTATTCTATTTTTGCCACTATTTCTGCAGGAAAATTACTAACCAGGTGATCAGAATTAATCCAGTCCATACAGAAGCATGTAGAAGGACAAAAAGTAAAAAGTATGAGGAAAACCTGGGCTTTTTTCTCAGACACTTTCAAGAAAACAGATTTTTTTCTTAAGAAAAAGATGGGTCTCCATATCACTATGTGGGGTAGTAGTCTTTGATATTAAGTCTGTTACAGCTGTTGAATGCATTAAGAAATAAGGGGAAGAGATCTGAAGACACTCATACAATATTCATGTCTGGTTTTAGTATGCAGGAAGTGGAAAAGGTAGAAGAAGATACAATAATGGATAAAGGAAGGACAGTAGGAAAAAAAAGAAAGTGATAGAAGTGTTAGGGACATTAATCAGATCAACAGGGCAGTTGTTAAAGGACTGTGCCTGACCTGACAAGGAAGAGGTGGTCAGTAAGAAATAAGGGGAATTTGAAATTCTGGTGTTAACTGTGAAATCAGGACAACGGTCAGCAGAATAATCTTGCTGGAAAAGTGGTACTGAATGAGCTGCTCTGTTGAGGGAAAAACAAAAATAGAAGGTGGTGGGTTGTGCACGTGCATTAACAACATAAAAAATCATAAAAAAAAAAAAAAAAGAAACGAAAAAGGACATTCTGGCTGAAAGAGTATCTGTTTTGGTTTTAATGACTAATGATGAGATCATAGAAGAGCTAGCTACAGGATGTAAATTCATGTCCAGGGATGGGGAATTGATTTAATTAAAATAAACGGAAGTTTAAAATGATGTCCTTAATTAAAGTTCTCATTGAAAGGTAGCAAACCTGGGTTTGTCAAGCTGCTACTTAGGTAAGTCAGCTGCACCAAAGAGTTCAAGGTGCAGAAGGTTACAGAAATTTGCACTTATTGCAGTCAGCAATCTGGGTTTTGTGTCCCGGAGAAGGAGAAAGAGTTATCAGGAAAGAATCAAAGTTAGGTTTATGACAGCTGATCCTGAACTCCAACTTGCTATAAGGTTTGGACACAGATAAAAAATGATTTTTAGACACATAAGTACATTTTGAAAAACAGGAAGGCTGCTACATAATTGTAGTGCTGGTTCATGGATTAAACCTAATTTAGGTGTGACCTTGGGGAAGGGGAACTAATGGTGATCACTGTGACAGAAACAATCTGAATGTGGTGGTAGCACAGCTTGAATATAACCATGCTCTTAAATTGCTTGGAAATAGCTAACCTTTATGCTGCAAGTATTTTTAGCAGAAACACCTGTTCTCTGTGCTGGATCTCTGTGCTTTTTACTTAATTGTGTAAGTTCTCTAGAATGATAAATTTCTTGTAGATTTGCACTGCCACACTGAGTGGTGCTGTGGCTTCTTGAGAATTATTGCTCGGGTTAGGGAGATTCAAAGTCAAACTTGGAAAGATGTTAAAAATAGGCGTGAAAAAGCTTTTTACATTATGTCATATCGGAAATTATTTGAGGGGCTAGGTATTTTCTGACTGAACAGTGAAGGGAAGATGAGTTCAGCTTTCATGCACTGACTGGCTGTGGTATTTTGGGGAGACTCGAGAGAAGAATGTTGTTATCAGACTGGTTATGATTAAGCACTGAGTGAGAGATTTTTAGCTGACAAGATTAAATGAAAGGGCTTGAAAGGAAATGTACAGGGGTGCTACTCAGAAGGAGAGAAGGAAATGTCACAAGTACTTTTGAATTTGTTGTTCCAAGCATTGAAATCAGTATTGACATCAGTGGTAGGGAGAGAAAGAAGCTTTAAAGGGGAGACAGAATTCACTTTTAGGTGAGTTTAGTTTATGTTGGAGATAAAGAGTTAAAGATTAGGAGTAAAATGAGGTATGAAAATGGATTCACAGGCTTAGAAAGGGAAGAGATAAATGAGGATGTGGTTTCATGATGTCAGGTTGAGCTGCCCCTGGCAGGAGTAGTCATTGTCCCTCCTGTCTCTTACCGCACATTCCCACCGTCACCTTCATGTCATCCCCTCTTGGATGGATTTCGCAATCACGAAACTGCATCTGAGCAATCAACAGAGATGAGCGTTAAAGTCTGTGGCCTGATGAGATCACCCAGAGGTGTCGAACGCAGATGCGTATGTCAAGGGCAGAGCTTTCAAAAGCATCCTTGATCCGTCAGGCCATCCAGGAGACATAATGAAAGAACAATCATGGTCAGGAAAAGTAATGATGTAATTTGAAAGCTCAGTGAAGATGAGATGTTAGAGCATCAGCATTATCAAAAGAACCAGAAAGGCCAAATAGGAGGAGGAAAGAGGAAGATCCTTGAGATTTGGTCACAAAGAGATCATGAAAGACCATACTGAGAACAGTTTCATTCAGATAGAAACAACAGAAGCTGGATTGGAAGTAATCCAAGCTAGAGCTGGAAGAAAAGTGAGTTCATTGGCTTCAGTCTATGCTTATCATGAGTTTATAGATAAGGGAAAGGAGGAAAATACAGTAACTGTCAATAGGTAGGACCCTGGTCTTCTGGACAGAGGAAAGGGTGCAGAGTCAGAAGACAGAGATAATTTGAGGACTAAGTTTAGCTGAGAAGGAAATGTGCAAAAACAAATGGAAGAGATAAATGGATTGCAGAAGGCAGGAGTAAAGGTGGGCAGTTAATAGACATTGTATCATGATACATTGCTCTCCATGAAGAAATACAGCTCTCTGTAGGAAGGCAAGGGGAGAAAATCAGTTGCAAAACTGGGCAGCTTCTTGCTTAATGAAAAAGAAATCAGCTAAATCAACCTGTCTTTCAGTCAGCTTTAACTGATTTGGAGCAGGAGCGCACTACCCTTTCCCTGTTTCCAGCCCGAAGGCCGCAGTGGAGAGCAGGGCATCATACCCACAACATGTGCTGGCTACAGCGGCTGCTACTGAGTTCGCTTGGCTTGGGAAAGAGAGCAACACACTGAGACTTTAGGGGCAGCCCTACCTAATTGTCTGGCTTTGATCCAGCTGCTGATTGACCCAATAAACTCTAATGAATCTGGATTCCTGCAGTCTGATTTGCTTCCTTTCCCTATTACGTGCTTCCCTCGGCCCATGAAGAGCTGAAACCTGAGTGCTGCCGTTGACAAAGAGAGTGAGAGAGAGGGGGAAGAAAAGGCAGATAACAGCCGAATGTAATCAGCATTTTATTACCATCCTCAGGAA
The DNA here is from genome assembly GCA_034781795.1 of Crypturellus tataupa. Classification (NCBI taxonomy): domain Eukaryota; kingdom Metazoa; phylum Chordata; class Aves; order Tinamiformes; family Tinamidae; genus Crypturellus; species Crypturellus tataupa. Next base: position 874,446 of record JAWLRI010000010.1, on the reverse strand, counting down.
GTGGGACTGGCTTAAAAAAAAAAAAAAGTAGGTTGGTGGAGCAAGGAAAGTTAATTATGGTGGGGTTATTTGACAGGAAATTACAAAATACAAACAGACAGAAGAAACACATTTTAAAAGAGGGTAGGAAATCTCGAGTTACTTCACTGTGTATATTCAAAACCCCCAAAGCAAAGGCTCAAAATAGCAGTTTAAACAAAAACTATCTTATCAGATAAAGGCATTTCAAGTACAAAAGGAAATTTATATATTGGGTTGACAGTCTCAAAATAAACTGATTGTCTTGATAACACCATAGATTTAATTGTGGGAAAAAATTGGGTTCATTTGTATGACTTGCAGACACAGTAAATTCCCATGTAAATTCATTCCTTTTCTTTATTTGTATGTTTCTTGTCTTCTAAGCAATGTTTATCAGCATTTTCCAGAAATTGTAAAGGTAGCTTTATGCATGTAGAACGAGACTCATAAATATGTGCATATTTTAAAAGCTTCCATGCAGACGAGATAAGATTCATTTCCTATACCACTCTATGGAGGTATAGTAGTGGCAGTTTAGCAAGCTGCCCAGATTCAGAAATACAGTGCTTTAGTGTAGGGATATAATCTCCAGTACTAGTGATCAGCATTATTTTTTTATTTATTTCATCATTAGTACACTTATGACATGCTCTTGAATATTTGGTTTCTTTTTGCTTTCTGCTTGGTAAGGAAACTATTTTGTTACTACATCTTTTTCTTTTTCCCCTGAGGCAGTAAAAGATGTGTTAAGATAGCAGAACCTGCTCCTTATTGCAGTTCCTTTGTAGCCCTGTTGTAGGTACCAAAGCTGCAAATAAAAGCAAGGAGGAATTTCTGATATTTGGACTCTCTTGGAGTGTTTTATTACCAACATTTTCTTCAAAGAATGTTTTTGTTGTTGTTGTTTTGTTTGCTTGTTTTTTTGATAAAGCAATAATTGCCCAAGTTTCAGAACCCTCTTTCTCATTTTGCTTTGAATTTTATGGTTGAGATGTTGGTTATGGTTGAGATCTCTCTGTATCACAGACTGTATCAGTCTCTGAGTCCCTGCAGTGGGATAGGATAAGTATTATAAGGACTATACAGTTTCATCTGCTTTGAGGGAGGGAAGGTGCAAGAAGAGGGAGGCGGGAGGAAATAACTCCTGTGCAAATGATATATTAGATTAGCTCTGTTAAGATTAGAGTAGTCTTAGAATTCTGTTAAACAGCTCTCTTGCATTTGGCTAGAGTGATAACAAAGACAGGTTAGGAATGTTAAGATGTTTATAGGTACAACCTTCCTGGCTTTCATGACTTCTTCTGCGAAAGCTGTTCCTTCCCTTTTCTTGCTCTTCAGGCTTCAAATCTGCCAGTGTAGGGTGTGAGAATGATGCTATGGGCAGTACGTGCAGAGGAGGAGATGTACAACCCAGGAAACAGCAGGCACAAAGACTTCTGTTCAGAGAGTTGGAGTGGTTTAGCGCATGTGGCAAAGCCTCGAGAGTGGGATTGAGGCATGGAGAACTGTGAAGGGAGCGCTACTGGACTAGTAGAAAGCGCTGGACATGTCTGTGATACGGTGACTCATCATACCTGCTCGATCACGTAAGTAATGTAAGATGCTTTTTTTCTAATCAATTTGCCTACTTTGCCTGTGACTTTCTATTCCTGATGCTGTTGAGCCTTTGTAATCTGGGTATAAAGCAAAAGCTGCGATGTGTTCATTCACTGAATATTATATTCTACTATATAGTAGGTAGGTAAAGCTGCTGGTTGGCTGAGATGCAACATGGTATCCCTGTGACCAAGTTAATTAAATGACTATTTTCACTGGCATTCAAATCTTTCCCTTCTGCAGGTTGGTCACCCAGGGTACATTTAGAGGTTTCTAACAGATATGAGCAGGCAGAATTGCCTGTATTAATGAAGCACTTTTGAGGGCTAAGGTTGTTGCTTAAGTGTAGTACAAAGAAGTGAACACATCTGCTCACTTTGGTGACCCCAATACTAAAAGGCTCAGTTCTATAGCACTGTCCTATTTCTGCAAAACTTTGCTAGTAATCCTATGAAAGTTTCAAGATCCGATGGGCCCATGAGAGGTTTGGCAATATTTAACAAAGAGATATCAGTAAGCAGTGTGACTGGGTCAGGAGGATTGGGTTGCAGTGTAAACATTTGAACTTGCAATCATTGATTTTTTGCACTTTAAAAAATGCAGGGGACATCTGTGCAAGAACGAAACAGAGGTACTCATTTGTATCTTAAATGATCTACTGCTATAAAAGGTTTTCATAACTCAGTGGAGAGAGTTCATAAAGGAACATTGTGGGAAGAAAGTAACCCATGTAAAAGGAGAGAATGGTTATGACAATATGAATTGTTTCTAATCTGAAACAATAATCAGTGTTATGGAGAACTGTAGTTAATAATAATCTAATACAGTATATTTTTAATTGAAAGATCTAAACTAATATTAGTTAGTTTAGACTACTGAATAGAGAGTGGTATGGAATGGGTAAAGTAAAAGGAGCCTAAATACATTTCCAAAATTCACATACAGATGCTATAGAAAAAGTAGGAAACGAATCAGTCTCAACTGACTCTCTTTTTTTAATTTTTTTCGAAAGGCTTTGCCATTCTTCAATGATTTACCTTTAAAATGGTATATGTGGTACTGTTGCAAAAGGAGACCACTAAAATATAATGTTCTATTAATCAGCTTTCCAGAATGTAATTAGCAGTGCTGTGAATTCACATTTATCCAGTTGTTTTTTGCAGTAGCAAATGGTAATAATGACATAGAGAAGATTTTTTTTTTGAGAGAGAGACATGTGTGAGAGAGATTTAAGGAGATGCCTTCATCATATATGAACATAGTGGTACCTTATTTTGAAAACACTTACTGCTGTTTTATACATGCTGAAAATGGAAGATTAGGGCCTGCAGATGCAAAGTTATGGCATCATCAGAAGCAATCATTAACACAAGGTAAGCCAGTGACAAAGTACCTTTGCTGAGAGTGCATTAATGATTGAACTCTTTAGATAGAATAAATATAGGTAGCCAAACTTAGGACAATTAGTCATTTTGAAATTGTGCTTTAATATAATTTTACTGTTTTCACTCTCATAGTGATGATAAATAGGTGTAGTCTTTTTAATTTCACATTAAGTTTTGAAAAAATGAGAGAATATATCCTAGAAAAATTGTTTGCTAATTTGGAAGGGTGTATTAATGAAACTGCCCGGATTGCGTTAAATATAGACCATTCCAAGGAATTCTGATCTTATGTGCTATTTAATGACCACCTGACCAAGTTTATTATCGACTGTATTTCAGTGCTGATAGAACTGCCACTTGGTACGTCTGGTTGATTTAATTAAGATAATGACAAACTTGGGGAGTTAAGAGCCAGTTTGTTCAAGAGTGTTGTTTATGCCTAATTCTCTATGAAGTGCTCGAGCTTTTTCTTTCTCTCTCTCTCTCTCTTTTTTTTTTTTTTTTTTTTGGAAAAAGGCTTTTCTGAAAGTCTGGAGGACCCATTGGTGGAGTTTAGAATTTTCTGTCTTCAGCTCTGTTCAGTAATGTAAATCATGCCTAATTTATTTAACTCATATCTCTGCATCTTCAAAACTTCAGTGTGGGTAAAGTTTCAACTAATTAACCAGGAAAGGATGTAAACAACATTCAGATCCAAACCATATGTTATCCTTATAGTTTATCTGTACTCGTTGTCTTTGAAAACAGTGAACTCTGAATGGATATTTTGCATGTATATGGTTTTAGTTTAACAATTTTTTAATAGCTTCCAAAAATAGACAATAGTGCAGCTTGTTTTAAGGTGTTTCAGATAGAGTACACGGCACATTTCCCACTTGCTTCTTTTTGGTCACCAGCTAGCTTTTGTTGTTGTTATTAAAATACAATGCGATTATTTTGCAGAAGACTCTAATACTTTTTCAGTCTTCAGCTGGGGTTTCTTGAGGCTGGGTAGAGAGCACTGTAACTACCTGTGATAACCACTCCTGGAGAATGAAAACTATGTGAAATCTCACTGCTCCTTTTTAGCAAAAGTAAAGTTTCTTTGGAGCACTACTTGTTTTAGGCAAAAGGCTGACAATACGACTGAATTTTGCTGGGAAACTTTAGGAGTAAGATTGGGGCGGGCTGGATATCAAAAAGCATAGACGTAGGGTTAAGAAAATCAAGTTTTTCCAACCAATCCCACTCCTACTTTGTGGGCTTGGACGATGCACACTCCAGCTTTGCATGGGCAAGTGCCGGGACGGGGAGGGTTGCATTGTGCCATGGGGCAATGGGGGTTTATTTTCTTCCTTGTGTGCAGGGGCGGATACAGTTCTAAAAGTCTTCCTTTTAATTCCCTCTTCCCCTCTGTTCATGCGAAAGCTCCACAGTTTGGCCCGAGGGAAGGAGGCTACAAAAGAGGGTATCAAATTTTGCAGCCTTTTCCACGGGTGTGTTGATGTTGCCCCTAAACCCAGCCCCAGGGAACTCTTTAAAATGCTCTAACAGTCAAAAAGGAGAAAGGGAAGAGTAAAGTTTCCTTAGCACTAAATCTCTAGTAGCCGTGGGACTTGAGCTTAAATTCCATATGAAATGGGAGTTTAAGAATTATCACACTCAACCTTGGTAAGAAAGAATATGTATACACAATATACATATATATGCAAACATACTGCTCTAGACAAGCTTTGCAAATGATTTACTGAAAATCATGAAATATAAGAATATTTTTAACTGCCTAAAACACCTTTTCTGTTAATAGTCCAGCATAGAACTTTTTTTCAAACAGATTAGTCAAAATATTAAGCCAGTAGAAAAAAAAAATTAGTATATTTTTTTATAAACATACATTTCATTGAATACAAAGCAAAGACTTCTTTTTCTGCCCATAACTGTTATTATTCCACTCAGCACATGCTGAATTCCATTATATCTTGGAATATCATTAAACAATATGTATATACAAAGCTCATATGGAAGGGAATAAATATGGTTTCAATGGGCTAAAAACACTATTGTCAGGGTAAGAATGTGTTAGGAAATGATTTTTTATTAATGCTGGATACTACTGTGCAGTAGAACAATGCACTATCTTTAGTATTTATAAAATTGTGAATTATCGCAGCATATCAGACATTTGACTTCTTTTAGGTAGTTGTCTTTTATGTGCAACAGTCTCAATGTAGTAGGCATAAAATAAGAGTATAAAATGAAGATTTTAGCACAAATATACAAGATGTTTTTCCTGAGTGATAGCTATCAAATACCTGTGCTGCAAACTTTATGGCCGAATGTGCTAAATCAGTTCGTGCCTCGTGTGCAGCTAGAGTGGAATTTGCTGATATTCTTTTTTATCTGTGCCCTGATTTATGTTAGTTAAAGCTACCTGTTGGCAGCCAGCTTGTACCCCGAAACGACAACTGCTTTGTCTTTATTCCCTCTTCTAAGGAAAAGCATAGTAGGCCTCCATCTTCAGCATTTTATTTTCATTGTAACTCCCTGTCTCATCTTGGCAGTATGAGTTTTCACAGTGCTGGAGGGGAAGGGGTCCCCAGTTTTGCTTTTCTCCATGGGCCTTGTTCACCAGTACTGTCTGGGTTTGACTCTGAGTCTATTGAACGTAACACAGAGGAAGCCTTGGAAATATCCGTGTACCCTCTTAAGAGCTTAAAGCAATCAGATTCATGTTTTATGTTAAAATCAAGCTGATTTAAGGTTTTGAGATGTGTTTATTTCCTCAGGTATGTGTATATATATATTTTATATATGGCAAGTAAAGCCAAAATGTCTTTTTCATGTAATATATAAGAGGAGTGACAGGATAGAAAATTACACATGAAAGCTCATCTACTATGAGTGATATGAATTATTAAGACACAGACATTAGCCAAAGTCTGGAGCAGAAAGGAGCACGCAAGCATTTCTTTCCCACGCAGCCTGCTCTCCAGCAGACTCAGTATCGGCATAAATGGACTAGAGGCCTTACAAACTCAACAGTGGTCAGCATTTTAACCCAGCTTCTTCAAAACAAGCAGCTGGTGGGAGGTGAGACATCAAAGTAAAGCAACTAAAGGTCAGGAGACTCTTCCTGAGGATAGCTGAGGAGGGATCTTGAAGCAGTCTGCAGTACTTGTTGCCTAGCCAACAGCAAAAGTGGGTAAGGCTGAATCTGAAAGGGGGTATTTTCCCCAAAAGGGGAGTCAGAATCCCTGGGAGAAGAGATTGCAAGGAACTGAGCAGGGAAATGCATAAATGGCAGCAGTTTGTTGCCTCATATAGTAGCCCCCTGTGATGGAGGGACAGAGATGAGAAAGGAAGACTGAGCTTCTCTGTCTTCCTGCTGTGAGTAACTTTGTTTTCTAGAGACGCATGTGGGGATCTCTGCTAGGGTTGGAGGAGCCTCAGGGTTTGCAAGTGGTGCTGGGGGCCCTTCCTGCATCCTTTAGGGGAAATAGGAAGAAAATAGAGTCAAGGAGCAAGGGGCTCTGAGACCTTGTATCGGAATGATCTGATGACCTTTCCCAGATTCTAATCAGGTTGTAGTGACCGAGTCATATTTTTGGAGGCATCAAGGAAAATATCTCCCCTGGACACACTCTCAGTCTACAAGAAGGCTTTTTCAGAATAGCAAGCTGATTCTGGGTCATTTCTGAAACACAGTTCAAAGTTGGACTATAAAGTGCAGCCTTCTCTGTTACAGCTGCTGAGAACAAAATGTGTATGCTGACCTGCATATATTCAGGCTTCTTTTTTAACTTCTATGTATTTATTTTTGCAGTGCAGTAGTTCTGAAAATGGCTTTTCCACAAAAGTTGCTCTGTCTGATTCTTAGGAAACTGCTGTTATTTGTAGTCGTGGCAGGTGAAACTGGTCTTCAGAAAACCACTTAATGGAAGACTCAATAAGATGGCAGATTAGCAAAAGGGATCAAGCTGGGTAAAAAGTTTTTATAATCAAAAGTATATAGAATTCAACATGTTTTTCTTCTTTTTTTTTTTTCTTTTTTGAGGTAATTAAGTGAATTTTATCTAACAAGGATAGATTAAAGTTAGTCCCCATTTCTTGAAACCATGTAGCAATCTCTAAGCATTTTCAGTCTTAGCTGTACAATTCCAGCATATTAGGGGCCCTGCAGTAGGGCAGGTCCCTGGAATATGTTTTCCTTCAGTCACTGTCTTTTTACCTTCTGCCCCTTGTGGGCCTCTGCAAATGCTCCTGCTCAGACCGAAGTCCAAAACAAGTATGTGGTGATATTTCTTCCTTCCTTCACCACACCAGTTTATCAAGCCTAGGAAGTCTGAGGGAAACATAAGTCAAGAATTAATACCTGTGGGCTAATAGGGAAGAGTTCAAGTGTGGTAGTCACTGAAATTAGTGCAGCATGAATCTTTATCGTGCTTTAGTGCTTTTTTTTCCACATACAATATTTTTGTTGCTAACCTCCTTTTCCTCTTCTGCAGTTTAACTGGCTGTTCTATCTGAAAATTTCTTTATTTCCTTCTACTGTCAACATCACTGACTCATCACATATGTGGGATATAGCTTAAAACCAAAAATATTTCAGGTGTTCAGAAGATCATAATTGTGTTGCGCATTTCTAAATGCTTGCTTTGAGACCCTAGGATATGACCCACTTGTGCTACTGAAGTTGCCTTGAATGTTGTGATAAATACAAGTATTTTGAAGAAACTTGGCCTGACAAGTCTCCATTTGGGCATGTCGAATAATAGTGGACACTTTAATATGTCTGTCATGGCTCCTGTTCTGTATTGTGCATACAATAACAACATTCATTTCATCTCACAAAGATGTGGTGAAAATGAATCACTTAATGTTTGTAATGCATTCAGATGTTGTGATGAGCTCTGTAGGAAAACCCACAAGTAAATGAATAATTCGTTGTTCAAACCAGGATCTGAATAGAGCACAGTAAATAAGACACGGGACTTCACATTGAATAGTAGGAGTATGGCAAAATAATAGATAATCACATGTTCAGTTATTGTCCATTCAGAGTACTGAAAGAGATGGGGATCTTGTAGAAAAAGCGTGGTCATGTCATAAGGGTATGACATATACTAGTGTGCATGACCAGAGAAGTAGAGTGAGGATAAAACAGCTGTTTCTACTCCAAAGCTGCCTTCAGTATAAATAATTATGCTGTTTATTTATGAAAAAAGGTGAAGTGTGTTAGGCTTTCTAAATTGCATGATTTTAATCTATAGGTAGCTTTTTAAAATGATGTGATAGCATGTGAAAACCCTACATTTTTAATTCTATTTTCATCGAGTTCTCTGTCACCCTGTGGATTCTCTGAGTAGCTAGTGCTGAAGCACCAAAAGAAGAAAGTAAGACCCTTTCTGATTGCTGCGGAACAGTCTTTGGATATAGTCTGTAGAATTGTTTTATCTCTTGATATAAAATCATTTTAAGAGAAGCTAATGGAAGAGGAGAGTTAAACCTTTTTTCTCCAGTGTACCAGCTGCAAGAAAAGAGGTTGGACATTGTTTTTAATGGAATCTCAGGCACTGGTATAGCTTGTTCCTTTATTAAACATTGTGATCTTCATTTGGATGATAGCTCTGGATGTTTAGATACTGAGGATAAAAAAGAAAACTGAGAAAGGTATTTGAAGCTACACTGCACAAAAATATGTCGATAATTCAGGCTGACTGATAGCTCCTCTTGTAACCAAAGTCCCCTGCAATTTTTTATAGTCCTAGAGCATAAGCCATCCATAACATATAATCAATTCCACTCTGCAGATGGGACTGCTGTTTTCTTCTCACACATTCCCTTTGTACTTTCCTAAGCTTAATCTTTAGAAATCAATGCATATAACTCAATCAATTTAAAATACTGAATACACTGTGGTAATTATACTGGAGTTCTTGCATTTCATTGCTACTAGTAACAAAAAAACCTATTGACAGTGCAGCATTAAAGATACATCACCATACAGTTTTATGATTTCCGCTGGCCACTTTCTAAATCTTTTAACTGTTTTTGGAGTAATATTTGCAGTTTGATTTATAATTAATAATTGAGAGTGTCATGTGATTGAGTGGACACTGACATCCACTGGGTGCTTTCATAAAGCTGGCCATCTAGAGATCATGACTACTGTCAAGGCACTTAGGGATTATTCTTCTTTAATTGGGAAGACATCTCTTCAGCATTCCTGGGAGACTAGACCATAAGTCCAAACACATATGATAATCAACTCTGGGGACAGATTGAGTTTCATAGCTTCTCCTCATGACTGCTCCCCAACAAAATTATTGTCATTCCTGCTGAAGCTTCTATGTATATTCTATTTATTTCTTTTTTTTTTTTCTCTTTAGGATTCTGCTTTCTATTTAGACAGGTATTAATGCAAACTATATGTTTATTTAACATAATTTGGAATGGCCATACAATCAAGCCATAGATAAACCTTAGGACTGTAGAGCATTTATGTTAAATTCATGCATCAGGATTCACTCGTGTACAAGACTTCACTAAACATACAAAAATTCTATTATCTTCTCCCTATGCATGAGCTGTTTCCTTGCTCCCACCTCTTGACTTCACAGTCTACAAGAGTACAAGAGCACTGATCACAAATATGTTCAAAAGACTGACAGGCACAGCTCATGGTGATATGACACCACTTGCAGGTACAAAGAATAGCAGTCATGGTGTGCGAGTATTTAAAAAGCAGATTGGATCATGTTTGAAAAGCAGACAATTCTGTGTTTGGCACTTCTGGAACAATTCAATAGACTGCTGGTGCTTCAGAACATAAGGACAAATTCTTGAAAAGCCCTGCAGAATAGTTGAATAATTGGAAGCAAACGCAGGATTCAATATAGAAGGATAAATCTGCAGTTTAGGCCTGTGGAGAAATATAATACTTAAGTACAGTAGCAAGCTGAGAATTTTAATGAGAGAGGATGACTTTCTCTCCTAGATTTCGAATCGGGGAAAGACTAGTAAACATACCTTTTAAGGTTTTTACATCAGAGTAAGCAATCCTTTCTGTTCTTCAGAAATAAGGAAAATGAAAAATTTGGATTTTATCCATTTCATAACCAAGGCTTTCAAAGCCTTGAAATCCAACTTTGGATTTCAAAGTTGGAGGAAAAGTTTGAGGGTGCTGGGAACAACCTATGAAATTCCAAATTGAGAGAGTAAATATAGTGGACTGAAAAATCCCCATGTGGTGCATGTAGCATTCTCCTGTGACGTAAATGAGGGCCAAAAATAGAAACTACAGGATTTGAGTCTTTGTATTTTTACCCCAGAATCTCAAAGCATATTTACAACCAATGAATTAATCTTGGCAGCAATCCAAAAGAGGTATGTAAGCTACTATCTGCTTATTTTAGGCCTGCATGAACAGAAACATAAATCAGCTTGGCTTATATAGCCTGCAAAATGTGTGTCAGGAGCAGAAACCAAAGGTCTCCTTTCCAGCCTTGTCCTGCTGACCCAGGAGTGTAAGAAAGCCTATTCGCATTAGCAGAACTGTGCCAGCTGTTGAAAGTGCTCCTGGGCTATGTCTTTAGTCTACTTGCTAAAGAAAACAAGACTTGTCCCTTTTCCTGCTTTTCATAACATTTTGATGTCTTGGTGAATTATAGGAAAGGTGGGGAGTGATGGAAGCGGAAGTACTAAAAAGAGAAGTGTGAATTTACCAGCTCTCTCCTCTGCTTGGTCTGACAGCTTGGGCATCTCAAGCGCAGCTCATAACTCACTGAAGAGGGGGTACTTCTTTGCCCAGCTGGGACCAACAGTGGATGGATGTGGGGAAGCTTTCGAGATGGTGTCACTAGGGGAAACACCGGGATAAGGATGTCCAGGAACTATTGCTGGCCATAAATTAGAAGGAAATTTACGTTTTATTATGTTATTATTATGTTAATGCTTATGGAACAACTCTTTCTTCTTTCTATCTGTAATGATTGGTTTAGTGAACTTTGAAATGTGTTATAATTTTCATCAGCTCAATGATTAAGAAAGTATATTTTATGTCTGACCACAGCTGATAAAAGTAGAAATTTATTTACAATATTGAAGTCTAAGCCCTTTCAAGGCAGTATTTCTTTAAATAAATATATAGCAGCATCTCAAACTCCAAGAGATCTTTTTTTAATCTTCTAAGTAAGTGTCCTTTGCAGTTATGTCTTTCATCTCATGGGAACTGCCTGCTTCTTGTTTTAATCCCAAAACATCATCAAAGTCAGTGGGAAAGAAGAAAAAAATATGCAATTTCCAAAATAAAAGCTCAGTGTAACATGATTAAGCCAGGCCAAATAACATCCCAGTAGTTTTAATTTTTGGAGTAAAGAAAAATGGAGTGCTAGGGAGAGAAAAAAAATAGATATTCTCAGGGTTGGACTTTTTAACTACATTCATGACTGACTTTAGAATTTTTATTCTTTCTACCAAGAATCACACATAAAATTTGTAAGGAATATGCAGCTTGTTGTCTGTCTGATTTTGCTACCCATGGGAATACAGTGTGCAGCTATTTGTTGTAAAAGGTGCAAATCAATGTGCATAGCAGAAACCTCTCCCCAGTCCATTTGGAAAAGGAAAAACTCTGACTGTCCTACTTCCACCCCCCTCAGGAAACCCCGTTAACCTGAATTCTCTAGTCTGAGCTAGTACTCAAGGTCATCAAAGTAATTCTGGAAGCCTTGTGGCCTTAGTATTCTTATGGAGATAATGGGCCTGATGCTATTACCTTACTCCTCAATTTTCTTTTGGCTTCCTGCAATTTACATCCAATTGTCCACTAATATCTGCAGCATTCTTTTAAAATAAATCAGATAGCACTTTCTGTGCTGGCTCTGTCTGGACTTAATAAAAGTCAGACATGCAGCATTTGGGACTTTTAAAATAACACGTTTTAATACAGAGATGTGAGATATCTTTTGAAATCTGTGGTGGATGTTTATTTCCTGCTGGGCTTAATTTGGGAATCTAGTGCTAGCATTAAACCAAGAGGAAAAATGTTTGCTCTTTCATCTGTGCCACATCCCATCCAAAATCACAAACAGCTCCTTTAAATTTCCGATCTTTGTCCCCTGCTGGATGTGCATAATGCACATGCCTGTCTGACACATGAGACATCCAGAGCCTTAAAAAACGAACTAAGGCCTTGCTAATGCTTCTTGTCTTAGGACTTGTGAACACCTATAGCTTGGGAGAAAGACAAGTGTTGGAATTTGTTTTAATTTTTTTTTTCCCTGAAGAAACCTCCTTTTTATCAAGCCAAAATTATTTCATCAGTAAAACAAAACACAAGTCAAAATGCACAGAGGAAGAGTTAATTTTCCTGATAACTGAGGACCATTTCACATATTCTAACTCTATGAATACAGAAGTAAATACTTCCTTAATCTTGTAAAGTTAAAGTTTTAAAGTTCAAATCTAAAAGCGAATCTCAGGCGTTAACACCTGTCTGTATAGCTGGCATATACCATACTATACTAACAATCTTCTGGTTGTTGGCTCCTGGTTCAGTGTAAGCTTGCAGGAAACTCTGTGGGTTCAGATGATCATCTGCTTTGATAACACTGTACAACTGAGATCAGAGTTTAGAGAAGTTTTTCCACTTTTTATTTGGAAAAGGTCCATCTTTTTTGAATATATTCTTGGTCTCATCATGCTATGTTATGGATTGCACATGAAAAACACATGCTAAAAGATTATTTTTAAACCACAAAATGTAACACGAGGAAGTGAGTAGATTCTAGAATCAGTGTTGTGCCTATAATCTCAGTTGGTACTTTGTATGTTTGCATTATGATACAAATTTTAATTATACATTTGCATCTTTTTTCCCTGTAGTTTATATAAATGAGACAGAAATGCCATGAGTAGACCTAGTCAGCATAAATTCAGAGACCTTAGGTGTTCAAATTTAAGTTATTTTTACAAAGAGTGTGCAGATTTTTATATTTCACCAGCTAAATAGATCTATGAGTAAACAAAATGAGCAGATTCAGACAGAAGGTCCTTTTCTTTTGCACCCTGCAGGTTCCAACTTCAAAGTATAAGTGATCTAAAGGTTTCCAAAGGATGAGCCACCAAAACTTTACAGTGTGTATTTTCCAATGTGCTTGTTTGTGAAAAGTGATGTTTATGTTTGTATGGAAGGAGAATTTCAGCCCAAACAGATACATTTTGCATAAATTTCAAGCAGCTGTAAACTGAACCTTCATAATCAGAAATACCTGGCAAACTTAGGAATTGGGGATGCTGTTTATCATACCCAGAAGCACCAGTTTTATACCAGGTTGAGAAAATGTATTAAAACTTCCATATTCTTGGAATGTTCATGGTATGTTGTTGGCACGTTAAAAAAATTGTGCATAGTGGAAGATAATCTGCAGCTGTGCTGATCTGCTAAGAGCACATTGGCTACAACCATCATCAGTGACAGGATAAGATAGGAGAAGGAAATGAGGTTGCACTGTGAAATCTGGTTTTGGCTATGCCAGGTGCTGAGCTCTCCATTATGGCAGAATGATTTAAGAACATACTTTAGTTCTGGTCTGCCTTTTGTAATTCCAGCTGTGTTTTATACAATCACACTTTTTTTTTTTTTTTTTTTTTTTTTGGCCTGTATTAGTGGAAACCAAATAAAATTTACTCTAAAACATTATGAGATGATTGAACATGAAATTATTTACTCAGTATTCTTCAAAGCTCATCTTATCAATAGGGATTTGTAGACTTTTCAGACCATGTTGCAAAGATACTGAACTTGAGATCAAAAGGAAAAATGCAGTAGCACATTTTTGGAGATGATATTGCACTTTCATGAGCTCTTTCACTCTCTCCTGCTTGCACCAGCAAGTCTTGGTATTAACCCTAAGCACATTCATTAAGTTTCCAAAGAGCAGATAGGGCTCTGCTTCTGTAGCACAAGGCTACTTACAAGCATCTTCCCTCGTGATACATACTCTTTTAATAAAAGTTGTCTTAACCATAGTACACTTCCAAAATCCACTTGTTCCGGCTCCTTTCTCTTCCTGCTGATTAACCACATGCAGTTACATGATGGAGACGTAGCAGGAGGTTCCACTTGCAGGCAGGAGATCAGCTTTTGCAATCTCACTGGAAACTTAAGGAATATAAAGGAGCAGAGAATTCAGTGCAAGGACAAGCAGAGATACAAGAGAAGAAACACTAGTTCAGTGATGTGATATGGTACCTGCCAACCCCTTTTGCTGATGTCATTTTGATACATGAAATTAATTGTTCGGGTAAAGTTGTGATTTCCCATGATGCCACTAAATCTACTATAGGCAACCTTTCACTCGCTCAACAGCTGAGGTGGAAAGATAAGCGTTGTGCAGGAGCTCAGCAAGAACTTGCTCTCTTTCTCTCAGCAGCAAAAGTCACAAGGTTGAACTGTCGTGATGATGAGTTGACATCACTGGTCAAGCTTGCAAGAGGGTCAGCAGGTGATCAGCTGTACCATCGACGGGAAGATAATGCCTAAAGCATAGTTCCAAAGTGGTGTAAAAGGCAGCTAAAGCTATACAAAAGAAATCTGTTTATTTACAGAAACAAACAAACAAAAATGGCCAAGTAAAATCATCTCAGGAGAGAAAATTAAACTCTTGTTTTTTCTTTCATAGGGTATTTTTGTTTGCTTTTGCAGGAGGATAAGCCAGAGTAAAAACTTATCGGTTTGGGGTAACATTTTCAAAATGCCAAATAGATTAAAGAATTTAAGGACTGTTTTTTTTTTTTTTTTTTTTTTTTTTTAAAAAAATTTTAAAAAAGAGAAGAATATGCTCACTCTCAGGAAATAAATGTTTTCGAACATTTAACTTGGTTCTGAAGGGAGGGTCTTAAAAGATGAATGTCTTGAGGACTTTGAAAATGTTACCTTCAGTCTTTATGTGCTGTAATAGGCCTAGATTTTATGCAATGAGATCAAAGGAATGTAGTCCTGAGTTACGTAGATGAGTACATTTAATTTGGTTAGAGGCTAGGAAACATGAATTGTAAGCCTGGGGAAAGTATGAAGCTTGAATTAAATACACAAAAACAATGTAGAAATCATTACATAAAAGAGTCTTCCTTTTATCTTGAGAATTATCACAGTATGTAATGTAAATTATATGCTGAATTATTGTGCAGTTATGGTTTCGGCATCACATGTGAGTGTCTGCCTGGCTCTAGTAGTTGTTTTACCTCAGTAGTTTCTACACTTAGAATGGGAAACATCTTGAAATATCTTGGCAAATCTAGTTCATGTACATGAAAAAATTTGACCATATCTGCTATTTTTGGTTTTTTTGACCATTTTTTACTTAAAGAACATCATAAATTCTAAGCTGCTGTTTCTCAAATAGTTCTGTTTTTATTCTAGTAAGGTAATTTCTTGTACATTACAGCTGTTGTTATGACTTATTTTCTCTGTTCCAGGACTTCTGCTGCTCTTGCCTTTGATGTGTCTTATAGAAGACAGGCAAGAACATACTTGACTCTCGTGTAATAGTATAAAAGGCCAAGTATGACCAAAATGAAACTGGCAGCAATTGTGCTACTGTATTTTAGTGTGGTATTTACACAATGCTTAAGGATGGTGTGCTAACATTTGAGATCTATCACTGCTATCTATAGAATTGTTTCTGCGAGTAGTGGTCAGTAAGTAGGAGATACACTGAACCTTTATATATAAACCATACAGAAGGAATCTTTCTGGATTAGGACTAAATAGAAAATTTCTTGGCTTTCAGCCCAGTAGCTTCTTTAAAAGTTTGAGTGCAGCTCATCTTTTGTCTGTAATGAAATATTCAATTCACTCTACTGCATTTATTTGAATCAGATTTTACAGTTCATGTGTGCAAACTGTCCCTGTAGGTCTCCTGATGCTTCATGGTTGGTTAGGTGCATCTTCTGCACAAGATTGGTACCCAAATTGATAGAATTAGGCGAAGAAGCCTGTAGTTAAGTGTCGGCACTTGTCTGCGTGAGGGCAAAATAAATGCTTTAGTGAACACGGTCTTGCAGAGAAACCTCATAGCAAGATGCAGCTGAGTTGAAGAGTTCAGTTTGCAGCACCACTGAGGTCAGAGTTTCTCTATACTTTATAGAAGAAAGTTTATATTGAAAGAACTTATTGGGGTCTGTACAGGCAGCTTTGCCCTGGGGCTGAAGCCAGAAGCTCTTATTGTCCTCTGAGCTCATGTGCACTGGGAATTTTGAGATGAAAACACTGTTCTTTCGTGTTTTTATTGTCGTGTTAGTGCAAAGTAATTTATATTCAGATGTGGAATTTAGATTTTTTTTTTTCAAAGTAGGCTATCTACGGAAAAAAATGCAAAGGTAGAAAGCTCAATCATACTGTGCTGGAGGTTACTGACTAAGCTCTTTAAGACTGATACCTACTTTGAGATAACATACTTTATATTTTCCTGTGAATGTGTTTGTTAATATGTGTGATTTATAAGTTGCTTTTCAGCTGAATAAAGTACCACAATTTGAAAGAAAATTGCTAATTTTCTAGATGAATTGGTAACTGATATCTTTCCCTCCTGCCTCCCAAAATAAGTTAGAATATTGTAAATGGAAGATGAGAAAAGATACGCAGCTTCCTAGGAATCAGAAATGACTCTGCTTATCTAGGATGATTAAGCCCGATCCTCTTAACTGCCTCTTAACTTGATTCAGCTGCTCCCATCCTTTTCTACATTAATTTGCTCAGAATGTAGTCCTTCCAGCAGCAGAAAAACAAGTTCCACATTATGCTCTTTATTCATTAACAACTGAATGACTCTTGTTTTTGGCATTTTTACATCCATTAGAAATGTATATCCTATTTTTTTTTTTTAACTCTTTATCTGTATGCTTTATATGAACTTTCTGTTGAGATTCAAATTTATGGCCAAGTCTTTGATATTCCACACTATAAATTCTACATGGATGTTTTTGGTAGTAAATGTTATTAGAAATCACCAGAAAGTGCTATGCAGTTTTTGGTATGTACTTCCTAGGCTGTCACATGAAAGAATTAATAGAAATCAGCTTTGGGCATGCAGAATCGGAATTTCTAGCAAATAAAAATGAAATCTGTAGATTTAGATGAACAACTTTTATTCCTGTATTGTCTATCCAGTGTTTCTTAAGCCTTTCTGTTGAAAATGTTGATATTGAAATTGAAATTTGATTCCTGCTTATATGTAACTTATTCACTAGATATTCATTGCCATAAGGATATTCATTGCCATAGGTCTGCCTTTTATTGATGTTAAAAGCATGGTTCATTTTTGAGTTCTTTTTGCCTTTTCAGTTATAAAGAAGTTAAAGCAAAAAAAATTTGTTTGTACAAATAACAAAGTACAAATTTAAAAAAATGAAAGAAATAACTGAGGATTTTTGAGCTACCTCTGTAAATAGTATTTTAAGAATCAGCACAAAAATGAAAGTAAAGTGAACCTGTCTGCAACATATTTTTCAGCTGATACAAGTTAGTGTTTGATTCAGTATCATTAAACATTTTCCTTTAATGGATATGTGGTTTAGGATGATTGTTTATAAATATGCAGATGTACTTAAACCAAATAGCTGTAAAGCATTTGCATGTTAATGGAATGTTACTGTGCTAAACAGTGTATAGCAAACAGAAATTCAGGAGACAGGATTTATTGGGAATATCACAAGGAAAGTGTCATCCAAGGCAAATAGAAGGTACAACTCCTGTTGACTGGCAGGGATGTTATTTATTATTGACACTTATTTTCTTCTATCCGATGCACAATAAAACTAAGTTTATGCTGTTTCCAACCCTTCTATTTTTTCACCCAAATAAATCAATTTTGAGGACAGAAATAAATACTCCTCTTTCTCAGACATACATCAGAACTCATAAGGGAATAATTACAAGTCTAATTCAGTTCTTTTAATGACATCAGCTGAACGATTTTAGGGTTCAAAGTCCCGGATGAGTGCCTAAGCTTTTTAATTCTAAGCTTCTGGACCAACAGAGTATACTTTTAAATTTTGTTTTCATTGGAAGATCAAAGAAATTACCACAGTATTAATTAACTTTATGTATTTCTGTTTGTGTAGCCTGCTGAAAGAAATTTGTGCCTTTAATAGCATCCATTTGCTGAGTGAGATAAGAGAAAGAAGGCTGGTCTGTTTGGGCCTAGATGTGGAATTGTCTACAGATGAAAAAACCTTTTGGAGATTGGCCATCCATATATGCATTCCATAGAAGATTCCTGAGTGAGATCTAATCTGATGATTCTAATGTTAACCTTCCTAATGGACTGGATTCCAACTGTTTACTTCGAATCACTGCTCATTTTGTTGTGTGCACATTTTGAGATTTTGAGTGTGTGAAGCTTTATTTATTTTTGACTGTATCATTGGGAGCGTGGCTGGAATTTTGTGCTTCTACATTGTTTTCTTTTTAGCAATGAGTTCACACAGCAATAAAGATGCATCAGTGTGGCTTTGGTGGTGCTGGTAACCTCTGCTTGAAAGTTTCCAGGAACTTGCCGTTAGTCCTCATAGAAGCGTGCTCTGCCAAGTCTTGTCTGCGTATGCCACCTGTTTCGCAGGAGTCAAGCTAACCCTAACGTCCTGCTCATTATTTAAATGCTAATCCTGGCAGAAATGTGAGCGGTACAAATGTGTATTTTTACATCTTAAGAGAGCATCTAGAGATGGCTGTCTCTAACACAGGTGCTCTTAAAGGGGTGTTCGGATGGAAGGGAATCAACTGGGGGCCAGTTCTCGCTACCAAACTGTCCAGTGCAATGACAAAGCTAGGGCTTGATAATCTGTTTCTGCTTTGGAAATGTAACTAATATAGGATCATAGGATAAATCAGGTTTAAAGAGTCCTTCAGGGCCAGCTATGAAATCAGATCGGGTTGTCCAAGCCTTATTCAGCTGTGGCTGGAAAATCTCCATGGATCAAGACCGTACAGAGTCTCTTGAGTGCCTGGTCCACTGCTTGGTTGTCCTCATGGTCTCTCCTTATGGCCTGTCCGAACCTCTCGTTTCAAACTATGCCCATTATCTTGTGTTCTCCAGATGTGCACCACTGTAAAGAGTCTGGCTCTGTCTTCTAGATAACCTCCCTGTAGGTGCTGGGGTGTTGCTCTTAGGTCCCCCTGAAGCCATCTCTCCTCCAGGCTGAACAGGTCCCGGTTTTCTCAGCCTCTTCTCTCAGAGCAAGTGCTCCAGCACTAACCAGATGAGCGGCCTTATGCTGTCTCACACCGGAGGCACCAAAACTTGGTACATTGTGTGGTTTCAACAAGTATAGAGTGGAAGTGGATCGTCTCTTCCCTTGGTCTACTGGCTTCACTCTTGTTCTTACAGCCCAGGAGGCTGCGGCCATTTTTACTGGTTCTTGCTCAGCCCACTGCCCACCAGGATCTCCCAGGGCCTTTTCTGCAGAGCTGCTCCCTATCCCTCGGTCCCTAGCCCATACTGGCTGTTCTCAGTCGTACTCTCCTTCATGTGACCGAAATGGGTTTTAAGAAGACTTGGTCCATGGTTTTTCCAGGGAGTGAAGTGAGGCTAGCCAGTATTCAGTTCCCTGGATCAGCTTTTTAGACCTTTTCTGAAGATGCGTGCAACATTTGTCTGTCTTTAGGTCTAAGTGACCAATTTTTGAAGAACAATAGAGAATGGCTTCATTATGACACTGACCAGCTCTTTCTGCATCCTTGGATGTATCCTGTCTCCAGTATCACCAGTTTTAGCTGAATTAGCACAAGGCACACTGAAGGAAGTACTAAAATGAGGTCTGGTTTTGCTGCGCTGAGATAGAGTAGAACTGAGCTGCCTTTTTTTTTTTTTTTTTAATGCTATCAGGGAATGCCATCAATTCACTTTTTCTTTCTTTTCCCTTCCTTGCTCTACTGTAAGAGAAGGGAAACCTTATTTCAACCATATTCTAGGGTGGTACTGCTGCATGCTGGGGAAAGAGAGACCTAATATTTTTCTGAGGAGAAGTATTGGGGGAAAATGTCTCATCCTTTACTGCTTTTTTTTGGATGCAACAGCATTGGCTATTAACTTCTTTGAAAAAAAATGTCATAGATGTCTGCCTACGTGTTGAAGGTGAGACACCTGTATTCTGGCTTTCAGTCAAGAGCAACCTTCCACGGGGAAGCAGGCTGTGCTCAGGTGCTGGTTGACAGCGGCTTTTCTGATCTTGTTTCTGCAGGAACAAATGTTGGATCAGCAAACATAATGCATGTGAGAATAATAACACACAAAAGTATTGATTTACTGGATACCTGAGCTACTTTTGTGGTTGCAAGCTGTCTGCCGTATGTTGTGCCCAAGGCATAGATTTCCTTCTCTGCCTTTTTTTGCTTTTCTTTTTGTTTGTTTACAAAAGATTAAGTGCTTAATCCGCGGCATGTGAGATATGGCACACATACAGTGCCACTGTAGGGGATGCTGGTCTGCCAGCACTTTGTCCATCCTGTCTGTGCCACTAAAGCAAATGTGCTGACTGGATGTTGTATTTGTTGGCTCTCTGCAACCTCAGGACCAGAGTTGTCTTTGTATCTTCCATCTCCCAGAGGGAGACAGGAGAAGATAGAAGAAGCTGCTACAGAACTAGCAGAACTATTTACTTCATAATTCCCTTTTTTTCCTGCCCTTCAAAACATTTTATCACTTCCCAAATAGCAGTGCTAAACAGAAGCTGAATTCAACCTATCTTAGTTTAGGTAAAAAGGAAGAAAACACAACAACCAAACTGTGTTTCAGCATGATTTAGATGTTGGACTGAAAATCTGGTGGTAAACGATCATTTTCTAACGTAAGGTCAGGCCTGTCACTAGAGTGGCAATACTGCTTTAAAATTCTGACTGTTATTGTCCCATGGATGTTATTGCTATTTAGACAATGCCAAAACTGTCGGCTGGTTTTGATCTTAGTATAAAGGAGACTGAGCCAACAACTAGATTTTTCATTCATTGGCCACTTTTTAAACCTGGCAGCTTTTTGTTTTATGGATAAATTTGCATATTGAGGCTTAATTACATGCTGAATAAAAAGGGATGCAACTTTCCAGGGGAAAGTGTGAAAACAGTTTGCACCTGACAAAAGGACTGTAATGTTATGCCTGTCAAGCAGCAATAGAAGGAAAATCCCCAAGTGCCTGACAGTGATATATTCCATTGCCCTCACCGTCCTATTAAGCAGCCTTTCCAGAGCTCAGTGAACTCTGGAGAGCTGTGTGTGTTTGCATAATCATTCCTTCTGCTCTTCTTTCCCTCTGCCCATCCTCCCTGTTTTTGGTTTATTCTATCTTGTAGGCTTCTTTTTTCTTTTGTTGTTACTTGCTGAATCCTGGGGCCGTTATGTGCAACTTGTCAAGCTACCACTACACGCCCGAGGAGCCTTTGGCCTCTTTAGCCTGGCTGGCCTCAAGCCGCCCCATTGCCCTAACCTGCAGCCAGGTATTGATGTGGTGTAGGAATGTCTTGTCTGCTTCCCCTCCCTGTGAGCCTGCAACAGGAAAAGCGGATGTCGCAGACACCTCTGGGCTATTTCTGCATGCTGTGAGAGTTGCTTCAGCAGGATGGGATCCCTCTGTGTGCTGGAATCTTGTCGTATTACCCTCCCGCCTCCAAAGCACTTATTTATTCTAGTGGGCTCTTCACGTGCCGTTTGCTTGTCGAACTGCTGCCTGCATTGCATTGTGACCCCTGGGACTGTCCTGGCAGGACAGCCGCTAGACACTGCCTGTAGTGAAAAATCTCCTTGTAATTATCAGAATTGCTTTTCTCTTGGAGGAATTCTTTTCTTTAAGAAAGTACATATGGGTTTCCAGCAAAGGCCTTTATGGAATTTCTGGAAATTCTGAAGTATTCCTACATTTACCTGCTGCCTGGCTAAAATACTCTTCAGAGCAGCAGTAATGCGTAGAAAGCATTTTCTTCAGTCAGAGTAGGCTGCCATTAAAAACGGGCAAGAATGCATTAATTTTAATTTGGAGTTTAATTTGTAGCATAAAAAAATCTTTCCTTGTTTCTTACCTCTGGTTGTCAATTATAATCATCTCTCCTAACCAAACATGGAAAGCTACAGTTTGCTGCCATATTTAGAAACAATCTTTGTGTCAAAACCAAGGCAATCCTTTTCCCTTCAGTACACCAGTACTTTCTGGCAATTCTAAGCAGGACATAAACTCATTAAAAGCCCCAAATTACTTCTCAACCAATGTTTATACAATAGCTCAATACAAATTATGTTTACACAATAGCATAAGGCAAACTCTTCTATGCGTTTTGTTTGTTTCAGCAAATTTGTATTTGCTGTGCATAACAGTCTGTGGGAGTAGGTGGATGTCTTGGAGAACCAAGAATTAACAGATCATGGGTTATTAAGACTGTATGGAAGCCTCGAGGTCATTTTGGATTCAAGCATAGCTCCAGAATGTATGGGTAGCAGAAGGTTTTTAAAGGAACTCTTTCTCCAATTGCACGCTTGCCCAGAGGTGGGTTCCTCTACTCTTTAGTGCCTTATTTTTGTGAGTCCTGCCTTAGTGGCATTCAGGCCCAGCAGACAGGTGTTGGATGAAGGGCAAACACGTGTGCTGACTGCTTGTCACACCCAAGGAGCAAAGGCCAGCAAACAAGCTCAAGTCTACCGTAATTGGTAAAAACCTTACCAGACTGGGCCCTTAGGTTGTCTCCTCCTTAACCACCTAAAACGACATGTGCACCAAGAGCTGCTGCCCTGAGCTGGATGAACGTGTCGATGTCTTGACACCCTTTGCAGACTCCAGACATACTTAGTCATTCAGGTTTGTCTCCGTGCTGCTTTGCTTATAGTGAGCCTCCTGGAAACCATATGTCTGTGACTCACGGAGCACAGAGTCCAGGCTAATCAGCTGTGTTGAAAGGCAGGGTTTACTTTATCGGACTTAAAGCCACCTTAATGTGGTCATGCATTTTCCAGAATTCTTTGTGGATATGCTCGTAACTGGAGGAGTTTAAATTGATTCTCTCTGTCTGGTTAGACAGCATGGCCTTTAAAGAGACCGTGCAGCAATACCTCTTCATGTTCCCTCTGTGCCCTAAAGACCGCAACAGGATGGGAATACTCTGAAGGGACACAAAAATTGTTGAGTCAAAGTAAGCACCTGGAAGGCAAGAGAAAGATCCTAGGGAATCCATCTGATACAGAGAAGGCCTTTTTTGGCATACTTGATTTCTTTTAAGACTTGATTACACATTGAGGTATCACATTAAAAAGAGCCTTTCTAAACCTGAGAGATGCTATGTTTGCATTTGCAGTATGTCTGTTGCTAGGCAGATTATTCTGAGCATTTAACTTTTTTTTTTTTTTCTAGGAACTATATATATATATATATTTTTTAATCAAACTTGATCCCAAACTCTGAAATATGAAATATCTTTCTGCTTGTTCTCACCTAGATTCATGTATTAAAAAAAAAGAAGCGGCGGAGATGAGGGGACAGCAGACTGTGGGTGCACTGCAGGTTTGCTTGGATTACTAATCCTCCCTGTTTGGCTACTTTCTGAGAACATATTGAACACATGTTCTGGTGCTGTTTGAAGGCCTTGCGAGAGGCAGGAGTTGATTGAAAGCTCTTGGTTACGCTGAAGTGGGTGGCCCTAGTGCAGGAATTGAACAGCTGGTCTAAACCTGCTGAACTTTGTCATTTATAAATTATTTTGCTGCCATCTGGAACAAGAATGGCGCCACAGCTTACAAAAGCTGTAGCTGAGGTTTACATTAAGCAGTAAGCATGAAATATTATTAAGTGATTATCAGATTTTAAGGACTTGAGTGGCTTAAAGACAGGTTCTTAGGCTGGAGATGCTTTAACTGAAATACTTTTATTTCCTTACAAAGTGTTTATTAAGATTGCATCTTGGTTTTCCATGAAATCCTTAAGCATATCCGAGAATCTTGCTGTGATTGAGCCATAGCCAGACTATCTTTTACATACGAAGTTCAGCTGCTTCATAAGCAGAAGACGATATTGCTCTTCATTGATAAAATGTCCCACAGAAAACCTGTTGTGTTTAGGGCTGATGTATCAGATGGGACAGACTAAGAGATTATTTATGATTCAGATGGAATAGAGCCACTGAAGACATGAACCATATCCCAGATCTTTTCTCCAGCATTCATGGAAGAGGCAATCAGTGGCATTGCCTGGATCACCAATACTGGACTTTCAAGTTCTTTTCAGCAAGAGCTTTTCCTTTTCCTTTTCCTTTTCCCTTTCCTTTTCCTTTCCTTTCCTTTTTCGCCCCCCCCTTTCTTCCCTCCTCAACTAAATCCAGTTTAAAAGGCATAGGGCATACACACGGTGAATGCCACTGTGACTTGTACATTTTCTTTATGATCCGCAGGGGATATAACTCAGCATGTGAGTGCTTAATGTGCATTGACTGGGCATTTCATGGGAAATGCCAGTGGAGAGAGGGCAGAACCTCCAGCCCCTCACTGTCTCCATGTCTTGTGGGCAGAGCTGCTGGGGTGCTACTGAACACTTTTTAAAGGCAGGTGTGTTGCAGCTTGAACACTTTCCAGAAAGGTGGTAGTAAAGGCAGGAGGAAACCATCCATTGGCTTATGGATATTTGTCAGGCGCAAAGTATAAATTGACAAAAGGCACAGATAGTAATTATGCAGAAATAGTACTCAGGTCATTAATTGCTACACAGCAATGTGAATGTGGCACATTTGGCTCTCACTGGAAAGTAGCAATAAGGCAGGTTTCTGGTCAATTGTTTTACAATGCTGAGCAGGCACTTCCCTGATACCATTCCATACCTTTTGTTGTTGGCATTGTGTACAAGAAAGTAAATACAACTTGGCTTGCATTGTGCTGGCTATTTAAAATGCACTCTCAAAATACCGTGCAGTTACTTGGATTAACAGTGGATGCGCTCTAAGTGTGTGACAGCTGCAATGTGTTTCCAATACAGTTTTGCTTCCATTAAAAGCCTATGAAATGGTTGTCTAGGCATTACAGCTGCTTTTCAGACTTGAGTTTGTATTTTTCTCTTGAAGACTCTACTTTCTGTGCTAGATTTGCTAATTTTGCACAGGGTACTAAAGAGTAGATCACAGAATCACAGAACGGTTGAGGTTGGAAGGGACCTCTAGAGACCATATAGTCCAAGCCCCCTGCTCCAGCAGGGACAAGATGGGAACATTAAAACCAGAACCATTAAAACCAATGAGGCCATCTGCCAATTGACACATAGGTTCTGCTTGGTATCTGTTAGGTACTTCCATGTATGCTACCTTACCCACTTCCCTGTTCCTTACAGTCTCTCTCTCGTTGTATATATATTTTTCCAGTGTTTAATAATGGCCAGTTTGTTCTAAAACCTTCTGCTTCATCAGAGCACAAAAAGTATCTCTTGCACCTACCCAGCTGCATATTTTCACAAAATCTATATTCTTTTTGAGACTCATAGTCCTCTGTCAAACTTGTCTGAAATTAGCTAGGCATTTGAGAAATTACTCAGAGCAGGTATGCGCATAGGCAGATAGACACCTGTGCACATCCAGACACACGTGTGCCTGTATGTAATGATCACATATTCCTTTAGGAATAGTACACTGACTAATGTATATACTCTTTTCTCTGCACTCCTGTTGAAATCTCATAAGATCTGAAAATTAAATCCTACTTTAAGAAATGATTGATTTGCCTTTGGATTCTTTCCTCCTCCCCACCTCCCCGCTCCTCCCTCTAATCCATGCTCGTAAGTGCTGTAACAGAAATGCTGACAGACTTTTACCTCTGCCATCACCAGTGGGTGCTACTCTAAAAGTATGTAATGATTTTAATGAATTTTGTGGCTGAGAGTTGGACACTGAAGCTGATTTGAAAGCATTCACCAGTGAAAAAAGGATAGGCCTTTATTGATAGGTAGTCAAAAGTGAAGACTTAGCTGTAATTATTTACAAATCAATTAATGGACCTTTCCCGTAACACCCTATCAGTCAAGGACTGGCAAAGAGCGGAGGAGAGTGTTGAAAAGAATACACCATGAAACGAAATCAATTATCTTTTGTCATTCTGACAGAAGTGAGCCATGCACGTGGATTAACCCAGAATGCAATAGGAAAATGTCCACAGGCTGGAAGATAACCCAATTTTGTAAAATCATAGTTGTCATAAGAATCTTTCATAATTTATGGCAAGATTAGAACTCATCTAACATCCCGGTGCTAACAATTCAAGCAGCTTCTGCTGCAGCATTGCAACTTTTTAAAGCTAGATTATTTTTTTCAACTCAGGAAGCTCTCCTTACTATCAATATTAAAAGCTAGTATCAAGAAATTACATGTATAGCATGAACTTTTAAAGGCATGTGTTTATGACTGTGCAGGTAGTTAGATGGCTAGACACAGTGCAGCTCTTGGAAAACACTGGTGTGTTTGCAATGCTGAAAAAGGTTCTCTCTTTTTTAAGAATTCTTTTTAATTATTATGCTTTTGTGGACAAAACCTTTGATTCAGGTTTGTTTGAACGCAAAATTGCAACGATGTGCAGATCGTAACTCTGGCTATAGTATGACTCTGAAAAGGACAACACTAGAAGGAAATCCCAAATCCCCAAATCCCAAATGCCAAAAAGTGGCCTTTGAAAAATCCTAAAAGGTTACTGCAATTAGCAGTAGAGCCCTAGGATACTATTTGAGTAATTTATTTAAATGAGGGCATTTTAAAACTATAGCAGCTGTAGTGAATGTAATTTTTTCATAAGACTGCACAATGTGAAACGTTCAAGGAATTTTCAGAATCATGCCTATTTTTTTTGTCTCTGCACTCAAATCAGTACCAGCAGCGCTCTGATCGCTGATTCCAGCAGCGCAGGACATATTTCATAGCCTTATGATTAACATAACTTCATTCCTTTCAAGCATTCCTCGTCAGCATGTGCCCGCTTCAGCTCCCTAAAGTGTAGATTCCCCAAGCTGCTCATGGAAAATCCTTATGAAAGAAGCAATCACACGCGCACACACATTAACTAGTTGCATTCATTCAAGCTGTAACATTTTTCTGGACTTCTGCAAGTTATTTTATAAAACATCTAAGTAGCATAGCAGTTGCTCTGCCTGTCTGTTCCATTCATTTTTCAGACTAAGATAACTCTTAACATTTGTATCACCACCAAGATGTAGGACAATAACTCTTCCTTATTCGACAGTGCAAACGCACACTACTGAATACAGGAGCATAAGTACCTAAAAACAATTTGAATAAACAGCAGGCCAAAACCAAAAGCAAAGTCCAATTGAAATAAATATTATCAGTAATGTTTTGCAAAGGAGAATGAAGGTCAATATAACCTTCCAATAACGTGTGGTGCAGCCAGGCAAAAGACCTGGTTTCTGCTCCAAGCTTGGTCTGAACAAACCTGAGTGGTTTGTTTAACCTCCCTATGGAGAAAGCTTTGCATTGCTCATGGATTTCAAGGATATCCTTGCAGACAGATGGAAGTATGTTCTACTCTGACAGGGGTTTGGAGACTGAAATCAGGCAATTTTTAGAGAGTGCAAATTACAGAGTACTTCCAAGAAGCTGGATGTTTAAAAAGAGATGTGAAGTGCTAGCTTTTAAAACATTTTTACATTGTACAACCACAAGAAGGTAAAAATGTGCATAATGAGAGTATGATAATTAATGTGTGACCAAGCTGCACATAAAGTATTTTCAAAGAATCCTTCTGTGCTCCTGAGTGATCTATCTGCTTAGATGTGTGTATATATATCGATACAGATGCTTAAGTTTTCAAGCTAGTAAGCATGAAAGAATATTCAGTGCAAAACTAAATTTGTTAAAAGTTAAAAGAGCTGTGGTTTCCATAGTAACCCGAACTCCAATATTAATTGTTAGCTCGCTTCAGCTGCCAAGTTCTTACAGTTTCCTGCTGCTTGCTTTCGGTAATACTTTTAAAATTTTCTTTATATCTATTTTACCTCAGATGTACTTATTTCTCTGGGTAGTTTTGTCCCACATGGTCACATAGTTTTTCAGAGAGGCCCTTTTTCTCCTTTTTTCGCACCCTCATTCCCTGCCTCCAAGTGAGGCAGAATGAAAGGGACAGATTGGAAATTGCAGAGCTGAAGTCAACATCAAAGCATCTTTCCTGGAATAAATTCTCTCCAGGAAAGTCATTGCCTTGTCGGCAAGAAACTAAACTCTTCATTTAAACTTATTACACTTCTCATGTATCAAAATGACACAATGAAGTGACAACGATGTAGACAAGTAGTAACATGAGAAAAAATAAAATAGCTGTTGCTTTCAGCATATTTGACACTTTTAAAAAAATGAAGGAATTTTATGCATGTTTTATGAAATATGTCATAACCTTGGCATTAGTTCAGGAGTGCTAATGTGACTTGGGATTGCGAGATGCTTTTTTTCTTTTTGCCTTCTGATTTGGCTCATGCTTATGGATTGATACATATCTCATTTTATATATATACACATACACACAGACACACACACACACAGAGTGTTTGTGTGTGCATATGTGTGGAAAAGGCTTTATCCATCATGCTTTCGAGGCCAGAACCAATTTGGTTTTACGTGCAAACTAGCTGAATAAGAGAAAGGTGATGAAAGCACAGCTGATTTCAAGCTTCTGTCTGTCACTGTCTTGAATAGAGCTTTCTGTTGCCTTTGGGAGAGGAACATTTAGAAATAACAGAGCAGCAGGAATCAGCAATACCCATCTTGTATAGCAGAATTTTCCTTGGAGGTATGCCTGTTTTAGGTGATTTTTTTTCTGCAACTTAATAACCTGCTATACTTCTAATATTTAATCCTGTTCTGCTTGTTACTCAACAATAAATACTGTGAATAAACTTTTGCCCCTGTAGAACAGTTCTTTGAAGTATGTGGTAGGTCTTTCTTCATAGATATTCTTCCTTTGTTTTTCTGGTGGTTTCTAGAGCACAAAGCACAGTAAGGGCATGTTCCTATCGACAACTTTAGACATGTAGCTGTCATACAGAAGCCCAAAGTTAAAAGCCTAAGTCTGTGTAGAAAGACTGGTGTTATAAGTCTATCTGATGTTTAAACAGCCCCCAAATAAATGATAAAAATACTTAGCAATGAATCCCATGGAAAGCAGTTACAGAGTACTAAAAGATAAAGCCTTGAATGTACTTATATCTGGAATAGATGGTTGTTTAGATAAGCCTCCCTTCTCCTGAAGCAATTCTTATTTACTGATGATTCTAACTTAAAATTTTTCTGATTTAGATCCTTTTCTAATTAAAAGTCTCATTTTACCATGCATCTAAGAGCAATGCAGTGTTTGATGGTTAATGTTGAACTTCTGTTTTGAGAAGAGGGGATTATATAAGCTTTGTGTACGTTATAGAGATTTTAGGGAATTTCAATGGAAGTAGACAGATGCATTTGAGCAAAGTTTTGTAGACAGCATTTTATTCTCTTTTAAATAAATAAAAAAAAACTGAAGAACACTTCCAAATGCAGCTCTATTGCTCTAAAAATAGTTGGACTGACTGTAAAGAAAAAAAATTGATTTCACTCTCTTTGTATAATTAGTCTTCAGACTTTCATCTAAAAACATTTAATCCTTGGTCAGATTGATTTAAAAACTATCTGTGTATGGTCCAGATTTAGATCTAAAATCCACCTTACATCTGTGCATCAAACTGTTTAGTCTAATAACAACCCACCATCTTATGACAATGTGAAAACCATGCGACTAGAAAGTTTCTTGGGGCTCTGGAACAATCTCTGACATTCCTGTAAGAAGAGATCTGCTGGCCATGGTCATCTTTATTACATTTTTCGCTTGAGTCTCCCCTGAAAGAAGTATGATAGTGTCAAACTCCTCCAAAAATCAGAAGAGCTTGCCTGAAACAAACTACAACTTTCTTCATATTTGAGCATCTAATTAAAATATTCCAGTATTCAAATTTGCATATGAAATCAATGTGTT
Source organism: Crypturellus tataupa (assembly GCA_034781795.1). Classification (NCBI taxonomy): domain Eukaryota; kingdom Metazoa; phylum Chordata; class Aves; order Tinamiformes; family Tinamidae; genus Crypturellus; species Crypturellus tataupa. The sequence continues at coordinate 844,448 of JAWLRI010000010.1, read as the reverse complement.
TACTTTTCCATATATTTTTGATGGATAAGTTACTGAGAATCCAGAAGTGGTTATTAATCAGTTTGCTATTCATGCATGAAGTCATACTTTGATAAATGTAGTTTTTAGTTCTGGATTCATGCATGCTCAATGCCCATCATTTGTCAAAAGAATTATATATTTTTCTAAATAATGATATTTCACATGGAACTCCTTTGAGATCTATCATCTCAGCTTAGTGTCCCAAAGAAGAAGTGTTGCTGGCATCAGACCAAAAGATGAAATACAATCTTGCATCCTAAATTACATACAAGTGCAAACAGGTTTAAGGGAATGTAATACCATACCTTACTCAGGAAAGCAAGGAGGAAAATATTAACTATCTATCTCATGGGTAAGCAAAATGACATACATGATCAAGAACAGCTCGCTTTAGATAAAGTCTCCTTAAAACTGCAGTATATTTAACATCTCAATAATCACTTGTAAAAGTGTAATCTAATGCAAGGTTGGCTTTTGCATAAAGGAAGCTAGCTTTATTTATTTATTTACTTTATTGTCAAAATTCCCCAATTGTATGTATGTTCTAGTTAGTGTTGCTCTTAGTGATGGGAAAAAAATGTTTTGCGTCATCTGAAACCCATTTGGACAATGTTAGTTCTAAATCTGTATTCCATTTTGCCTCCTTTAGGACTGTTAAGGGAGCCACTTAAATACAGATGTGGGTGAGAGGAACAGAGCACAAGCTGCTGGAAAAAGGAAAGAAGGAAAACACTGCTGGGAAAAAAAGCAGGAAGTGGAGGCGAAATAGTAAGTAAGGATGAACTATGCAAAGAGGGCATAAAAATAATAGGATAGGCAAAAATCAAATTCAAAAGTTATGGTAAAATATGCTTTAGGTAATAGAACCTCTATCTTTTGGTGAAAGAATAGAGTTTTCTTGATATTTATATGTAGATTAATATCTAATGTTGTAAACTCTGATATTTTCAAATATTGAATCAAACAAAGAGAGGAACGTATGATAGCTATTAATATTTGAGCTCATGTGAGTGCTTCAAGGTTACGGACAGTTCCTAAAAGTTGCTGTTATTTACTTGTGTATAAATGCCACTCTTTACAAAGTTTGTATAGCAAGCCAAATTGTTAGTATTCTGCGTTTACTGTTGACTTAAATTTTAGAGAACAGCATCATAAAGTAGACAGCTTTTACTGTGTCTCATTATATCCACACGTGAGGATATGGCTGCTAGCAAATCTCTATGGATAGTACAAGAGTTATATTTGTTATGTACTATTATTCTACATCAAAGCATTGTCAAAATTTTAAAAGGCAAATGTAGCAAAATCTCCTTATAGCTGTGCAAAACGTTTTCATTCCATGGGACAAATTTAAACAGGTGGAACACATGAATAGAAAAATAACACAGGCCGGAGCTCTGGGAACCATCAGCTTGGCTGTGGGTCTGTAAACTAATTACTGTGGGGTGAGGTGAGTCCTTCTTAATTCATCACACTGGTTGCTGCCTCCATACATGCATTTGACCTGTGGTTAATGTGAAGTGGTGGCGGGCAGTTTATCAGTCAGCCAGCTGTTGTGGGCCAGCTGTGTGCACTTGGGCAGTACTTGAGAGTACCTGATGGCCTGGAAATACCTCCTGGAAATACTGTCCTACTTGGCATGTATGCTTGCAGAGTATCATGTATTGCTGATGAAGGACATGACTAAGCAGATATGTTTGAAATTATGCATTTAATCAAAGAGAGGCAGAGTTCTGTCATGAATGCATCATTTTATTTTATTTCTTTAAAACTGTGAATTAACAATAAACTTCAAATGTAAAATAGACAGTAAGGCTGGCTGGTGTACTTGTCTGTCAAAAGCTGGTCAGGCTGGCTTTGCTCTATCTTATTTTGTACCCAAAAGTAACTTTCCTGATGTAAAGTAAAGCATGCACATAACTGCTTGATCTGAGGCCTCTGTAGGTAATAATGTATCTTTTCTGGAAGAATTTTATCTCTAGCTATTTCTGTGAGGAGAGGACAGGAATAAAGCAATGAGAAAGGGTCTTAAAAAGTAAACATTTTATATTTCAAGTTATTTTCTGAAGTTGTACCACTACAAGCAAATACCGTTTAATGATCAGTCCCTGCATTCATAAAATTGATGCACATTGGTAGCTGGAGCTGCATGAGAATCATGCTCAAAAGACCTCTCATTTCCATCCTGCGCAGGCAGATAATGTCCTTCCTAACAGTTTAACTAGGGAATTCCTAGGCAGCAGTAGAAATATCATTGGTAGTGTTACCTCAAGCAAATAACAAGGTCTTAAACACAATCATTTTAAGTTTTTGAGAAAAGTCATTATTTAAGTACAAAGGGATACATTTTCAAAGCAGTGCTTGGAGGACTAGGTGGTTTTTTGTTTGATTGTTTTTTGTTTTGTAGTGAGAGTAATAGTTGATTTTAGACCTTGTCCTATATTTGCAAGTTCATTTTGGATGAGATCTGAGGGCATCTGAGTTTAGAAACTTTGCTTTAGGAGGCCCAGATTGAACCTTGAAAGGTATGCATAGTCCTCAAAGCCTAGCTTGGTTTTTCGCTTTCCTTGTCGTTTCAAGGTGAAGAGAACATTGTTTGCTCACAGGCTTTTGCTTAATGTTGTAGTGAAATCACAAGAACAATTGGCTCTTGTGATGGTTTGAATTTCTTTTTATAACCATTTAAGTAAATAGGTGTGTGTAGGCAAACTAGACATAGCCTTAGGGCTCCTGTTGAGTTGCCAGTATACACTCCAGGTGCATTAAAGCTGGACAGTTCTACATTATGTGCAGCACTTTTGGCTGTATGAGCAACACTTAGAAATGCGTCTTACTCTTTGTGGCAAGAGGGCTAGATGCCAAGTGACTGGACTAATATACTAATATACTTCAGGTTTTTTTGTTGGGGAGAGGATGCAGAAGTCATATATGGAACCTCTCTATTTCTTATGCACTGTTTTTACTCCGGATTGTTCTTAAAATATTGCACAAACAACTGTGCAGTGTCTCTTAGCCAGCTGTATCAGCCATTCTCTTTGAAGCAGGTGTGCCGTGCAAGCCTGCCAGCACTTTCAGGCATCAGTGAGCTCTCCCTGTTTGTGCCTGACTTACTAGGGACGATTTGCTACTGATCCCTTTCATTATGTTTAAAGAAGATAATTTATTATTTAAAGGGACCTATTATAATGCTGGTCCTTTTTAAGAAATCTACTAAAACAGAAAAACACACCCTTTACTGCAGTGGAGTGACCCAACCCCAGTTTACCTGAATATGGAGGATTACAATGAAAGAAGGATGTTTCCCCACCAAGGAATTCCCAAATAATACTTTTGGGTATTAAGGAACCTCTAGTGAGTGGTCATGGCTGATGAGGTAGACATTTCAACTTTATTTGATCACTGTTAGCTACAAATGACTGACCTCAGCCAGCTCGTATAATGTGGTTATTCAACTAGGAACCTGGCTGAGCTGGCTACATCCCCACTCTGTTTGCTGGAGCCCCGTGCTGGAGCTGTGTTGATTTTACTGCATTTTTGGCTGCCTAGGGAAGAAGTGACAGATTCAGATGGAAATGCAGGTTTGACTGTAAGAATGAAAACGCGGATTGTTAGGACATGGCATCTAGGCAACTGGTAGCAAGGGAGCAAAAGTTTGATACTGAGCAATAAGGTAGGTGCCAGCGTGTGCTGTCGTGGCCAAGCTGCTGTACATCACGGTGCTGATGTGGGAGCCCTAGTAAGGGACTGCGTTGTGTGTTAAAACTACAGGCAAAATCTCAAAAGAAACCCAGAAATTTTGCAAATAAGCATCCTGGACTGAGTTTGCAGTGTCTGGTGATAGACAGTTGACCATTTTTAGTCACAATAAAGTTGCATTCCACTTTTGGAAACGGTGTCTGAGATAATCTCCAAAATTATTCAGGGCTGCTCTTGCTCCCAGCAGCAATACAGTGCAGCTTGGTATAGCTTCCAGCCACAAAACTCCCAGAGGTAGCCACAACAAATTAAGCTGAATTTGAAATCAGTAAGCGAGCGGTGTGTGGGATGCGCATTCCTGCATGCTCCCAGAAAAGGCTACAAGGAGACTTGTTCTGTGTGGAAGAAGCATGGTAGATGCTTCTACTGTGGAGTGGATGGATGAAGCTTACGTGAGCAATCAGAATGCTTAGCTTTTATGGCAGTGAAACATTAATGCTATGAAGGACTCTTTTCGGTATTCTTTCAAGATGGAGACTAGTAAGATTTTAGGAAGAATTGGAAAGATCTCTAAACAGTGCTTTCAAAAGCATAAGTGCTTTGCACTCATCTGTTGAAAATCTGTGTCAGAGAATGAGGGTAAAAGAAGCATTGAAATACTTCTGAGTAAATAAATACAAGATTGCATAGAATATGTAGCCCCTGTGTGTCTAGTCATATATTGTTTATTGTCAGGTTATATCCTCAAAGCAGCTGTTTGCAATAGGTTGAATGTACCAGTTCTACAAGATTTTCTGAAAGAATCAAAATATGAAGCTTTCTGCTTGCTGCCAATATTTCTATTTCACACAAGAGCCCTGCATCTTTGCACCCTGTGCTTGGAGTCCTTATGCTTGGAGAAAGAATGGTCTCTCTTAGGAATAAATCCATAAGTTCAAAATAAAGGAAAAAAATACTCTTAATATTTGTTGTTCTCCTTTCAAAGGCGAGGAGTTAGGAGGAAGGGAGAAATGTTAGAAACTGAGTGGGCTTTAGAGCACATGTTTAGCTCTAATCATTCTTACACACCCATGCATCTCTCTCTCCTCTTATTACCAGCCCTCCGTGAAGTGCAGAGATTAGCACTAGTCATGCGGAAGTGTTTAAAAATTCAAGCAGTGACAATAGGAAGTGTCAGACAGTAATGGAATAAGTACAGCAAAATTACAAAGACAGCAGCTATTCATTAATAAATTAGAACCTTGGAGGTTTTTTCTCTTTTTCTTTAACTGCAAACGATATTGTTCTGCAAGTAACTTTATAATTTCCCCTTCGTCCCTTGTGAAAAAAGAATCTCCTTTTAATCACAGATAAAGCCTCGTGTTAATATCCCTGCACCCTCCGCCGTACTCAGAAGAAAATTTAATGCAAAGCACTAGGGGCACCACCGCCTCCGAGTGACAGGTGGAGCACGGTGAGGCGCCAGCAGGACGTGGGGACGCAGCGGGACCGCGCGCTTCGAGCAAGCCGTGGCACGGGGCTGTGCGCGTCGCCGCTGGCGGCCAGAGCACCCGCCACGTGCAGGTAGCTCTGGGTGGCTCTTCTTTGGTTTGCTCTCCCGTGCTGCCCGGCACAAGGACTCTGGGGAGGTTGGCATGAGCTCGGCCTGGGATTCCCTGGCACCGGGCTGCAGCTCAGGGCTTGCAGAGGGCAGCTCTGCCTCCCCCTCCTCTTTGGCCTCCCGGTTGCTTTCGGATCGCCACCCAGATCTCTGCAGTCATGTTTTCCATTTAAAAGCGTTTAGGGCCACTGAAACGAAGGGCCACCCAGCGCTTCTGCGGAAGCAGCTGCAGGAGCGGGGCTCTCCTTGGCCAGCGCGGAGCATGTTCTCACTTATCTGCATTACATCTGGGTGGCCGCAGATCCCTCGGGAAAGTGTGTTTTCTCACTATCTGGAGGTGGCAGCTATTGTCTGCCTTCCCAGCTTCACTCTTTGAAAGAGCTTTCTTCGGCTTCCTGTTTCTGATGGGCTGCATGCATTTAGTTAATGGTCTTGAAACAACACATGGGGTAAAACCTTTCAAATCTCCAGTCCTGCTATTGAGGGACCAGCTTAAT
>JAWLRI010000010.1:810108-834409 GCA_034781795.1 Crypturellus tataupa | reverse complement strand
TCGCCCCGCACTGCTCTTCACCCCGTGCTGCCCTTCGCTGCCCGTCGCCCCGCGCTGCCCTCTCCTCTCTCGCAGACACCGCTGAGACGGAGGGAGCGTGGAGCGGGGCAGCGGCTGCGGAGGAAGGCAGGAGGGGGCGGCCAGCAAAGCGCAAAGAGAAATGAGCAGAAACCCACTGCTTCTCCTTGCCCCCAGATGTTGCCATTTTGCCTTCGGCAGTTTTTGACGTAGGAATCAGCCTGCACGTAGTTCCCATAGCCTTTCCTGAAAGGGGCTAAAGGGGAAAAATGGCTAAAACCATGAGGGGGCGGGGAAAATAATAAAGCAAATGAAATAAAACCAAGCCCAGCATTTGCTGTAAATGAGATTGCCCTGTTTCTGCCCTGCCCTTCCTCCCAGGGATGTTATGTAGCAGGATTCCCTTGCGCAAGGCCGTTTCATTGCAGCAAAAAGGGAGGGGGTAAAAAGAAAATGGGATGGGAGAAGAATCACATCCCTCCTACCCCGTTCCGTCTCCCTGAATTTTTTTTTTTCTTTTCCTTTAGCATAAGCGACTTTTTCCATATCTCCGCAAGTCCCTTGTTTATCAGACCAGCGGGTGGCCTTCAGGCCGCCTCAGAACCGTGTGGCCTTTCGCTGTGCTCAAAGAGTAGTTTCGAGGCCCGCGGGCGGGCAGCCCCTTCGCGGTGTGCCCAGTTGCTCCTGTCTTTGCAGCAGGGTTGTGCAGAGCGGCTCCAGTTCATGCAGGGCCCCCTTGGCATGCCTGGGGCCTACCGTGCTCGGTAACATGGATGCGCTAGGGAATGTTTTGCGACATGCTTGTTCCTCCCAGGCCTGCCTGCTACACAGCCTGTGGGGCCTATGGGCTGCGTGCCCTAGGGTCAAAATATTGTAAGTATTAAACCATTTCTCTGGCGTTTGTCTGGAACTGAATGTACTGAGTAAGTTTCATGGTACTGTGGATTTAAGTTTCCTTTTTATTGTGCACACACACTTTCAAATCGTAGACCTCCCTTTCATAAACGTGGACTAACACAATAAGGCTTGGCCCCCTATGAAAAGCTGACTGGAGTCAAGCTGTTATTTAAAACCTTGCAGAGGTGGCGATGTGGGGAACTGGACTCCACAGGGCTTCATTTTGAGCCCCCTGCTCCTGCGAGACATCAGGTGCAGGTCACATATTCACCTCGGCGTCCCCGGACCGGCTCACGCGCGCGTGCTGCAGATGCAGACGCAGACGCGCGCTGAGGCACAGCCTCCTTCCCGCCCGCCGTGTCGCTTCCCCCCGTGCCCCGCTCAGCTGGGACAACAGCAGCAGTGTTGGCACCGCAGCCGGGCTAGAGGTTCCTCCCCGTGACCGCGGCCGTCCCCGCCGCGTGCTCGCTCCGGTCCACAGGCTGAGGTCACTGGTGAAGTCACCGCTCACGGCGCGGTGCCGGGCCAGCGCCGGCGCGCTCGGGTCGCCTGTGGCTCCGCGTCACGTACGTGCCTCACTGCTGGCCCTGTCCCCATGAGGTGCTGCCCTTTTCCCTCTGACTAGTCCTCCCCCTCCTCCATACCCCGAATTAACTGCAAGATCAGTCTTCCCTTGAGGGAACTTTTCTGCGTTTGTTTTGTTAGTTTGACTTGTCCCCAGTTATAACGACCTGACCCTGCTCTCTAGGTCCTAGAAATAAAGAAGCTGGCGGATAAAGATTCGTATGCTCGCTCCCTAAACGTGAAGCTGGAAACATCTGGGTGTTTGAAAAATGTAATTTTCTGAAAGGCAGAACTGTGGTACTTTCTGCTAGTTCCTTGCAACTTTTAAAAATTTCACTGCCAAGAGAAATTACCACAGGGGTGAATGAAGCTATGGAAAAAAACAGAGGCTCATCTCCATTTCCATGCTCTTGTTATTGTTATTATTATATCTAACCCTCTTTTTCTGAAAATGTAAGTCAGGGAAGCAAGTTGTGCAATGAAGCTTATAAATAAGTATGTAGGCTCTTTTTAGCATAAAATACTTGCTATGTATAAAGGTTATTTTGATATAAATGCTTCGTTTGTAAAATGAGTCAGTGAAATTTGGCACGCTTCTTGAAAACAACCTCTTGCCAGTTTTTTCCCATATTCTTAGGTCATGCCTTTGCTAATAATGTGATCCGTGGTGGGCAGAAATAATGCAGCCTAAGTACGAATAATGATAATATTCATGGTGAACTCATCATGACATTCTCTATTGAGCATTTCTCTTTGGGAACTATGTCTTCAAGACATGAGGCTCGCACTAATTTTGAGTTTGAGAGTGAGAATAGCACAGGAACAGGCTGGGTAAGGGAGTAAGGGAGCAGTTCACCATTAAAAAAAAGAGGAAAGAAAGAAACCAATCCCTCCCCCGCTTTTTTTTTGACATAGGAATCAGCCTGCACATAGTTCCCTTAGCCTTTCCTGAAAGAGGGAAAAAGAAGAAAACCAAAAAAACTCACATGTGCACGCTCACACTTCACCTCATTTGTTTCCATTGTTTCTAAGTTTCTGGTATCTTTGGTTAAAATTATAGAAATAAGTTATTACTAAGTTAAAAAAAAAATATGTGTGAAAAATGAAGGTTTCCCTGCTGCACTTAAAAAAGGCAAGGACCTGTGGTTAAACACTTGTGGCAGCAGCGTGTAGGAATAATTTGGACACTACAGTTCTTATTAAAGGTAGGTTTAAAGTACTGTGGTCATGCTGATGAGGTGTGTAGGATGCAGCTGCTTTGTGCTGAAGCAAAACTGTGTTTACAGGAAGCTAAGTAAATAGGAAAGGAGCATGTGTGGTTCAGGGGAGAAGGGTTGTTATTAATGTTCCAGTGACTCTGGTAAAGTATGGGAAGTTGGCTCTGGGCTAAGAAAACCACAAGTGCTTATGTTGTTTGAATTCAGTCTCCCAAAATTTATTAGAATGTGCACGTAGAAATCCAAGTGCTGTGGTGATCGATCATCTGACTCTCTTTGCATTCCCAGAATGTCATTTGCATGACATTGCAAAATGGTCAAAGAACCAGAAAGCCCCACCAGCCTTCTGTAGTGTAAAGTCATTTCTGTATAAAAATCATCGAGTCAAACAGGCAACATCATCTAGTTTTGGATAAGGTGACACTAAAAGAGAATGTGGCACGTAAATGCTTGTTACTTAATCTTCATCGTGCTGCAACAACCTTATCTACAAGTTTCCAAATATGTACCATGTAGCGATGCTATCCTCAAAAAGGATAAATGAAAATAAAGTCAAATATGTTAACCTTGTGTGTCTGGCTAACTGTGAATTCCTTCAGGTATTTTTCATAGAACAAATTGTTCTAAGCAGCATTAACTTTATCATTCAACACAAAGCATATCAAAATTGTACAGTTTGTGCTAAAGTCTACAGCTGAAAGGGTTGAAGCTAACCTTGTATATGTTAAAAAATGTTAGTAATACTGAGAATTTGTAACTAGAGACTATAGATCAGTTATTTTCTGCTTTCTTCGGATGGCTTGACTGGAGCAGAGAAAACAACAATCAGCTTAGAGTCCTAAAATATTTTCTTTCATTTGTATGACAAGGCTATATAGAAGTTCCAGCTGAAAGAGGGGGCCCATGTTATTTGATATTGTACAAAAGCAAAGCACAAGGGAAGAAAAGAGCACAGAGGGTGTATAAAGTAAGGTATCTGACTTGAGAAAGTCATATGAAAAGTTTGAGGAGGAGGGAGTAAGAATAATTACATTAAATTGATTTTGCTGCTATAAAAATAATTTGGAGATTTGCTTAAATTTATATGATTTTTCTTTCCTTTCAAGGAGGGGTTGTGGGAAGCTTGATTTTAAGTTGAAGTGACTCAGAATAGCTGCGGTATTTCCAGAGTCTTTCGATTATCTATAATCCAGTGGCCTATCGCAAGAGAAGAATTCCACTCAATCACAGCCTAGAAATATCAAATGTTCCCTTGACAAACAACACTGAACTCTTTATCGACACAGTGAAGCATTCTTTTCGCAAACAGACACTTGAGTTTCTCAGCATAATATGCGTAGTGTTGCACAGTGCAATATTTATATGTACAAAATGTGTAATTGAATACTTGGGACCAATTCAGAGCTGCTGTAGTGGGTATGACTACTTTGATGTCAAATGATTTGCACATGCCTGCATCGTGGCTGAATGTGATCTCTTAGCTTTTCAAAATAATGTTATGTTGCTGCAGATACTAAGGTGACTGTTGTTGAATTTTGCTTCCTAATTGTAACACTTCTTTTCAAATAGAGATGTGGCTTTGATCAGTTATTCACTTAAACATGGAATGTTTATGCCCTCAAACAGGTCTGTAAGTTTAAAACCTTTCTTTGTTTAGCTGGGATTGAAGCCACAAATCTGCTATATCAGCCTCTGCAAAAAGAGGGAGGGAAATGATGGCCACAATTCCATGTGATTCCCAAACTTTAAGGAAATCAATCAGGATGTTTGAATTTATTTATATTGTTTAATAATGTTCTCAGTGTTAGACCATCTTCACAAGCAAGCCCTACTGCAGTTATCAAATGCTTCAGCCTTTTTTTTCAGTGTTTAACCACCTGTAAAAGACATTTTATTGCCTTATATATTCAACCATAAAACTTATCACTTAAGTAAATCACTTTAGTATTAGTTAATAGATGACTCTAAAATGAAGAGGTTTTTCTTTAACTTATTTTGAGTTGGGGATTCCCACAAGCCCGTATGTTGAAGGCAAGCAGCATTGCAGCGTTTGCAGGGTGTTTGCACTGTGCCGCTGTGCGCGGCGGGCCGCACAAGAGCCGCAGGCTGCTGCCCGCAAGGAGGCTGCTTGGCCGGCAGGCCTGGCCGGTCAGAACCCTGCTGCGGGATACAACCTTGCAGTCGGTTGCCGATTTTGCTCTTTAAAAAGATCCAGGTACTTCAAGATTCTGATTCACCTCAGCACACGTTCAATACTTGCTCAAAGTTAAATACTTGTTTGAAGTTTTGTTTGAGAGAGACATGAGGTCTTGTGCTCGGGGTTAAACGGGCAAGTGTGATCCCAAATCAGGGCCTTGCATGTTAAAGCTCTCAAGGGTTTCCAGGAATCTTGAATATCCTGAAATACTGACTTTGCAACTTTCCAAGCTAAGTATAACCTAGAATTATAAAAACAAACAAACACAAAAACTCAGGTCATATTACCATGAAGTGTTGTGGAAAGTATTCTAAAATCCTTTTTCCAGTCATCGCTGATGCTTGTCTAGTCAAAGAAATCTAGCAGACTGTTTATGTTTTGGTAACCTTAAAACAATAACAACAAAACACAGATAAATTATGTAAGCCTGCTTTTCAGGAACCTGATTGAAAGGAATCAAATATTTGATAAAAATTAATTCACATTTTGGAGAAGGAGAAGTAGAAGTAGAAAAAAGAATAGTAACTAACTAACTAACTGAGTTGTTTTATACTTCCTGATTATAATATTCTTCAGAGTAGCAAGTGGTATTTTGTAGTGGTCGTCTTTTGACTAAGTAAAGAAATGAATGTTAGGACTGAAAGCAGAGTTTATACTTCAGTATTTTATTTAATGGGTGCCATTTTCCCCACACATTTCTTAATGTATAATATGCTACTGAAAAACTATTATAATGTTATAAAAATGTTTTTTCTCCAGTTCAGCAAGTTAAATGCTGAGTCAAAGCTATCCTTTCATTTATTATGGGTAATTTTCACATATAACCATGGCGTTGCTTGTGGAGTGGGCCTAAACATCTTGCTGTGAGCTCTAAACATGACATTTTTCGTGACAGCATTGAATTGTCATAGCTCATTACTTCATCTTCTGTAATGATAGACTGATATTCTCTTATTCCCACTCAAGACAGTGCAAAGCTCCAGATGATTGCTCTGAGTATAAACTCAAGCCTCAAATACTTTTTAAACAGAATTTCTTGTAAGTGATTAATTGATGAAGCATTCCGTAAGTGTGGACTGTTTCATTCTTCTTACTGTTTATTTACTTACTCTGTTATAAGAGAGAGAGAGAGAGCAAGCTGAAATAAGTTTTCTCCTGTGGGAGACACCTTATTTATTAATTTATTATTGAATTTGGTGGCAGTTGGATTTGGGTTGAAGGAAGCTGCCTGAAGCTGCCTGGTGTTGGACTGTGGGTCATGGGCTACCGTGCGGGCACAGCACCTCCCTGCTGTCCAGCCAGGATGCCTCTGGAGTCGGAGATCTCGCGCTTGTCTCCCATTTCCGCTCCCTGATTCCGCAGATGTGTCCAGGGCTAAGGCTGGGCTGCTTTGCAGGTTCCCACATCTTGGATCTCTCTGGGAAACTTCAGTTTTAGTCAGTGTAATGTTTAAAAGCCCCAGAAGTGCGGATTCTGGCCGCGGTGCAATCCCCACCCTCCGCAGCTGGCCGGAGACACACACAAGCCCAGGGAGAGCCCGGCCTTTCTTTGATTTGCCCCAAATGTCCATATATTTCTGAGGAAGCTTTTTGGGTTCAATGATGCAAGTGAAAGCGTTCTCAGCAAAATGTCCGGCACTTCCCAAATATGGGCGAGCCAGAACTGGGCGGCTGCATCGGTGAACTCTGGAAAAATTTGGACCACATGTGAACTCTTGCCACTCATCAAATATAAATAATCCTACTCAGACCCTTACAGCTGCGCTGAAACAGAGCTTTTGAAAAGATTGAACTTGGATTGTGGGTTTATGGCTATCTCTAAAATATTTTATTGCTGTTTTATGACACCAGAGTGTAAATTATGGGGCTGTAAAAGCTTGCAGTGTGAAGGTTTTATCTTTTGCTTATGTACAAAACATAAATAGTAGCCTTTTGTTTTTTAGGACAAATTAAAAAAATACAATTTAGGAAGCAGAAAGCTTAGTTTGAGCACCTAACAAATATTTTTTTAAGTGTGGGTCCATGTGTCTGTCTGAATGGTGGTGTGTTCTGTTCTCAGTTGCTTGATATAGGTCAAACAAAAAAGGTGAATTGGGAAAAAAAATGTGTATGTGTGTGTTCTACATATGTAGATGTCACTGGTGTTGCTGTAGCACTCTAAGGACTGGAGAGGAAATGTATTTTATTAGATGAATGATATAGTGGAGAAAATACACGTGTTTTGGGAGCACAAGCACTTTTTGGGATCTGACCAAACCTCACAAAATTTGTGTGTAAATACTGTGAACTGGTGTATACTATGTGTGTACACACACACACAATGCACCTTCAGTTACGGAAATGCAGGAATAGCAACAATATTCACTAATTTATATTATTATGGCTCAGTTTTCCAGTTTTAGGAGATGAATGGTACAAAATGAAATTGTTTAGCCTTCTACAGCATTTTTACAGCTAACGTGAAACTATGTAATTCAAAAAATGTGTCGGATTTTTGAGACAAGAGGATTAAAAAATGTATTTGTGTTGGTTACAATACCAGGATTCATCAGTAGTTTACTCCAGCTTCATCTCCTGAGTTTTGTATGCTGTACTCCCATCAGATTTTGCTCCATTGAGATGACTCATGGTCATTTCCTTCTTCCACTATCTCATGCTGAGTGACCATGGGACAGAAAGCTTGTTTTCCTCTGCTCCTTTTACTTAAGGTTCTTGTTCCAATAGATTCTCCCAGAAAAATTATTTCAACAGCTTTGAAACAGTTATTTTAAAGCTGTGAATTTCATGTTAGTCCTCTGCCCCCACACTTGGCATATGTGACCTTTCCTGTCTGTGAGAAAAAAGCCAGTTTATGCTAGTTAAAATGAAATTCAGGTGTTTGTTATTCTCCTGCTGTCCAAGACTTGAAGGTTTGGGAGGGGACATGTAGGGTTATAGCTGTGAAATGTGCAACTTTTGTCCATGCTAAATGATTATTGATCTACTTTGTTACAGGTAGTCTCTCTCTTTTGCTATGGGATGCAGACACATCACCTCCTGTCATGGCAAACTAAGCTGCATAGTCGTGGGTCTCAAGTATCTTGGTGCCTTCAAAGGACCGGATGGGACAAGGTTCATGCTGCACCTGCATTCTAGGTTTTCTGCTCTGTAAGTACTATCTGCCATTTCTAAGCCTTTTAACGAAGCACATTTTGATTTAAGAGCATCTGGAAAATTTATAGTTGTGGTTTTGATATGATTTGATACCTTTTAGGTGAATGAAGCTTTGTATCTGGATAAAGTAAGCATGAAAGGTACTTTTGTATTGATTTATTAGCCCCTATAGTCAGTAGAATTTTCCATGTTTTTTAGAGAAATCAGTATTTTTCCTGTAGTACATCATACGTATGCTGTGAGCAGCATGAAGATTGTATTTCATGGGTACCATCTGATAAAAAATCATTATCTTTTCACTGTGTCCAACAGGAAAGGTGGGAGATGCTTTTAGTTACATTGAAGATGCCTTTTCATAAGACCTATTATGTTTAGAAGTGTCTCTGAACGTAGAGAAATGGGAATGTTTAAAGAATGCTGTGTGTATAGGTGTACATTTTCTGACTTTAAGAAAGATGTGTCTGCAACCTAAAGGCACTTACTTTTGCTGAAATAAACATTTCTTGAAAAGAATTTAGCTGAATGGCTACTTTTGGTCTGGCAAAGGGGAAGCTGACTGAGTGACTGTCATTAAACTGATGCTGATTACTGGAATTGACCAGCTTAAGGGCAATTTGCTCACGTTGTTTAAAAACAAAACTGGTCTTTCTGACTCCAGCTGTGATTTAGAGAGGGAGGAACTCTAGACCACTTTCCAAAAAAAAAAAAAAAAAGTATAGGCAAAAGCATTTTTTGAACCTCATATGACGTGGGATTCAGGGAATTAACAGGATGATTCAGACACACAATCTTCACATTCATTCTCACTCCTGAGAATTTTCTTTAAGGAATGAAACTTCATTCCTGCACTTGGTCAAAACCAAATGCCTTTCTGCCCCCTTCTCCCTTCTTTTCTTTTGATTGGAGAGAAAGAAATCTGACCCTAATAAACCTTCCATTAAGCCCTGGTACACAGTACCGGTGTCCAGTATAACCTCGGGATGAGAGAAGTGCTGCATTAGCGGGCATTTGCAGCACTCCTTCCTGTGAGCGCTTTACAGATGTGTCGTTGGACCATTCTTCCCCTTTCCTCCTGCTCAATACGTAGAGATATGCCCACAGCTGCAAGCGTGGGCTAAAAGGTGTTTCAAAGTCTTCTCCTTTTCCTTTTTGTTAAGAGGTAGGGCAGAAGGGAGAGAGGCTTGCCATGTGTATTAGAATACCAATACATATATTAAATATATCTCCTAGAGCAAGGGCACTGCATGACCTCTAACCGTGTAATAGAAAGCTCAGATCTTACAACCTTGCTACACTCTTGATGTAACTCTGGCTTTATTTTCCCATATGGGGGAAAAGAAGCGAAAAAGAAAAAAAAAATGTGATAGCAGCTGCAATGTCCCTTTTTCTGCAGTAGGAATTGAGAAATTTTCACATTCTGAATCGTCTTAAGGTGGGCACTAGGAATTGGCTCACAATAGATTGGTTTCATGTTCCTTTCCCCTTCATAGCTCCTTATTAAAATAAAAAAACACAAGCAACTAAGAAAAGTCCCCCAAGTATCTTTTTACTTACACAGGAAATAAAGCAAGATTTTGGGAGGCTCAGTGCCTGTCCAGGGTTGCAGTTGAGTTTAAACGCATGCACGTGCACATATTTTCTTGCTTTCTCCCTCTTAAGAGTGCTTCCCTTTGTGCTTCTTTTCCTGATTGTGATTTACAGATTCCTTTGACATCATCTTTAACAGCTCTAAATTTATACTGTGATTTTTCCCTTGGCCATTCTTTTTTTACTACCTGCCAACTTCTTCATTCATTTCCTTGGTGCCTCCTTTGCTACTTGGACTGAAATATCTCTAGTGTGCAGGTGTATTTTCAGGTTCCCCGTTGCACCTAGTAGTATCACCTACGTGGGGATTTCCTGACTTTCTTTATTGGGGTGTGGGCGTTACTCTCTTTTTGGGTTTCCCTGCCAAATTTAAACAATTTTGATGACTTTCTCTATGACCTCTGTCTCTCCTCCATCTTAATTTATTGTCTCTGTGGGCTTCTTTTAAAATTCATCTGAGTTCATTTGATTGATTGTTTCAAGTCTCCCTGCTGTTCTGATCCTATCTCACAGCTGCTCTTCACACTGTGTCTTTGGTCTTTGAGTAATCACTAATGTTCCCTTCCAAACAGAGTAAATGTACAAAATACCCTGTAGAGTTCCCCTTTGACTGGCACAGTTCTAGACAGTTAGATCCAGTGCGGTATTTATTTTTCTCATATTTTAAAGATAAATCCACTCCAATAGGATGAGCAGACTGGCTGCCTGCAATATGTTGTCTTTCACCTCATTTCTGATTCGCATTTTATTACAGCAGATGCTGCCAACATCCTTGTCTCTTAGGCAGTTCTGTCGCTCTGTTGTTTCTTCTCCCTTTCCTCTAGCTGATGTTTTGCCAGTGTGTGGGCTGTTAAAGTCCTGTTTAAAGCCACATCCAGTTTTGTTTTCATTACACAGAGTTGGCAACTCTGCCCAGTAGTTCCTTTCCATTCTCCACCTTCCTTTTGTTTTCTGCCTTAAATATATTCAAGGGGGAAACAGGAGGAGGGATGGAAGAGGAAGGGTTCGGTCTAGACTTCCAAAGTAATTTCCCTTTCCCTAAAGAGCACTGCTCATTTCCTTCCAAAGCACTATGGCTGGAAAGCTGCACGTTTCTTCTCGGCACCGGCTTTCCTGAAACTTGTTGAGTCAAAGCAAAGCTCCTAGGAGTGGTCCAGAGGACTGTAAACATGAATGTATGAGGATTCTTGTCTTTCTTGCTGCTGAACAGAAGAATAAGCAGAGTTTAATGTGGAGAGGGAGGTATAGATAAGGAACCAGAGGGTGGAAACATTGCAAAAAAAAAGAGACAAATAACTGTCCTTGTTATTATTCATACACTTATTCAGATTTTCATGCATCATGGGGCTTCACAGGGCTGATTTTTGTTAAAAGTGTCTTGGGGACAGAAAACTGATAAACATGGAGGATGCTGATTTGACTAGAGGTTAATTGCAAGGTCTTGTCTTTGCAAAAATGAATTTGTTTGTAGCTTTCTCTCTCCACAATATTGCATTCAGGCAAAGACAGAAGAGATTCCTTTCCTTCAAAATGCTTATATATTTTCTAAATAACCTATTCATGAGGAGTGTCCACTTCTTCCAATACCAATGCACTCACTTTCACCAAGTTTCTGTGGTTACTTTAAATATAACTAATAAATACATGTAAGTCAGATTAGAAATGGGCAGTGAAAACATAGCAGAGTTTGCACTGAGCAAATTTCCACTTGTGATTTAGAGATATTTTCTGTTTATTTTTTTAGGTGAATTTAACTCAATCTGGTTAGAAAGGAAACACTTCAAAATTTAAGATTTCATCACCATTTTTAAATGTCAGCTCCATGGTGTTTCTACTTTACTAATTTAGCAGCTCTATGTGTCTTTGGCTGGTGCTTCTGAGATGAGACGACTTCTGTGTTTAGAATGTTGAGAAGGGCAGAATGGATAGAAAGTAAACTGGGATCTGATTAAGTGCTCATTTAAGATAATTTTTTCATCTGTTCAATTTGGGTTTTGCTTAGTAAGACAAGATTGAGGTTTGTATTGCCATGATGCTAGTAATTGTAGCTCAGTGTCTGAATAATTGATTGCTATTTCTTAGTCTGAATAACCCAGTAACTGAAATTGTCAAAAATACACAATAGAAACCTTGGAGTTGTAGCTCAAAACTTTGAGGTTATTCAGACTGCACAGGACTTTTGTCTTGCACTACCTGTTTCAGGTTTAAAGTGGTGGGGTTTTTGTTTGTTTGTTTGTTTGTTTGTTTTTTTAATGGATAAACCAAGATATTCGACTTCTCATTTCATCTCACAAATCTAAGTTCCAGAAAACCCATAGGCAGAGGAGCTTTACAAATTCTTCCCTTTCCAAACTCTTTTTGCTTGAATTCTTAGCTACAGAAAATCCTGCTGTAAAGTAGGATCATACTAAGTAAAGTACAGCATCATACTGCATGTCTCCAGCAGTCCCCCTCAGCGTCGTATTTTCATGTGAACAAAACTCCAGACTTACACAGATGCTGTGTGTGAGTACCTGTGCTCTGCAGGTGGGAGGTAGTTGCTATACTTCAGCAGCATTGCAGGAGACTGGACTGGTACAGGGAGGTCCAGCTTCTTCCTCACACAGATGCTCCTCTGGAGTGAGCAGAGCTGGAGCTGGTAGCGAAGGTGCTTGTTTCACAACATTGTAACCTTCCAGGTTCCAACCTCATGACAATCTAGCCTTGCTTGTACAGAAGGGATATTAGAATATGTGGGCTTGTATTTGAGTCTGTTTTTGTGCATCTTTGGACCAAGAGTTGCCTTGTTCAGGTCTACCTTTAGACCAGTAATGTATGTTTAGACCTCTTTCTCTCACCTTCAGCTGTCTCTTTTGCAGTTTTTCTGGCTAAAATAAAAACAAATAAATAAATACAAACTTCAATCTGCTCTTGGTAATCTTTAGATTTGGAAGAAGCTGGTAGCTTGTTTAATGAACAGTCCTTGACTGGCTTACAACTATTTGCTGAGCTCACATGCTTTCTTTCAGGGCCCTAGCTGAGTTCAAAGCAACCAGACTCAGGTAGATAAATAGGAAGCTGAGTGAAACTGGGATATTAGGTTTGGCTACAACCACATTTTTTTTTTCCAAATGTGATGAACGATCACTGGTTAGATATATCACTTGGTCATCAAACTGGTTAGAAGCAAGTGGAATTACACATTCCCCCAAGGACATAAAACGTAAAATTGTGACCAGAGAACCGTGGTGTTCATTGTAAGGTAGCTTTCAAAATGTGGCATGCTCCCACTTTGCATCACTATGGCAGTGCTGCTGGGGTAACTGACTGAATCCCTCAGTCATAAATGCCTAAAATGGGTCCAGGCAGAATAAAAATGGACTCTTCCTGCAGCATCACTAAATTCTCCTTTTCTTCTTTCCTTCCCACTGGCCTTTATATACATGTGGGAAATTAGTAGAATGTTTGTTTTGCTTCTTTTCAGAGTGTATTCATGGTTTTAGGTGAGTATTTGACTTATGGTCATTGGCTCTTGCACAAGAGACTGTGAAAGCTATTTCCTTTTTCCTTAATTAGAGCATACAGACTCTCAGGTTTCTGAGCAGAGAATTTCCTCTCAGGAGATAGTTGAGCATATGTGGTAGAAGTGGTTGTTTTTGTAGACTTGAGAAGTTTGTCCTTCCGTATTTTCCATATGCTTTCTTAACCCACACTTGTACTTTTTGTGCATACAGAATTGCAGTCATCTTTTGTCTTTTTTCTTTTTGAGTTAAATCAATGAGAGGAGAGTGAGACACGTTTGAGTGAAGTCCTTGGTGCGTGGTAATGAGCGTGGTCACCAACATGGCAAAGACAGTTGGGCAACTGAGCTGCCGTGCAAGTTCATTTGAGACAGCAGAGCTCCCCCAGGGCTAAACCCAGGCCTTCATTGTTGTTATGCTGGTGAAGGTGTTTTCCTGTGTGATTTATTTGTAGGGCTGGCGAGAGAGGGAAGAAAAAATGAGCGCTGTTTCCTTCTCTTTGTTCATTTCCTGGTTTTTAAGGTCATGTATTTTTATACCTGCCTGCTTGCCTGTGTGGGTGGCCACGTATGAGTCTCTGTCTGTCTTCTCCTTATGTAATGTCAGGTGGAAGTTTGGAGCCGAGCGCCGCAGAGGCCAGCCCACATCCTTCTCCCACGCAGCTCTGTGCAGCAGTTACACACATCAATCGGGGAAAACCCTCGGCTCTGGGCACCGTTGGAGCAGGTGTGCGAACTCATGGCGTCATCGTGCGACTGCTGTATTGCCAGGGCCGCCGCTGGTGTCTCTTACGTTATCTATGTGCAACAGGTCTACCTGCCGTAATAAATAATCCTCTTTGATGCAAAACGTACAGTTCAAACACCCAAACCACCGATACCCGTCGTTTCCTCTTTCTGGTGCTCTTATGTAGAGCAAAGAGAAAGAAAAGAGTAAGCAGCTTGTTTTTGCATGTAAGTTGCCATAGAATCGCTGTACAAAACCGCCTACCTAGTGCTGTTGTTTTCAAATCGCCCGCCAGTTTTAGAGAAGGACAAGGTAATAGCCAATACTTTATTCATCTTAAAGGAAAGCTGGCTAAATTAGTCATGAACTAAATTATCAGAGTCCTAGAAGCACAGAAATATACAGTGCTGTGGGGAAAAGTTCTTAAAAAACACATATCAGTGATGGCAGAAAATGAGCTCTGCTTCTTAGAGGCTTTTGAATTTAATTCTTCAGGTGCTGTGGGCAAGCGCAGTTTTCAAGGCATAAGTTTCACATTGATTTTATATTAATATGGACTGAGTAGTGCTGTTGCTTTAGTTTATATTTAACCTTGCTTTTTTAAGCACCAATAGTGACCTTTCCATGAAAGATAAGCCTAGGATAAACACAGTCTCCCTACTGAACCTCTTCTCTTTTGTGTGTCTTGGAATTTATGATGTATAATGTCAAGCTGTAAATAAATTAACTTTATGAGGTGAAAATCGTTGGTGCTTCCCCAAGTTAAAAAGATATTGTTTTTTTTTTAATGTGTCCTATCTGTTTGGACCACTTCTGCTACAGACTGAGAAAAGCTCTGTTCCTAACCTTCCTTGTGACTGGATGCGTTATCACTGTTGTTTTGGGGGGTTGCTGTTGGTAATGCCCCAGCTTTGCCAGGAAGAAGCAAAGGAACTATCCAAAGAAATTCAGAAAACGAGTGTGGTATTAATCGTTACATAAATCCATTCTCAAAGGAAAAACATTTTCTCATCACTTAGAATATATAAACCTTCCTGAATTGGAATATTCAGACATGTAAAAATTACAAGATAAAAGCCTGGTGGGTACAAATTCTCCTTATTGCCATGTCAGCTGTGTTCATGCTGCTCTGTTTTACCTGCAGATACAGATAGGTGCCTAGACCCAGGAATGAGATGGCTTCAGCTCTTATGTTCATAGACCTTTAGATACTACAGTTCTGATTCCTACAAGGTATTTCCAGCTTTGAAACACTTGCTTTTTTAAAATCATATTATTAGAAGGAGATTCTCAAATAGTAATTATATCTCTAAGCAGTATAGAGGAGCATCCATTTTGTTTTAAAATTAATTTTTGTTTTGTAATTGAAGGCAATTACTTAGCAAGCATATAATTGAAGTGTTAGTTTACATAGATAATGAGAGCATCCTCAGTTACATTAAATAACTTTCTGTTTATGTAGGTTTTTTGGAAGGAATAGAATTTTTTATGCTTTAACTGATAAACTCACCACCACTTGTAAATAGTTCAGAAGAAACTTCCTGTAGGGAGAAGGGTTGTTGTCTTCTACTTCTTCTGTACTTCTTTCTTTTTCTTCTTTTAAGGTGTGTCTGCTAATAGCATCTCCTTAAAACAACCATCTCTCTGACCAGCTGCTCTAAAGCACAGAAGATTATGTTTATAAAAGTTGATCTTTTTGTGTTTCACTCTCATATGGGTGGTGATGGCCAGGGTGTAAGATGTAAGATCAGTTTTCCCTGCAAGTTTCAGTGCACTTGAATGACATTACTTGGATACTGATCTGCTGACTGAAGCATGGGAGAGTAACAATACAGTGGTCATGTAGGGATTATAGCATGTTGGCTTTACCAGGGTTGTTTTGCTGCTTTATCATACAAATAAGCTACTTTTCCTAATCATTTTCTTCATGCAATGATGGTGGAATGCTCTGATACAGATGGCAGCAGAACTGAAGAGGAGGAAAAAAAAAGAAAGAAAATATTTGTCAGGCTTGTTAATGAAAACATAAAGAAAGAAAGAAGGAAAGCAATGTGTGGAAAACAAAGAGTGACCTGACAAACGTGACCTCTGTTTTTCCCAAGGGTTTCTGACTTTGAAACCAAAGCTGCCTTTAATGTTCACCAGGTGCCATCAGGGTGTTTTGATTCCCTTTAAAGAAGGGAATTAGCCTTATAGCATTGCTCTTCAGTGAACTTCAGTAACAGAGTGTATTCCTGTTCAGATCACAACTCATGAGGTTCAAAGGCCACGAGCAGCTCAATAATTAATTGTTAGTTCTACAGGGGACGACAAATGCAGACCTGTACTTTGCACGGTTCCTCTATAGTTCTAGCCCTTATTGAACATGATCTCTCCAAGCTTCTCTACTCAGCCAGCCTGGGCAACCGGAAAGCCAGGCAGATGCAGCAATGAAGCAGTGTTGACAGTAAGATGATCCCTTATGCTAAAACAATACTTTAAACATCAGTAGTTTGTCAGCTGCGATTATAGTTCAATTTCTTAGAAGCATGGAGATGTTATTTTACCCAAGATGTATAATTCTTGCTCCCCTGTTGTTATGTAAGAAAATTGTTGCTACTTATCAGATTTCTGGCTGCTTCCTTTCTGCGCTTCTGATAACTACCTTGATAGCTCAGCTTTGCCTTGCTCAGCTCAGCCTGGGAGTTGCATGTACATTTTAGTTCGTTTGGTGACAGTCTTGTCTTCAAGAAGATCTTTGAAGCATCTGGATTGGCCTTTCAGCTTTATAGGAATATTACATGTTGTTGGCCAGAGGAAACAGTTGACTTAGATGTGAACTTTGCTCTCCACCTTGCACGCCAAGAGGTCCAACAGCCAAGCCCTCCCAAATCTTTTCCCTTAATGTGGCACAAGAAATTTAAGAAGGTCATCTAATCCCAGCATTTTTTTTTACAATGTCTAAGGTCTATGCAAGAATCAACTCAGCACCATTAAAATGGTGGGCACTGGCATGAGCAAAAGGGTCAACACAGCTTTGAGAGGCCCTGGTTCAGGGCCTCTGAAAGAACTCGTGATTCTTTCAGACTCACTACCATAGTGCAAGTAGCCTTTAGGAATGGAAAAAACACTTTCTTTAGCATCTTTATGTGTAGTGCAGGTTTTGTAAGTTCTGAAATGCAAAAGGAAGATCTCTCTGTCTACTTGTCAGTACAGACACTGCTGCACTTGTACCCGGTGCCTCTTCTAAGGTCTATTCACAAGGGCAGGCCCAGAGTGCTTTCAACAAGAGATTCAGGATGTAGCTCACCTTGCCAAAAGACAAGACAGATGGTCTGCTGTACTTAAGATGTTTCTGTTGTTAATAATTGCGTTTCATGAGGTGACACAAAACCCAGATGGTCTTTATCTTTGTGTAGAAGTGCTTGACTTGTTCTGTAGTAGTGCTTCTTAGTTTAACTGGAAAATGGCTGCACCAAGTTGTAGGGGCAAATGATATTTGCATTCAGAGGAAGCATTTTATTAAACAGTAAATACTGACATAAAAGGAAATTGAAGCATATTGACTTTTCTATTTCAGTTTGTCTTTTTCAAAAACTTCCAACCCAGACACAAAAATCTAGTTGCCTGTTTTCCTCCTGCTGCATGTTAGGATAAAAAGCTTGCAGTCTGTGAGTTGGATTTAGCATTGCTACAGGCAGGTGTACGGTTACTGGGACTTGGGAGTTCATTATAAACACTAGAGAGATTGACTTGTATAGAAAAATAGAAAATCTCAACAAGCCTTTTGAATAAATTGTTAAAATTCTCTAGGAGAGAACTTCTGTATAGAGATATCTGAATACAATAACATGTGCAGGGAAAGAAACCTGAGTGCAAATGTGCATTGCTGGGCCTTGGTCTAATCTCATGTAACACAATTGTGAATCTAAACCTGCATTGCTGTGAAGTGCATGTTGACTTGGATAGCATATTCAGAATCGTGTAGAGTCCTTATTCGCATAAGGGCCCTTCTACTGCTTTTTGTTAAATTGCACTGCATGGTTTTAAGGATACTTCAATGGTTGGCATTGGCAATAGAGCCTAATGGAGAATGTTTCAAAATTAATTTGAATGCATAACAATTGATCCATATTGCAAATAATACTGACATGAATATTTGATTTAAGTTTTCTTCTTGTAGTTAAAAGTAGTATCTTGGTACTTCTGAAATCTTTTCTAATTTGTATTCAGCGGCACATTGTGGAAAGCACATGAGTAGTTGCAAATGTAACAGAACAATAGTAATCCAAAGGAAGATGCTTCGATAGTCTGAGCTGAAAATTTCTCCTACTACATTACTATTTCCAATTTTAACCTCAAACTCTGCTTTCCACTAACAGAATTCTGAATGTCTTGTTTAAGGAACAATATCTGACGTGATATCGACTACTTTTTTTTCTTTGCAAAGAAAGAGATTTCTTTGTTACTTGAGAAAGAAAGAAATATTCTGAAGAATTCCAAACAGAGGAGATTGTTTTTCACTAAGATAAATTTAGGAAAAAAATAGAAGCTAACTTTGTAGGTAACAAGTTGTTGTGATTTGTATTGTTTAAGAAAACCTCAGAAAATTCAAATGTACCCCAGGGAAAAATGAATTTTAAATTTCAGTTTTGATCCTAGTAGTATTTGTAATAAATCTTTACATGTTTGTATGAAAGAATAGCTGTGTGTGTAATTAGAGGCCCAGAACTTGGCATCATGGATGTATTTTGCCACTTTTCCATTTTCTCATTTACTTTATTACTCTTGCAAATCACAGAGTTGTTGCATATCAGCCTGGGTTTATGAATGCTGAATTATGCCACAGAGTTCATAAGCTAAAAAATTATATCCATACTTTTTGTTCTGATTAACAGAGTAGACGTAGCACTCATTGATACATACGTGCAGTGTATTTACCCTGCGCCTATTTGTTCATGTTACCAATTTGCTGCTGGTGACAACCTGTTCCATGAGCAGCATTGTTACTTAATCTTAAGTATGGAAAAAAGATAGTTTGCTAAATCTGGAATAATTGTTCATTTTAGTCTTTGCAACCTGTGAAAATTACTTTAAATTTAGTGGAGTATTAAGATATACAGAAGTGAAAATGCATTTGGTGGTTCTGGAGACCAGAAAGGGCAAACATGGTACTGCAGTGGTTAAAGCACAGATGGGTGATGTTCTGCATGAGAAAGCTCTGAAGGAGATACCTGTGCCATTCCAGGTACAACAGCCTAAAAAATAATAATCTGAAACTCCTTTAGGTTGGTCCTTAAAAAAAGGAAGAGGTGATGATTAAGCCCAGGGGCATTTATTTTAACCAAGCTTTTGACCTGTGAGTTCTTGAAGGACAAACAAATATATTAAAAGTGAAACAAACAAACAAAGAAACAGAGAGAGCTGGATAATGAAATACCTTTGGCCATAGCTGTAGTAATGTTGTAATGTGCCATATAACAAAGAGGTAGAGTAGATGAGTACATCTGCTGACTATCTTTCTTTTTAATTTGGAGCCACCTGAAGGCAGTAACTGGCTGAATAATAACCCGATCCCCATATGGCTTCCGTTCTTTCAGAGTAATAGCATGCAGAAAAAAGAGTCTATTTTAGCTCTGGCTTCTATTTGCTGCTTTGTGAGCCTGAGAACGCTTCCTGTCTGCTTGGTGATGGGAAATGTGAGCACAGCAGACACGAAGGAGTGACACTGCTCTGGATTTCATGTTTGGGCTTGCTGTACCACCTTGCAGATGTTGCAACTCCTGCAAGTTGCTACATGTACGAAGGGTAAAGTGTCCCAGAGAAAGAACTGATGATCCTTAACATGATTTGCAGCTCACTCCTAGCTGCAATATTTTACTGTATGTCTGCATATATTATATTGTATCTAAAATATATTTCACATGTATTATGCTTTACAGTCTAGTGCTGCACAGAGCAGGTGTATATTGTCCCTAAAATATATGTAGTTTCATGAGTAATTAAAATGGAACATTTTGAAATAACCATTTTGCTATGGTCTAGAATTTATACCTACCCTCTCCACTTAAATTTTTCTCATTTTTGCTTCTGCATCTCCTCTAGGTTTCCTTCCTGTCTGTGTTCTCTTACTTCCTGTCTAAGCCGTAGATATGAAGGGACAACCATTTTCACTGAAAATGGCCTCACTGTGGGGATAATCGATGACCATTTCAAGTAAGGTCAGAAGTTCGTAAGGATGTTGCCAAAAACCAGATTACATGAAGCGTGGCTTTAGAAAAACAGAACAAAATCAAGTCCTTGGCATCCTGCAGGCTTAAGTGGATAGTGCCAGGAGAAAGTCTCCCTTCTGTGTATTTTTCTAAGGAGGTTCTGTTCCAGGGCTCAGCTCTTGCCCTGCCTCTGTTAAAAGAGGTTTTATAATACAAATTCACCTTTCATTTAAAGGGCAGGGCAAGAAAGACAAGTATATTAAGGAACAACAGAGAAAATTTCTATTTAAGCTGCATTTAGTATTGATACCACTCTAAATCACTGTAACCACAGGTTAGCATTGCACATGGACAGGCACTATCAATATCGGCATCTTTACTACTAGCTGTCACTAAACTGAATTAGTTAATTATTTCAATGTGAGGATGTGAAGATGGGTGACGCTTTGGAAAGCAACTGAGGAGAAGGTCATGTCAACTCTGTTTTTTTGCCTGTCCAAAGATATATCCATGTCTGTACAGGAGATCAGTGGTCAGGTTTACAGATTTGAAGATACACAGGCACTGAGCTGTTAGAGTTCGATTTTTGCAAGAAATTGTACTGTTTTGTGCATTTTTCACTTGGAAAATCAAGAAATCTTAAATACATACTCCACTGTCCATTCATCACTTCTTGAGCTTAGCAGTACAATGCAAAATCCAGACTAAGTTCTCTTGTTAAGTAAAGCACAGGACGAAGTAATAACTCACTAAAACTGTTTATCTATATATCATCAGTATACCACTGGTTCTACATAAGCATGAGCAGCAAACGGTTTAGAAGTTTCTACAATGTTGTGAGTGCTAAGGCATTTAATTTACATGTATGGGCATTAAGAATAACTATCTATCCATAGTTATTCTTAAATGAAAAGTATAAAAACTTGATATTTCACTTTGGGCCCCTTTCTGTTCCACTACTTGTTATTTATAAGGCCATTATAGCTGTTAATACTTCATCTTGTGAGAATTCTGGATGAGGAAATGCATTGGTTATGGTGGGGTATCTTTCTGTCTACTGCCCAGTAGGATGTTTCTATGAGTTGTTATGAAGAACCTCAGATATAGTTTGTAGCTACACAAACTGTATCTGAGCTCCTATCTCTCTCTGGTAGAGAAAGTTGTGAGGATTTAATCAGAAATAATAGTGATTGTGGTGCTATTCCCTGCTTAAATTTGCATTCGAAAGAGTTTTGGTTTTGACAGTGGACAGAGGGGCTGTGTCTATACACGGGAATTCAATGTGGCTGGGTTTGTTCTTTGCCACAGAAGGGCCCATGTCCAAATCACACAACTCCACATCCACATTGCCTTGTGGGGTTGATCCCCAGCCTGTGTCTTGCCCCTGTGGTGCTAAGGAGAGTGCTGATTAGCTCATGCCAAAGACTGTTCTAATAATTAAAATGCATAGATAGTTACGTTTTATTGCCTGGGATTGTGTACTGCCACTCTAATTTTCTGATAGAGAAGGGGCCAGAGAGGGCTGTCTGGATGTTTGTGCCCAGCTATCATATCTGTTGAAGATAAGTACCTCCAGTTGGTGTCTTTTGTGCAGTTGGAATCTCTTTTTGCCTTAATACTGCCAAAGACTTTGTTTCAGCTTTGCATTAAAATGATAGCCAAGTTACTCTTGCATCTCTCTTAAAAAAATGGGAGAAGCCTTAGGCAATAGTGTAGCACGGGCCACTGTGTCCAAGGTGCTGTGATGATGGAAGTGGATGGACTTGCCTTTGCCCTGAGTTATTTCTTGCCCTGCCTTAAAGATTTCGGGCATGATAGTGAAATCTTTTCTCTGTAAGCTACAGTGCATTTTTGCACTTGCGTGCCTGATGCATACGTGGCCCATTTGTAGGGAAGTTCTGTAGTATTCGTGTAAGATTTTGGAGTGGCTGGCATTAAGTGAGAGTGACAGGTCACGTGAACGTGAAGGCTTTGACCCAGCAGGAGGCGGTGCTTTTGGATCTTCAGCATTAACGCAGTCGACATCCACTCAGCAGAAGGGTGGCCAGGCCTTTCCTTAGGAAACATATGCCAAAACTATTATCAGCAACTACGTCATGGCCTGCAGCAAACTGGACAGGATGTTAATGAGGAGGGAATTGTGGAAGACAGAATCCAAGTGCATCCCGTATTATCAAAGCAGAATGCTGAATAAACAGATTATTTCCATTACTGTGCCCTGTCAGCAATCCTGGCGTTTTGATCTTTATCGGGTTTATGCTGTTTTATTTTTCATTACTTGTTTGAGATAGGGTTTCTTCTTTTGTTGTCCTTTTTTTTATTATTTTTGAGCTTAAATAAATAAATAAATAAATAATGGCACACATCTGGGAGGCTATAAAAGGCACTATGAACCCAGGACAGCTCATTATTTCTCCTTGACGAAGAAATCTCTGGTGCATCCTGTGATGTCTGTGACAGTGTGTAATGAGGCACTCCACTATGTCAAACGCAGAGTCGTACTTCTGCCTTATCTGCTGCAATAATAAGACTTTCTGAACTACTGAACTCAGCAGAAGTTATAGGTGTAAAGAAAATGGTTTGTCCTTTGCAACTATTTACGACAGGCAGAGACCAGAGAATTCAAATGAGTTAATTTTTCATTCTGGTACCATGTATTAAAACCTGAATTTAGAAATTGTGTTAGTGATCCTAACAATGCCTGGTACTCATTTATTTTCATATTTGGCAATTTTCTTCTATAGCCTTTGATATTTTATTGTTAATTTTGCTTCTGCCCTTGCTTCTGTTTTTTATGCTGGTTCATCCCATCCCTGAAAGTTTCCCTGAGAAATAAGAACATATTTTAAAACATGACTCATTCAGTGTCCGGCTGTATATGTATAGTAATGATTGCTAAGACTAATCACTCTCTGATAGAAAAGAAGAGCTCCGTATGGAATATTTTCAAATATTGATACAAAAATGCTGATAAATGACAT
This sequence comes from Crypturellus tataupa, assembly GCA_034781795.1. Taxonomy (NCBI): domain Eukaryota; kingdom Metazoa; phylum Chordata; class Aves; order Tinamiformes; family Tinamidae; genus Crypturellus; species Crypturellus tataupa. Next base: position 811,379 of record JAWLRI010000010.1, on the reverse strand, counting down.
GCTTTCTGCAGAAAAAGAGGAACAGCAAGATATCAAAATGATATCAAAACCTGTATTTCTTCCTGGAGTGCTAATTGTTAGGAAGTTGTATTTTTACAGACTGGTAAGAAATTGATCACTAACGTTGAGTTGATGTCCCTTGAAATATAAGGTTGGTTCCCTATAAAATCAATAAAATATGGCCAATGTCATAGTGAGTTTGTCTTATCCTTACTTTAGCTACTCTGCTGTCTAGTCTTCACTAGAGAATTAATGCATCTTTTCCACTATGTCTTAGCTAACACAGGGTAACTAGCATGAGGTAAGCTAGAGTTGTAATATGCGCTATATCAGGTTGATGTGGCTCCTGGCTTCTTGGCCAGGTATTTACCAAGAGCCTTGTATATGTTACCGTTTTACCAAATGTCAGCTAATACATCTTAAGAATAGCCCTCGCGTAATTACCTCAGCCTTGACCTTGCCTTTTTTTAAGGTGCAAAGATAGCTGGCGTGCCAGAGCGGTCATAACCCTGGCACGCAGCCAACAAGGTGCAAATCTGTGCCCCTTTCTGCTAGCAAGGGGTGTTTGCTTCTGTAAAAACCTGTCAAACAGCTATCAGGGGACAGCAACTGTCCCGTGTTTATCAACTGGAGCTCCAGCTGAGGAAACTAGCTGTTGGTAAAGAAAAACTCATCTACTTTTATTTCTTGGGCCATCCAAACTTTTTTTTTTTTTTTTTTTTTTTTTTCCACTGAGGAAAATGCCTCTAAATGACTATTTTGGAAAGAAAGAAGTTGATCTGCTTATTTTTATCTCCATAGTGTCTTTTCAGATTACCTATTTGAGGATTCTGATGAGATCTGAAGAGCAGAATACTGAAAAAACTATTTGTGAGAGCTTGCGTGCCAGAACAATATGGGATAAACTCGTCTTAATTAATGTAACTCTCTCTAAATACAGGGGATTTCATTTCCTTAAGAGCAACACAACAGGTTTCTTAGAGGAATTTACTTTTCTAAGGCTGAAGAAAAAAAAAATAGAAGTTTTTTTTTGTTTGTTTTTTAAAAGTTTGGGTAGAAACAGTTTTCTGTAGTGCAATTCATGTTTATCATGTGACCACCATCGTGGCCAAGAAGGCCAATGGGATCCTGAGGTGCATTAGGAGGTGCGTCTCCAGCAGGTCGAGGGAGATGATCCTGCCCCTCTACTCAGCTCTGGTGAGGCCACATCTGGAGCACTGTGTCCAGTTCTGGGCCCCACAGTACAAGAGGGATGTGGAGCTGCTGGAGAG
>JAWLRI010000010.1:783244-810008 GCA_034781795.1 Crypturellus tataupa | reverse complement strand
GTGCTCTAGGTGGCCCTGCGTGTGCAGGGGGGTTGGACTAGATGACCTCTAGAGGTCCCTTCCAACCTTAGGCATTTCATGATTCTATGTTTAACAACTGTTACTGTTAATCCCTGTTAGTTTCATGAATTATGATGTCAGACTAAAAGTCTTCATCGGTGTTGTGGAAATAAAATAATTCTCCTTGGTTTCTTTAAGAAAATAAGAAATGAGATTTTGGTTTATTATCCTAAACCAGGATCCAGAACCTGAAAGAGTCCAAGATAGTCCTGTAGCTTCCAGCTAAAAATCAAGTTCTGTCAGGTGGTATCACATCCACTCCCCTTTCTGCTTTATTTGACCCAAGAGGAAATTTGTTGAAATGCTTGCTAACCTTTACTGAACAAGAATACTAAGTTAATAAATATGATTTTTCCCTGAGGAGTTTTACTGCTTGACTTAGGTTTGGGCAAAATTTCCCCCTTGACATTTTTTTCCCATGTTGTGAGTCTTCCAAGGAACACAGCAGTAACTTACAAGGAGACACATTGCACTGATGTTCTGCTGGAAAAAGCATATTTGTTGATCCTACACACGCCTGAGCAGAAATATATATATATAACCCAGTGAGAAATGCAACTTTAAATGTTTTGAAACTTGCAAGGGAAATCTCATAAACCTTATGAATTTCCATTATCTCATTATTTATAGAGAAAAGGTAAAATTACAGGCAGTGGATAGGAAACTGTGTATTTTGCTTTTCTTTAATGTATCCTGCTAGTAAACATGCACTGACTTCAGGTCAGCTATAAAATGAATGAATAAAAGATGAATGAATAAAAGTTATTTTCAGAAAGGAATTTGGTTTGCTACTTATTTTCTCATCCTAATCTAGAGGATGATATCCTCTAATTAGCTACTTAACTTCAGTGAGTTCAACTTGAATAACAGGATATTACAATAATAAAAAAAATGTTTTGTCTTTGTCTCTCTCATCTTTCACTCCTTGCTCCACATCAGTTAGCCTGAATGCATGCTAGAGGCTTGATTTTTCTCCTCTTGTTAGTTGCTTATCAACCAGAATCAATCCCGTATTGAAATAATACTATGCTCTGGGCACTTTTTTTACTTTTTTTTCCCTTTCTTTTCCTTCAGACATGAAGATTTGTTTGTGCTTGCTTGTTTGCCATGTCAGAACGAAAGCGTGATAGTGTTTTTTGACCACCCAAAAGTTCTTTCCTTGATAAAATTCTTACACTTTTAATTGGCCCGCCACTGCCTGAGTTACTATAAACAAATGTTTAGCTCCAAGGATATACTATGCTAGCTATACAACTGATAGCTTATTTAATACACTTGTAGGCTCTAAGTAAATAATCAGAGCTGCATAAATAAATGGGGTGAAAATCCAACAGCAATTGGAAGGCATGTTGAACTGGCTGCTGATAAAAGTTTGCTTGTTTTTAAAGCTGGTGTTTTGGGATGTGTATGTGTATACATACATGCATACATATACGCTCTTGCACATGCCTGCATATGTGTCTGTTACAGAAAATAATTGAATATTCTTTTTGATTGGAAAACTGCATGCTAACTCTCTACAGAAATCAGTGGTAATCAACATAAAGCCATTATTTGTCAAATGACTTGAACATCAGTTTTATATCAAACTTAGATGTAGCTCTGCTCTACATTCTTATGTGTGCACCGCATTATTTTGCTCATTACTGCTTAACTGTCATGAAAGTAGTATTAATTCTCATACCATTATGAGATAGATTTATAGAGCACAGGTCATTTTTATCCAAATAAAATAATTGTTCTGATTTTAATACAGGAAAGAGAAATACAGTTAATATGTTACATTTTAGCATTTTTAAATCATTCTTTTGGCTTGCAAAGAACATAGTTCACTTTTCTGGGCCAAAGAACTTACTTCATTCTTCCTACATAGAAGAAATAACAGTAATAAAAACATTAAAAACACGAGGCCTCTCAAGCTCAAAATGATATTAATGTTTAAAAGAATTAGCGAAATGGAAAGACTGTTTTGTTGTTTTTCTTGGTGTATCACTCTTTGACATTACATGTATTCGGACTGAAGAGTTTTTCCTACGATTCTTTCTCAATAGGGTTCTAGAGGTTTTACCAGTATTGTAGCTCAGTTAACAAAGCATAGGATGATCCCGAATTGTTTCTGCTTTGGTGTAAGCAAGAGTGGGGATTCTAGTTGCTCATCTACATGAGTTCGTGTTCTGTAAAATACAAGATGGATTGAGCCTGTTCTTTAGGGCCTGTGTTCGTTCCGCAGCATTGGCAATTGGAAGGTGGTAAAGCTGCATCTGATGTCGGTAGCATTAGCTGCCGTGGCTGAAAGTCCTTTGTCACAGCCGAAGGTACTGTTTGTAGGAAGTCAGGTGGGCCTATTGCTAGCTCATTCTCATGACACTAAAGGATTCATAGTCACTTTGCATAGACATAAGTGGTTATGCTGGTTGCAAGACTGTGCACAGTTGAGGCTTTTTTTGTGCCTAACACCACAGTTTTAAGAGACTACGTGGCAGTTTTTTAGTGTATGCCTGTTATTTGAGATGTAACTGTACTGACCCAGGCTTAAATGAGAAAATGATATCTGCAAAAGGTACCATTACAAATTTTTTCTGGAAAATGGTTTACAGTGTTTTGGTAACTATAATATTCATAATGTGCAGGCTGTTTTTCTTTAATCACCTATGCACAAGTGTGTGAATTATATTTGCTGAGAAACAATGCACTACTCAGTGTATTTCGTCCAGATTTTGTATTCTCAAAAAATATTTGATCATAATATATTGTTCAGTGTTTTGCACTGATTTTACACAGATGCCTAAGTGCTAATACTTCAACTAAGGTTCATTTTTCATCCCCCCTTCCTTCCTTTGAATGCTAGTTAAAGGACTCTATAATTATGTGGGGATACGAAACAGACATTAAAAGAGAAAATCAAGCAGAAGATGACACTGGCTCATACCAAGGGCTAATTATGCATTTGAGCTGGATGTTGGCAGTAAAATACCTTAAGCCCCGAGGGGTTTTTGTAACTGTTGTTGATTTAAAAAATTTCATATCCTGAGAAGAAAGAATACTGCCAAGCAAAATGTATGTGATGCTCATGGCGTTTACAGATCAAAATACAACACATGTTAAGAACAGAAAATTGGAATATATTGATCGATACCAGTGAAAAGGCAGTGTTTTTGAACAGCAGTAATACCAACCAAATAAGAGCAGGAACAACTGAACAAACATTTCTGCCTGTTTTTTTCAAAGCACACAACTTGAATACACTTGCTGCTCATAGAACGTTATTTACATGACTTTTATTAACAGTGAACATTGAATCTGCTCTGTTTCTAAAAGAAAGAACTAGCTCTGGTAAGGGACCCCTCGGTAATATATGCCAAGTTCAGATTTCTGTGTCTGAGGGGAATATTAATTTAAACAAATAGCCTGTTGAACTGGGTGATTAAGAAATCTTGCTCAGTTAATTCCCTGTGGCTTCTTCCATCATGCTGAACTAATCAGTTAATGTAAGGAGAGAAAAGAAATAAATATGTAATAGCAAGTAAATATGTAGGAGACTAACTTGCAGTCTGCTGTTACTGCAGGATACTAGAGAAGTAGTGGAGTAGTAGTACTTAGGTGTTTTCAACAGAACAATAATTTAAAAATCTTAGAGGAGCAAAACCAAAGGATACATGAGTCAGTGATAGACCATATGGTTACCCGTACGTCTGAGATACCATCCTGACCCTAGAGGAGATGGCAGTAATTTCGGCTTTTATATTTAACTTAATCCTTTTAAATAATATATAATAACAGTACAGTTTTAAGTGACAGTTTGGTGATTTGAGAAAACCAACACCTCATATATGGGCTGCCGTTCAGAAGGGCCTCGAGAAGCTGGAGAGATGGGCAGAGAGGAACCTCATGAAGTTAAACAAAGGTAGGTGAAGAGTCCTGCTTCTCGGGATGCACCAGTACAGGCTGGAGGTTGACCTGCCAGAAAGCAGCTCTGTGGAGAAGGAACTGGTGGACAAAAAGTTGATGATGAACCAGCAATGTGCCCTTTGTAGCCCAAAAAGTCAATGGGATCCTGGGGTGCACTGGGAAGAGTGATGTCAGCAGGTTGAGGGGAGGGATTCTGCCCCTCTACTCAGTTCTAGTGGGGCCACATCTAGAGTACTGTGTCCAATTCTGGGCGCCCAGTACAAGTGAGACATGAAGCTACTGGAGGAAGTCCAGTGTAGGGCTGTGAAGATGATGAGGGGACTGGAGCATCGTTCATATGAGGAGAGGCTGAGAGAGCTGGGCCTGTTTAGCCTGGAGAAAAGAAGGCTGAGTGGGAAACTTACCATTGTATGTAAGTATCTACCTTAAGAGACGGTGTCAAGTGGATGGGGCCAGACTATTTTCAGAGGTGGTCAGTGATAGGACAAGAAACCACAGAGTGAAGCACACGGAGAGTTCCATCTGAATCAGAGCAAAACCTTATTGACTGAGGGTGACAGAGCACTTGACCAGGTTGCCCAAAGAAGTTATAAAGTCTCCTCCTCTGGAGATACTCAAAACCCGCATCCTGTGTAACATGCTCTAGGTGATGCTGCTTGTGCAGGGAGGTTGGAATAGATGGTATCCAAAGGTCACTTCCAACCTCAACCATACTGTTGATTCTGTGTAAAGTGTCAGTGCAAGAAAATAAAATGCAATGTTATATATGTTGTGAAATCATTAAAACAAGGATGATTAAAGTATGCAAGTAGCAGCACTCATCATGGTAATCAACTTTATATTACTGTGAAGGTGGTCAAACAATGGAGCCAGCTGCCCAGAGAGGCTGTGGAGTCTCCGTTCTAGCTGATATTCAAAACCCCACCGGTTGTGGTCTTGAGCAACCTGTGGTAGGTGAACCTGATAGAGCTGGGGGTTGGATGAGGTGATCTCCAGACATCCCTGCTAGCCTCAGACATTCTATGGTGCTGTGAATATTTCTTAAATACAGGTGGATTTTAACACAGGCTTAAGATGTAGCATGTGTAGTTGAATGAAGCCTGTAATGTATGATTTGTAATTATATACAACTATGAATTCATTGAGCAAGGAAAACTTGAGCAGCTTGTGAAGTTGCTTGAAGAATACATGGTTTATAACTAGTTTAAAAAAACACTGTTGTAAATCCAGAATGGAAAACAATCCTAACTTTGAAGTAATGCTAACCTGCATGTGGTACTTGTACACAGGCACCTACTCGCTGCAAGTTAAATATGTAACCAACTTATTTCATCTCAACAGTTGCAGTTAAAGGCCTTGCCTCACTCTACACAGATCAGCATTTTTAAACTGCAGGTTAATGACCTGAAATGGAGAGATACCATTGCAAAGCAACTGAATATCTTACAGAGATGTAAAGCAAAGAAAATCCTACTTCTTTACAATTTACACACCCTATTCACAGAGTTCAATGTTACTTAAAGAAAGGTTTGTATGCCCCAAAGGTCATCTCTGTGGCTGGGTTTTTTGCTCCAACATTGCAGCTTTTCATCAGTTGGTGAAAGATATTCCCATCTGATTGTATGCTTAGTTAATCTCAGTCACCACATCAGCTAGCTGTAATCATTCGAAATTCATACTCATTACTGCACAGCCCTATTGTCAACCCTATGTCAATCTAATGTTATATACATTTTAAACTTTTTATTTTATATGGAAAATACTTAGGCTCTGTCTGTCTTTCTGTCTTTCTATTTGATGCTGGTGTCTTTAGAAGTCATGACACAATAATTTGTAAGGCAGACCAGGAGACCTTGAAATCTGGCCCTGTCTTTGTTGCAGTCTCCATCACTGACTGTGTTGTAGCCCTGCAGTCAGCGCCAGCCGCGTAGAAGGGGATGGAGACTCACCCCAAAAAGCAGTGTGAGTCTTATTCTAGTTATAGTTTAACTGTTACCTCTTTGGACAGTTTGTAATATTAAAGGTGTGTGTGTGTAGCGGGGAATCTCAAAACCTAATAATTGTCTGCTCAAAATAACACCTATACTTTACAGAAACTAGCGCATGTTCCTCCTTCATCCCATTTTGTTCCTCCTTTAAAAAGTGTAAAGTATGAGGTTTTCAGAATTTGCTGTCCTTTGCAGTATCTAGCCTATTTGTTATAGCAATAAAAACTCAGTATCTCAGCTGGCACCTTCAAGTGAATTCCTTCAGTGCTCCGTAAGATTACTTTAATTATTAGTGGAAGGTACACATTATACTCGGCTGGCAGTCCAATAGCCCCACTAACACGCAGCCTAGAAATTCAGGGCATTGTGTTCTTTGTGTTTAACAGTGTTTTCCCATAAGTTGCTTTTTCAACCCACAACTGAAATGTTTGTTGTTTCTAAAAACAATTTGGAGTTGTTCACATTAGGAAATTTTAAGAAGTGAGACAGAACTGTTCTTGCTCACACTTTGAGACAGAACCGTTCTCTTACTCACACTTGCCTACTCATTTTCGGGCAGTCAGTTTTAGAAGGACTTTATGGTACAGTTAGAAGGCCAGAGATTAAATTTTCAAAAGGACATGCACTGTAGGTATCAAAATTAAAGTTGATAAAAGTAAGTCAATGGGACTTAAGTGCTTTTGAGGATTTCACTTTTAATCTTTTAACAAGCCTGAGAACTGCAGGTATTCAGTATAGCTGAGCATGACTGAGATTTAGTCTTTATGTAGAGATCTTTAACTTTATCAGACTATGCTGAAGAAATTTGTAATTCGTGGCTTCATGTAGGATGATGTGCTGGAGGGTGATTATGTTTGAAAAGTGAAATGGCGAAAGAGGCTGTAGTTCTTCTGTTTGTGTATCCAGACTCCTTTAAGTTCTCCATCCTGTGGGTGATACATTATCGGACTGATTCCAGCTTCCTGTTTATATAGGGTCTGGCTTTGATGCGTGTACAGCAGATTAAGAAGCAGGAGCAGAGTTCCTGTTTTAGAAATTTTTCATTAAGATGTATATAAGTGCAATGACACTGGGCTGACCATTATTAAAAACATCAGACCCGTGAACACGTACTTTTCATCAGTATCAAAGATTTAAAGGCATAGCACCTGATCAGGAGTCCCACTACTGCTCTTTTACCAAAGTTACAGATTTGAAAGAAATTTTGCATATTGTCTTACACCTTTTTTTGAAAAAGGCCGCTTTCTCCATAAAGCCTATACTTTAACTAAATAATTTCTGCACTAAATCCCATAGCTTTTGTTTGAAGCAGCAATTCATGGTTTATAAGGCAAAGTAATCTGGAAACTGCAGATAGGTTTTTCTGGTAATATGTTAGTTACACAATATGATAAGAAGTTGTGCTTTACTTGCAGTTTCAATGCATTTAGCGGTTTCTTGCTATTGTGTCTATGTGTGATAAATTAAGGACTTCCTTGGTACACAGCTCCTCCTCCCTGTGCAAAGAATAATGGATTGTGGTATAGCAGCCCATTGCCATTACTATTGCCATTGTGCTAATGGTTTGTTTGGCAGCCGAGAGGTTTTGTTTCCAAGTGGGATTCTGCCATTCCTTGCACGGAGTAATGTTCTGTCAACGTGATATCTAGTGAAGCAGCACACCTCCACCAGAGCAGTCCATTAACCGCAGCACCCAATCTCTTATATCCTAGTACAGTCATTTGGTAAACTGCAGCAAACACACTTCATGATCAAAGAAAGAAAATAGAAAACCACTTGTTTTATGTAGAAATAAATAGAAATATGCATATAAACATAACTCTTTGCATCTATAAACAAACTTTAACGTTCTAAGCCACTAAGTGGTAAGTGTTAAGCCTAGTATGACAAAAGAAATGCAATAACTCAGGGTAAACTTGTCATGAACTCTACTGGAAGTCTCAGCAATTTGGAAGAGGCAGCATGCAGGCCAACATGCTTTTTCCCCTTTTTCACTTTGACTGTTTGCAACTTCTCTTGGTACAGGAAACAAGACAGCTCTGTTCCATATTACCTTTACTTGGATTAACCTTACAAGCTCTTTAGTGATACTGAAGTGTTCGTATATGATAGAACTTGTTCATAATAAATATATGCCTTAAGTAGTCCTGGAAAAGTGTCTTAACTCTTCCCCCCAGCATGAAGTCTGCAAAAAGGAGAGCCATGCAAAGTGCTTAGGATATACTCTCCAAACTGTGCTTTGCGCTAGAAGGCTACTCGTCGTTAATCGGTATATGAACTTATTATATTGTTTTCACATATAAGTGTTCATGTGTTACTATCCCCTGATATTTTCTCTCTTACCTTATTCAGGAGTTTCATCAAGGAATGATAAATATATGTCTGTGCACATGAATTCCATTATATACATTTTTTGGTAACAATAAGTAGTGATAACTAGCATAATTCCAATGACAGCTTACACTTAGAGTTCTTTGAATAATCACAGCCTATCTATGCTCAAGGTATATAAAACTAGTTATATTTAATTTCCCTCTTGTATATGTTTATTGTATTACTATTCCTTTTTGCTTGCTTACTTACTTTCCTTATTTATGACTGTGTAATTCACACTCACTTGATGATCCAGAATGCTCTGAAAAAAAAAAAGGACCATCTGCTATCCAAAGTCTTTTAGAATTCTTCAGTCTGAAAAGGGTTAGTTGTCAAATGTTAAATATAAATTACAAACAACTGGGCCTAATTAAAGCAAGATTTGTAGTTATTAAGGTCCACAACTGCATATTGGAAGTGCTGCATTGAGAAGTGGATGGTGTTATTCAGAGTTAACTCCGAAGTTACTAGCTCTTCCAAATAGACCTTAGAATGAAGATTGTTTATTAAGCTTAGTTCTTCCATCTGTGGTGAGACACAACAAGACTTTTTTTCGGTGGAAAACAACAACAATAAAATCAAGGCAATTTACCTCTTTCTCAAATGGTCTTACACATTGTTTGTTTGTTTGTTTAAAGCACATTTATTGCACATGCTTATGGAACTTTGAACCTTACCTTGTGTTTCAGAATTTCAAGGAGTGCCTTCCTTTGGGACAGGGGGAGAGAAGAGTAGTGTATATGATTGGAAATTAGAGCTCACAGTGTTAAATGCAACTGAAATCTTACACCCTTCTATATAATCTTTCTAGACAGCAGAATATTAATTGCGTCTAATGAATCTCTTTGAACATATTAAATTATGTGTACTTCATATGTTGCTGATAGAGAGGAGTGAGAAAACAATATATCGGTCTTAAAAGCCAGTATAATTTCTGAATATATTATTGCAGAATGTTGTGATTTGTATTTATGCTTCTTGGTATATGATATTGCTGTACTCACATGTAAAGAACTTCCAAAGTGACTGAATGCACCTCCCAAGGAGTGGAAAGAGTCTAATAGGATTTAAGTGCTCTAAAGTTGGTTAGTATGATTTACCTGCTAAGTGGAGCATGATAATTTTGATCAAAGTATGAGTTTGCAATGCAAATTTTTAGAGTTGGGACAGAAAGCTTCTGTCCAGAGTAATATAGTGGCTTCTGTGGGTTTTTATAAGCTGCTTATAGTTACAGATTTTTTTTTTTTTTTATGATCCACTTCAGAAAAAAGAAGTCAAATTCTGCATCCAGAAAAGTTAACTCAAACTGTTCAGGAAAACAAATGCCTTTTTTTTTTTTTTTTTAAAGTGGATCATAAAAAAGATTCTACTTGCAGCCACTTAGTGGAAGAAGCTCCTATTGCCTTGAGACCACTCAACACTGTTATCATCCAATAACTGCTTTTAAGAGCAGTGGAAATGTCACCAAAAAATTAATGCTGTGTGTAAATGGTGTGAGACAAAGCCATACCCGCGTTCTGTAACAAAGCGGCTGCTTGAATTCTCAGCATCCCATTGCCAGCTGGTCATTAGCTGCTGTTTGCCTTCTGCCAGGCAGTTGTGGGGTGTGTTTTGTCCCCGTGGAATGGCCCCGACAGCCACTGCGAGCAGGCATTGCCTCCAGGTTCCCTGGCTGCTTGGAAATTTTAGCACTGCTACTTGGGGCTGAGTAAAAATCTGGTCTCTGGTTACACGTCCTAAAGCCGCAGCCCTTTCTTCCTCACCAAATCCTCTGTCCCTTCTCTGGCAGTATTCCCGACCCTTATTCTTACTGGTATTTGGAGGTATTTGCTGCTTCCAAAGCAAGACATTGCTGAAGACAACTGCTATCTACATCCCTCCTGATACCAGCGTGAGGGAGCCCAGGCAGCCCAGAGAGGACTGGGGCTTTGCAAGGCCTGCGGGTGTCTGGAGCAGAGCTGTTGCTGCGCTGCCCTCCCAGCAACGACAAGGGCTGAAACAGCAGACCCACAGGGCCTGGCTTGTACCCAGTCCGTATAGAGGTAGCATTTAGATGTGTTGTGATCTGTTCCAATGCTTAATTCCCATGGCAGAGCGGGTTCTGCTTTAAAGCCAACGTGGCCGTGGCACAGCAGCATGCCTATCGCTGGAGGGGCATGTGTTTTCTCTCTGTAACTATCATATCTTTGTTGACACTAGATATATGAAGTGCTTGAGAAAGCAGAAAAACTGAAGTTTCACTCACATTCCTGCTACTTTCTGTTCTTGAGACAATGTTGGAAACAAAGACGATTGAGGAGGAAAATAGAGGAAAATACGGAGTATTCATGGGGAGCTTCAAAACTATTTCTTTGTCCCTACTATCTATAGGGGACTCCCTAAGGAGAACACAGCAGTCTCCAAGCTGACATGCTAGCTCAATGCTAGCAAGAGACGAGGGAGGAAGAAGCCCTGCCCCTAACTGACAGGCATTTGGTGTGCTTGCTGTGCTCCCTTGTTTAATTCATGTAACACATATCATAGTGATGGGCCTGTAAAAAAAAAAGAAGTTAACTAAATAGACAGTTTGTGTAGCTAAATGTATAGAAATGAAGCAGCCAGCAATTAGGGACCATAATTTTGTGAACAACACCGCTGCCATCACCACTACCAGTATGTGAGTTGGATGCCCTAGCTCTCGCTAGGTATTGTACCTAACTAGATTAACAGCACGTAGCACAAGTTCTTCCTGCACCTCTATACCTTTAACACAGCAGTTCTAAAAACAAAAGGTCCCACCCCAATAACAGCCACTTCTGTTTTTAGCAGTGAAATAGCTCACAGTGAATAGTGAAAAGCTCACAGTGATGCTCTCCTAGTTGGCTGTTGCAGTTGCTCAAGAAGAATTTTTGAGCAATTGCAATTTTATTGTTTTGGGCATGAATAAAAAGAAACAGTTGAAATAAACTGGTCTTAGAGGAAGAAAAAAACAAATCAAACTTCAAAATAGTAATTTAGAAAGAGAAAAATAAATCCTCAAGCTCATCACTCTTGTAAAATATCACCAGCTCTTTTCTCTAAGCACAGCTCAGGCTCTCATTTCCACATAAGCCTCTTTCCAAATGGAAATGGCTAGAATGGCAGGGAGATTTTAGCAAACCACCTTGCTATTCTGAGGAATATTTTATACATTTTATATATATCATAGGGGAGTTCAGCCTTAGACTCCAAGCTATTATATCTATAACTGATATGTTATATGTATTTTTGACAAATAATTGATATTTTATTGGTGATAGTTACTAGAATTGGTTACTGTGCAAATGTGTAGATATAGAGATATACTTTTACTTGTAATTTAATGGTGAAACCTGGCCTATGTGCAATGGTTGGGATAATAACTAGGGCTTTTTTGACTTTGCTGACTTTTACTGTAAGCCAGTGGAAAAACTGTGTTTGACTATCATTTTTTTGGAATATGTCAAAACTTCCTAATGCACATGTTTTCCAGATGCTAAAATGAAGACATCTAGTGTTCGGGGTTATTTTTCTCATTTTCATCTATTAGCAAAGGCCTTGTAACTAGGGGTATTCAGTAAAATGAATTTTCTTTTTTCAAGGTTTTTATAATAGTATGATATGGAGGAAAGAATTGCTGCTGCACATCGTATGAGAAACTGTTGACACAACTCTCAGGGCCACATGCACTGTGCTGGAATATGCAGAGCTGGACGGAAAGAGAAATTTTAAAAAATAACTCCCCACTTCTAATCGGTGAGTAGTACTGTGACCTCGTAAGTATGAGGTAGTCCATAAAAAGTCTCATACTGAAACAACTGTCTGGAAAACAATGTGGAATTAAGGTATTCTCATCTCTTGGGACACTTCGCATATAAGTTGTGTGTGTTTTGCTCGGCTTAAAGGCATCTAGGTTGTATTAGCTGAGCGATAGGGTGCTGCATAATATTTGTCATATTGGTTGAGAAAGTTTAATTTAGCAAATTTTAACTGTGGACAAATATCAAATGTATTCAGTGATTAAGCTTTGGGTTTCTCTCAGATACTAGTATTTTAAGTTCTAGACATGAAACTATGTAAAGCTCTCTAATGGCTTTTAAAGGAAACCACAAAGTGTTTCTTAAGTTGGTTATACAAGGAGTCACTCCAAGGGACTTGATCCTGCAGCCCTTGAAGTCAACAGCTCAGCTCCCTTTTAGATTTTTGTGGTACAGGAAGAGCTCCGTCTTGTGCGGGAGCCAGCTGAAATCAGTCCTCGTGCTCTGTCAGACAGTTCAAAGCTAGCAAAGCTGTCATCATCGCTGGCAAACCCGAGGGGTAAAGCGAGGACAGCGGGAGGCTGCCAGAGCAGTTCCCAGTGCTGAACTCTCTCGGGTCACTCCAGTCTCTGCTCAGGCTGAGGCAAGGCCAGCACCAGAGCAGAGCACCCCAAAGGTCACCAAGGGCTTGGGGAGGCAGCTTAGCTCAGCCACTCCGTACAAATTTCCATAACAAAGCATTCGCTAAAGATTTCTGCCTGGAAAACAGCTTTCACGGACGCATTTTAGAAGTCCTTCAAGTCTCTAGTTCTGTGCACACATGCTCAGAGTGAAAATTTCACCGCCTTGTGCTGTATCTGGTCCTTTGAGCCACTGGTCATTCACGCTTGTGTCCTGTGAGCTGTGGCTTGCATTTTCACATTTCTCTTAGGCATGTGTGTCACTGAATTCTGAAGACTTCAAGCATTTGAGTAAGTGTGTGCATTGCAGACTGTGCGATCAGTGCAAGCCTACAAAAATTTTACTGACCAAATAGTTGGTGTGTGTGTGCGCACACATGTGCATCCAGATGCAGTAACGGACATTTCTATATAGTTTCTGCAAGATTTATATCTGCATTTGAAATGCAAGTTTACACTTGCTACACACACACAGAGACTCAAATGAAGCCCAGATGAAAATTTACCTTGGCTACAGTCACCCAAAGTGATAAAAACTGAGCACATACATTTTCAAAAATTGAAAAGAAATTTCTAGCCCATGTATTATTCAGAGGACACTTATCTTGTTCAGAATACTATTATTCATTCTATTGAATTAAATGCTGATATAAAATTTTAAGTAAAAAAAAAGCAACTACTATTCTCCAATATTCTACATTATCTGGATGTTAATGTAAAAATAAGCATGTATATGCACATGCATTTGTAGGTATATATGTGATCTCCTGGCCCACATTAAGTCTCGAGGCATTCGCTAGCGGTTCCATTATCAGGAGGCTCATTCAGGATGTGCAGTTTCTTTGACAGCACCATGTAGCAGTGCCTTGATTAATATTATTACTCCAAGGAATATAATAAGAAAAAATCCAGTAGAGCAAGAAAATTATTGTTACAATAAAGACCATTGAAATGAACATGCTTATTAACATGCTTCTCAATTGCACAGAGACTAAAAGACAGGGAGAGCGTTCTTTCTTTCCCCGTTGCTCTGCATATTTTGTCATTATGATGCAGAGCTGTCGCGACTGCTGTCTCCTGGTTATGATTTCCAAATCCCAGCTGATGATTAATACCGTCGGCTCAGACAGTTGTAAAAGGCCGGCACTGTCACTGCATACATTTCCGAGCAGCTCCAGCAGCAGTGACGGGCAGCACAATGTGGAAGGGCGGGCGGAACCATGGGAGGGAGGGAAAGAAAGCCTGGGTCATGCATGAAATGCCTTTTTTATTGTTCTCTTCTCCATATATTCCCCATTTGTCAAGTCAACGATCAGGAAGGTTTAACTAGAAAGCATGTCACATGAACACCTTGCATTCCCAGGCTGCCTTTGTTTACCAGCACCCAAAAGCTGCATGTAGTCAATCGGAAATCTAGCATTAACGGATAGAGTCCATGGGATGGACTCAAGGAGCAAAGAGTGGACTGGGTGCAGAATTTCATCCAGGTTTCTGCTAGAGGAGGGCCTCGGGAGATGCGTGGGTCTCGGGAGAGCTTGGAGGGATGGCAGTAGGTGTGCGTTGCGGCAAGGGGAAGGGGAGTGAACAACACAGCTGCTGTGTGCGCGGGTGCTGCCAGGACGAGTGGGGAACAAAGAGAACTTCCTGAAGGTGGCATGGGATCCCCTATTCAGGTCTCTGTCTGAATATTCCTCCTCCTCCTCCTCCAAAAGCTCTCGTTGAGTTTCATCGCTTAATGCATTAGTTTGTTTTAATGAAATGGGACACCACGTATATTTAATAGTCTCTTTCTGCTGGCTTTATGGGGCTCCACTGTATTTAGAAATGAATTAAAGACTCTGAAAGGTTTGATGGTTTCATTAGGGATGCGTAGTCCAATCCAAATTGGTGTAACTCACTTAAACTTGAAGTAAAATGTTTTAAGGAGAGCAATCAGATAAATATTGGCTTAAACTAATGGGATTTTCAATAGACAAATTACTGTATTTTTTTCCTTACTTAGTGTTCTGCAAGGCCTTTGCATCTTCGTGGAGAGCATCATGGCTCCCCGTAACTGAGTGGGGAAGGCTGGGTGAAGTTCTTACTGGGGTCGGCTCTGAGCCTTCACCTGGCTCCATGCAAGGCTCGAGGAGGCTCAATAGCAGCGTTAGCGCTGGGGCTGCTCTGGCTGCTGCCGAAGGGGGGTCGCTGCCTCTCAGTGCACTCGCACAGATTGCGTGAGCCTTACGTGCACCACGTCATTTCTTTGTTTTTTATTTTGTATATTTATATTCTTTTGCAATGCAAATTTTTTAGCTTAGGAGGACAGGAAACAATGCGTGTCCTTTCAAAACCAACAGCTTTATTCCGGTAAACTATCAGGTATGACCAACTAGGTACAAAGGAAATATGAAGTCTCTGTGCTGCAAAAGATTATTATTAAAAGCATTATTGCCCATCACTAAAAAGGAAATAAACAGGGCTTCTCATAACCTCTGCTCATATGGGTGACACCATATCTGAATTCCTTTCAAAGCATGTATCCTGCAAAGAGTTTGCATTTATTTATTTGATTCCAAGGCTAGTTCGAGAATCTACCTTTCATGAATGCAAATGCTGATGTACCATAGAGAAAACTGCTCCTCAGAAATGTTTTCATTAGGGTACAACACCATATGGGCCTGAGAGGTGGCGGAGATGTGAAACAGCTTCTCGCTCATTTATACGGAAACATTCATATGAACAGCTACAGTAACAGCCTATTTTAGTGTCTGCATGGTATGAAATTGAATGTTGATGCAATTAGATAATATTGACAGTCACAATTGTAATTATGTAAATAATACCGTGATATTCTTCTGTCTAACTTCCTGTAGATGGAGAAGCAGAGACAGAAAATGGAATGGTGCTCTAAGAAATTATTGAACCATTTATTTTTCTAGCAGAAAATACCCTAAAGCAAAGTTCATCTGTGGGATGTTTGTTCATTCGGTCTAGGAGAGTCAGTAGAGTGCACGGCTGAGGCCTGCAGTGGGGCCAGCGAGTATTCTTTTCAAGGCCAATTTGATGTTTCTTGTATAGGCAATCTTGACCGTCCCAAATTGAGCATGTTAGCTGAAAACAGCTTCAGTCAGTGCTCTTCATTTCCCTGCAATTATGCTGTTTTCTTTTTTTTTTTGTTACCTTTTGAATAGATAATTTAAAATTGCTCTCTATAGGGGTGTTCTCTATGTCTGTCTGCCTATCAGTCTTTCTATCTGAATGCAGAAGTATTTGATTAGTGTATTTAAAGTAATAAAGATGTCAACAGTGGTGTCACATTGATTGATGCTAATTATAAGTCTTTAATGGCTCCTCTGGTTTGGCCACTCGCCTTGCAGATTGTGATTTTATGGTTAAAATAATGCCTTGCTGTCCACAGATTGGGTCATAAATTGTGGTCTATCTTTCTTTAATGACTCCGCATGCAGCGGTATAATCCCAATAACATACATTATCTTTGGTAAAAAGAAGGCAGCGACTTTCATAGGGGTGATGGATGGATTTGTAAGGACTAGCCAGGAGACCGTCTGGGATCATAGCGGAGGCAGCGCCGCTTGTTTTGCCTGGGCGCTGCAAGAAGTAGAAGCATCAGGCAGGCCGTCTTGGGTAGATGGATGAGCTTCATTCAGTCCCTCTCTTTCTGCTCCGCACCGTAAGTAAGGGTTAAAGAAAACGCTGAAAATGGAGGTCTGCCAGTGAAAGGCTAACTGTTTTGCAAGACTCAAGCAGCCTCCAGTAGGTGTTTGCCAGCCGCGCTGAACCAAAAGCAATGCAAATTCTTGCTTTGTGGGCATTCTCCTTGCAAGTGTAACAAATGGCTGATGAATGTGTGTCCGCACTGAAGTGACTTTCTGCCAAGAAGAAAGTGCTACAGCTGAGAGGGGAGTCTCTCTATTCCTGGGAGTGTTTAATCATTTACATGTATGGGAAAATGGAATTTCATGGGCCCATAGCATAGGGACAGCCACACACGCAGGCTGAATATGGATGTATTCCAGTTTATACATGTGTGTTTCTAAGGTGTATACTCTAGCAGTTCTGATGCACCATCTTGTCATTTCCATATTCACAAACGGCAGCGAGGGGCTCCAGCAGAGCACGGAGAACCCCATTATACCGTGTGCTAGGTATAGGCAGGCACACCGATGCCTTCGGAGCCGTCTGTGCCCCGCAGAGCCTGCAGCGTAACCAGTGAACCTGGTTAGCACCGGGGGCTGTTCCTATGACGTGATGCTTAGTGTGAAGGGGTTAGGAAAAAGGTTTCCTTGGAAAAGACGTGCGTTCAGGAAGTGATTCATTGGCAACCAAAAGCTGCCCCCTGCCATAGGTGTATGCTTGTGGTGCGCAACATACAGCATATATATGTGTATATTAGTTTTCTAATTCTGACAAACAATTAGTTTCTAATTCTGATAAATTCTATTCATTTGCCATGCTATGAAATACCCGATTCCAGAAGTAACATCAGCAAGACAGCGTCTGGCTTGTCCATGAACTCCACCGGCAGTTGCATTAGCAGGTCTGGAGTTAATTCTGGTTCAGTCATCAAGGACCTCGTCGAGGAAGGATCTGGAACATATGGCTTGTGTGACCATTTTCAGTTTAATCTGGTTTGGGGGCAGTTGTGAGGGGTTTTTGTTTTGCTCTTAGTTCTCCGTGAATCAGCAGATTTTTTTTCTTCTACTTCTTTTTGCTGGAGTTAAAAATTCTCCACAGAGAATTTTTCCCACACCCTTCTAAGGACACGGAGTTTCCTGCCTCTCTGCCTGCCCAAACCCAATCACATCCTCAGACGTGGCTCAAACTCCTGATTCTTTGCGGGTCAAAACAAATGTGCCACGTGCTGGGGAGTTACCAGGAATCTACATTTTATCTAAGCACATCCTGTGCACTCCCAGGGGAGGAACCCCTCAAGGAGTGTTGCTGCTTGTACCCTGTACACGAGCGCATGTGCATGACCCTGGCACTGACCAGAGACACTGGTAGCAGGGTTGTTTGTTCTGTGCCAGGTTGATTGTTTTCATTTGTTGCCTTTGATAAATTAGCCGCAGCTCATACGCTCTAGACAAAATTAAAAAAAAAAAAAAAAAAACCCAAAGGCTTCTGTATAAAAATGCAGGTTAATCCTCTGTGTCTTTCAAAAGCATTTCTGAAGCATGCTACTAATTAAGATAAGGTTATCACTTTAAGTTATACCAGGAATGCAATTAAAGCTTTTACTAAGAACTGTAGCAATCAATTTTATACAAATTATTCAGACCCAGTAAGGTGAAATGCAGTTTTAATAGGACAAGGGAACATACTGTGGTTTTATTAAATATAATATAGATTCAAATTACAGCTGAATGCGGTACTGCCTCTAATACAGCAGGAATCCATGTATTCTCTAAAACCTTTTTTTTTAGGTGGGATTAATTCAAGCATTTTTTTTCTCTCCTCTTCCATGTACAGTCACAATTGATTTTTGATCTTGAAAAGGCATCCTTTAAATGAATATACTCCAAGATCAGAAAATGGAAATACAGCAGTATCTGGTATGTTTACCAACTATTATAAATACCATACATGCAAATGGGTAGATATTGATGTCAGATGTAATCATATAAGTAGTGTATATATTTTCTACACATATTGTAGACAGTGGATCAAATTCAGTCCTGTGTACTGTCAGGCACAGGGTAACTGAAGAAAATGGAATAGGCTCTACTTCCACTAGGCCCAAAATGCACAAAACTGTCTAGGAGGTTTCAGTATTTTTACACTTTGGTCAAACCTCAAAGAAGGAAAAAATGATCACGTGTGAGTGGAAGAACTGTCCTTACCCATTTTCATATTTGTTTGTTTATTCCTTAATATACCCCAATTTCCCAGAAATTGAGAGCACCGTGGATGTGTAAAACTGCAAAAGTATGCAATATGGAAGGATTTCACAGTCTCACATATACACTGTGGTATTTTTATCTCTGTGTAGCGTCCTGCTGGATCTATTTTCCAAGCAGAGAATGTTTGTTCTTTATGCTTTCCTGGAAAAGTCGTCTTTAGCATAATCACTTCTTGTTATCTTGGTCTGGTTGGCACTTCCTTTTGGAGTTGCGCAAACTTTTATCCGTTTTGTTATTCACATGTTTTACAGGTTCTCCCTTCCAAATACTTAAATGGGGACTATGTTAAACGGGAGTTAATCTCGACTGTGTGATCAGAGATGAAAATTGTCTAACTGCAGATAAAAGTGTGTTAGATCTGACTATTTTTGTTTTACTTCTTTCTAAAAGGTGTTAAGATGGTTTGACTTTACATTGTACATGTTTTTGTAGGAGAAAATTTCCATTGTGATTTTGTCCCTGAAATTCCTCCTACAATTGATTTGGTCAAAGTTACACCATCGGGAGGGGTCAGCTTCTGAGTCCAGCATTTTGCAGCAGGCTGTCCATCTTTAAAGAACAGTATTTAATTAACTCCTCTGTGAAAATGTTCAGTATTGGAAATTTATCCAGCTGTCTGTCTGTGTTTATCCAACTCACAGGGCTGGGTTTCCCGGTGCCCCTGCTATCTAGAGTTTTTTTATTACCTTGATTTTTCTTACCAGCCTCAGTGACCTTGCTGTAAGGCCTTGCTGAACTGCATTTTAGTAAGGATGATGCATGTGGCACTCTTTTATCGAGACTGTTTTTCCTTTCCAGATGCAGCTGTAATCCAGGGGAGTAATGTCATCTTATTTCTATGAAATCAGGAATATACCTAGCAGGCTTGAAGAAATACTGCACAAAAGGATTGGTCATAATGTTTCTGTAGTTAATTTGATTATAGACATGTGATATTAAGGCAGCAATATTGCATGTTTCTGTAGACACTTCTATCATTTTAAAATATTTATCTTAATAAAAGCAATTGGTGCTATAAGGCTGCACTCCTACTGAGAGTAGATCCGCAGGATGAGCAAGTGTAGGTGCAATGAGTGTGTCCTGCGCTCTCTGGGTGTAAAAACAAACACAAAACCAACCCCCCTCCCCTACCTTTTTTGGCAAAAGAATTGAGAATTCCCTTTAAAAAATAATTTCTAGGAAAGAAAGGAATGTATCATTGTTACTGATTTTGAGACAACCCTGTCTCCTTTCAGGCTGGTGCCTCTAGCATGAATCTGATGTCTGGAAAATCTTTTCATGGCCCAAGCAAATGCCACTTTGCTGTATTAGGTGTTGGGAAACAGATATTTTTCTGTTGAAAGAAACCAAGGCTGAGTGTAGTGCAACTACAGTGGGACACTTTTTATCTTAGATGAAAAGGTACTTGCATAGCATGCTTTGATGTATAGAGGAAGTAAGGAGTCCATACAGGCTGATGCAATCCAGAAGGAGTTTTTAATTGGATTAATGGGAGAAAAGGCAGTAGTTAAGCATACTTTGGAAAAGTGCATCCATAAATAAGGGTTTTGTTTCTTTTTTAGGTAATACGGTAAAGATGGTTGGATTAAGAAGTGTTAGTTTAAGGGGAAAAAAAAACACCCTGCTTGCAGGGAGATCATCTTCTATAACAGAATTTGTACTGTTTTGAGGCAGAAAGATGTGATTTAGGATCTGTGTCAATTAGGTAATTATTGGCCCTAATAAATGGATAAAACAAAGGACGTGCAGTTCAGGTTCCCTATGCTGTTGTCTTTTCAGTCTTTTTATTTTTGGGGGGCATTCTTACAGGAATTTACCTTACGTGGTAGTTTTCAGTTAAGGTTGTTGAGGAGGATCAAGTCTCAGGACTTACATGGTTAGGGATGGACGGGATGGAGCAGAATCTGCCACTGCGCAGAGAGGCCAGGTTTCTACACACAGTGGGTGGATGCTGACGGCCTCCTCACCTGCATGTGTGTTCGCACAGGTATTATAGCACTCTGTGAGGCTTGTTCGGGACTTATCAAGAAAAGGTTTGTTATCAGAGGTCACAGACTTTATTATTACTAGCTTAAGATTGCAGGTGAAGGTTGTTTTGTCATATGCAGAGCTAAAGAGAGTTTGTGTTTATGGAAGGAGTTCCCGGGTGCTGTATCTGGAAGGTCTGCCTTCTTGCACAATAAAAGAGGCATGTGAGCAAATAGCACGGGCTATATCTGATTCATTCATTGCTAAATTCACAGCAGCCCTTAGCTTGGTTAAAATGGCTTTTAGCAATGTTTTACGTGGAAGTATTTAACACTAGTGTAGCACAGCACATTTGTTGTACTTAAATCTGACAAAAAAACAAGTTTTCTGTCCAGGTTAACAGAGTGGCAGGTATGTTATGTTATCATATATCACTAGTAATTTGTAAGGTTTTGTTTTGTGATGTTTTAAAATGCTTAAAAACCTGCAATGGAGTGCTAATGATGAGAGAAAGCAAGTATTCCAAAGCCAAATCTAGTTATGGTTATCAGAGCTGGAGGAATTGAGTCAACTTATATATGGCAATTGAGTGCAGAAGGTGTCTTCAAATGCCTAGGTGTAAGACCGGGAAGCATTCATCCTGTTGGCCATAATTATTTTTAGAACTCAGTCTCTCACAATTCAAAATTCTGAAATTCACAAATTAATAACATGCATCTGATGCGTTTATGCTGCTCAGCAAGTATAACACCTTTACTTTGGATATTCAAATCCTGATCGAGAAAACTGTCCTAACTAACAAAGACCAGCTGAGTTTATGTTTATGTCATATTGAAGAATGTGAGGAAATACTTAGTACATGAGCTTAAATATATCTACTTTTTAGGGTTTTTAAAGAAATTTGAAATGTTGCTTTTCTTCTTCATTTTATTCTTTTGATTTGTTTTTGATAGCATTCAATCTTCAATAATGTTACACCTCTGCTTTCAATCTTTTTCTTTTTTTTTTTCCCCCAGAGGCTGCAGACTCATGATAAATAATGCTTGGATAGTACTGTAAGAGATTGGGTGGATTGCCACTAAGAAGTATTTACAAAATAACTGGAAGATTAAATTTTCAGTTGAACAGAAATATGCATGCTGTTACTTCCTGTGGCACGGGTAATGACCTAACACAATATTTATAATATTAAGCACAAGCAAATTAGAAGAACATTTAAAGGCTTTCAGATGCAATCACTCAAACATGAGAAAACACCAACACTAGAAGTGTTCCTCAGTAATGTATTTATACAGTGCAATTCACTCTTTGCATGCCTAATCATACATGTTTTCTTTTCTTAAAAGTTCCCCTTTCTTTCTGTGAGCAGGATAGATATAGTAAATTAATATACACTTACTCACTTAGATTTAGTCTCTTTATTTACTGTGTTCTGAGATGCAGAGAGGTGTTTTGTCAGTAGTTAATCTGTGCATTACCTCACTGATCTGCAATCTAATTAATGTTTGCGACCTCCTCGTGATGTGAAGGGCTGCTATTATCCTTGTTTTACAAACGCAGTGCTCTATCAAGTACCCAAACTGGGAGGCAGTGGGTAGTACTAACTGCCATATAGCACCATACAGCACTGTCTAGCACAGCTCCCACTGACTCAGCATTTCCTCGGATCAGGCTTGGGAATCTCATGTAAGGCACCTGGAAAAGAAAATGAAGAAAGAGAAGATGCATATAGTCAGCTGATGTTACAGGCCGGACACAAGAAGTGATTGAGCTTTTTTCATTAGAAAAATACTCAGCTTTCTAAAGGTGCTCAAGAATTAAAAATCATTTTTAAAAACAGTTTTAATATTGGCAACTTGGACGAATATCAGAGGAGTGCCTAAAAGTAACACCACAATGTTCAAGATGCAAGCGTGTCAAATTTCTGGTTACAGCTTGTGGAAGTGCTGATATTTTACAAAGAGAACATCACTGGAATTTTTATTGTTTGTTGAGGAACGGTATTCTCAGAAATATCTGATATTATTTTGCTCAAAGTTTACAAGACAAAATGAAGTAAAGGTGAGCGGAGTTTAGTTTGAGGCTTGACAGAGATAGAAGCAACTGATTAAACAGAAGGCAAACAAGTGAGTGTCAGGCCATGCCGGCCGTAAGTGGCAGTAGTGACTCTTCTCCCTACCTGCTCATCATCTCAGCTTCTCACATATATGTATATATATAACATACCTGAGTGCATTTGCATGTGTGTGTCTGGCTGCCGAAACAACTAGGTAATGATGACACCAAAGGACTAAGTGGTGATTCTCATTTAAATGCTGTCCCTTCAGCTTCTGGAAGCAGCCTGTCACTCTTGCAGCTTGGTCCGTGACCTTCCCTTGCTTTTGGACACTTGCCATACAATCTTTGTTTGCAGTAACAAGCATGGAAAGCCTGACTTCCTGACAGTAATGCTGAAGTCTAAGCTGAAACCACTCACAGGTGAAAAAACATAGTTCTCCCGCTTTGAACTTGTAATGTGTTTCATGTAAAATACCCATCTAAGGCTGGGCAGCTAACAAAAGGAAACCAGTCCTTTGCTCAAGACCAAATATTAACTACTTGGTCAGCAGTTTCACTAAGGAGTCATCTGTAATATGTTTCTGTATGTTTTTCCCTGTGTAGCATATAATTTATAATCTTGAAAACACTCCCCCACAGGTGTGATAATAATTTCACTGAGCAACCTGGGGCCTTTCATGGACCTCTAGCTATTGCATATGCAGCTCTGCAATCTCCAAGCGGCCTCACTGGCATAAACGTTTTTCTCAAGTTTGAAAAACACACTAGGATATATAGATTTGCTCGTATGAAGAATCAATAGATCACACAACAACCTTTTTTTTTTTTGTATTTCCATTACCTTTCACAGCGTTACACGTTCATGAACATAACACTGTATCCCTAAGTCTTTTAAGGTAAATTACGATATTTACGTTAGATCTTTGTGGTTTTAGAGTAGATTCTCAAAGAAAAGAAACTAGACGAAAAGCAAAACAAAGCAACTTTTGGGTTTTGGAGTTGAAATCTAAGTCATCATGCAAAAACCTAATGGAGTGCAAATCTAATAAAAGATTTCTGCCCGATTCCATGCCATGTTTGTGGTAATGTAAGTTAGGTGACATATTTTGCAGCAATTAAACATTAATTCTATGTATTTTAATAGACCCTTCCAAATCCTCTCTATACATTTTAGTTTCTTTTAACATCATTATGATAATTGTGGTTCCCTGCATTAGTTTCTGGCCTGACCTCTTTTACCAAGGCATATTCACCATGGTAACTGCCTTTAAACTGTGAGAAGAGTTCAGCCCCACGGCAAAATCAGGTGGAGAAAACAATCCGTAGTAATTAATAATAATAATGGAAATTCTAACTTTAAGAAGCTTCCAAAATACCCCCGTACACACCGCAAAGCCCCATTATTTTCCTAAGTGGTGGCTGTCATTTGGCTGCATTTGCACGTGCACCTCACACTCAGCTCTGCTGAATTTCTGCTGTACTACAGCCTAGTTAAAGTTGTCTTTCTTGCACACACTTTGCAGGCATCCAGCAACACAATGCTTAGGAAAAGTACACTCACTTCTTTAGAGTGCCTAGATATTAGAAAAAATCATGTTCCTACTGATTCATTTTCTAGTATGCAATGATCAAAGATAAGTGAACAGTGAAAAAAAATGTCATTTGTATTTTTAAACATAGCATGTTTCTCCGCTTGGAGCTATTTTGGTGTTTTGCTCTCTGCATCTATTCCAGATAAATTTACTGATGGAGATGCTGGTGGAATCATGAGGTTTAGGCAAAGTACACAATATCTGCAGTACGTAGATTTCAGTTTTGAAATAACACTTGAAATAAAATATTAAATATGATTAAATGGCTGGAAAAAACGAATGTATGGGTTCAGTACTGTCATTTGGAATAGCCAGAACTTTGAATAGTTGGATATGGTCTACCACATGTCTTTAGATCCTAAAATTAGGAGGAGGAAGGAATTTTTTCAAAGAATAATATTGAATAATCAGTGAATTCAAATTACTGGAGTCAAGACGCACCATCTGCTTCTCTCATTTCTTGCAACAAAGCTCTCTGTGGGCAATTCATAAGCTGTGTTTGCCTATTGTTTTGTACTCATTTGCTAAGCTTGGCTAGACTGAATCTAGTATATTCTGCTGCAAATTACCAAAACGTGGAAGTGTGGCTATTTTCTAGCTGAATGGACAACCAAAGCAGATCTTTTAACTGAGACGGCACAGAGATATCAGGAGCCAGCTGTGAAGAAACCTGTGAATACCCAAGCAGTCTAGCTGTGGTCACACAAATCTCCGTGTCGGATATTTTACCCTGGTGAAGAGCTCTTTATACTGCAGACACTGCTGTGGGGAATTCAGTCCCCAGTAACATGAGCATCTCTGAACTCTATCAGTGTGTCCAGACCTACCTTCCAGTTACTAAACCTCCACTGGCATTTTGTGTAAAGAATAGGGTACTTCGTACCCTGGCCAATAGCCAGTGTGTCTCACTACTTGAACCCATGTGCAGCTCTGCAGTTTTTGTTCACATGGGGCAGATGTGTATTTGTTTTGGTTTCAGTCCATAAGGTTTTGAACGCCTGAGATTGCTTTTTGGTTTTGGGTTCAGCGAAGCATCAGGTTTTGCCTGGCTTTTGGGTTGGAACCTCAAACCTAATCATAATGCTTTGTCTATGTGCAGATCCTGAAGGGAAAGGTCACAGAAAAACAAGCCCCAGGCCTTGATATTTGCAGAGAAACTTCAGGTATTCAAAGGGAACGTTCCTTGCAGAATTCAGCAACTGTATGTTTCTTTCAAAATTAACAACTTCACCTTCAAATGCTGATACACATATGATTGCTGGTGATACTCTGCTTCAGCTGAGACTTGTCTTGTTTATTTTCCAGATCCTGCTTTCTGGGTGGCAGCTGTTTAGTGCTGCACAATGGTAGCAGTTGTTAACTGCAGTAAATTGGAGGTTAGATTTATATTAAATCATTGCTCAGGTTCTTGTTACCTCCCTTCAGTCTACACAGTGCCAGTGCTAGGCCTAGCCAATGTGAAATTCCCTTTCCTTTGACTTCAAGAAGGAAGTGCTGAGAGAAAAGGCTGATGCCCTAGGAGCATTCCAAGTAGTTTTCTTCTTCTTAAGTCCTAACATTTGCCTGATATTAAAAGGAACGTAGGTCTTACTCTGTGTAACAGTGCAAACTCTCACTGACCTGGCATCCCAAGATTCATTTTCAGTGATGTTTAATGTATTATAGACTTTTGGGGTCTTCAGTTGTCTTTAAGCAGCTGTTGAACAGTATTCATTTTGGGCCATCTGCACGTTGGTTTAACTCTTGATACTCATCTGCGGATTCTTGCTCCAAATCTTGCCCTCTTGTTGGCAATTGTTTCTTCTCTGAGAGAGCTGGTGTATCACCAAATAAGCATAACATTGCTATAATACAGAGCAGGATTTATGATCAAATGTTTGAGGATAGATCTTCTAATGCTGGCACCAAACCGGTGATAGGTAAATTTCTGTGACCTATGCGAAGGCAGCATAGAATCACAGAACGCTTGAGGTTGGAAGGGACCTCTAGAGGTCATCTAGTGTAGGGAGACGCGTGTTTAGGTTTGGGTGATGCTTTATTAAGAACAGCATATGTAATAATATCAGTATGGTTGTACAGGGGGGTACTCCTGACCGTCTGTGACCCGGCGCTGGAGCATGCTCAGTCAGGCTGGCAGACCCAACATTTACCTGGAAGGCTCCAGAAGCCCAAAAGTGGGGGCTGGATCTCCCGAGGGTGGGGGCTGGAGCATTCTGCCCCGGCCGACCGACCGCCCACCTACAGGGCTCCACCAACCACAGGGGTCCCAAATGAGCATGTACCCAATCCTTTACCTCGCTCCTCCCTTTGTCCTCCCCTTTACCCTCTGTATATAAACTTCTGTTCTTCCTGAATAAAGTTGGCTGTCGATTATAACTCGTATCAAGTCGTTTGTCGGTGAGGTTTCCCCGATGTGGGCGACTGACCTATCACCTTTTCCTGACCTGATCTGGACCTGGGATCCGGGATGGTGGTTGA
>JAWLRI010000010.1:750028-776533 GCA_034781795.1 Crypturellus tataupa | reverse complement strand
AGGGTTACTAGACCGTGGCGTTGTGCGCAGCGCGGCCCTGACCTACTTCGGGAGCTATTCCTGCCGGCTGGCAGCTGCCTGGCGCGCCGGCCGCGCTGATAGGCTGCGGCTGTTGCTAGGGGGAATTAGCATGAATTTTTCCACATGCGGGCCCTGGTGATTGAATGATAAAAGCTGACTGGAATTAAAGAGATTCGGCGCAGTATTATGCAGATTGATCTCCCTCGGTTTCCCTCCCTGAAACGCATGAAAAGGAGCAGAAGACAGTTTGATTCCATTTATTTTTTTGACCTATTTTTCTTTTTTTTTTTTTTTTTCCGGGCGAGGGCAGAAGAGTTGTGAATTTTTGATGATCATTTACTATTTAAAGCACTGAAATGATATGTGAGCAGAGATATTCAGGCGTGCATCTTTGATGTGGTGGAGATTCAAACTCCATTCTCTCTACAAGGGGATGAAAGGAGGGATATTTTGTGTTTTGCTCATACTGCTGATTTTTTTTTTTTCCTCTTGCTCAAAGCTGGGTGGGCTTCCCTGTTCTGGAAGGGGAGAGCACGTACCAGGTTTTATTGCATAACATGACTCCTGGCTATTTTTATATGTCCGTGCTTCGCAAAATCAGGCCTGTGTTGGTGGATGGATTTAATCCCTGCACTTGGTCTCCCGTGTGCAGAGAGAGACCCCCGGGATACACGGCAGTTTGCTGGGTGTCGTGTTTGCCCGGGGAGACGTTTACGCACTGCAGATGTATCTGCTCTGCATCTCTAGCAGGGAGCTGATGACTGGCCCCTAATCACGTTGATTAGATAAGCTCCTCTGCCTTTCCGAGTGCTTTTCAGGATTCGGCTGGAAGTTGGATTCTCTCGATAGCGCTTTTCTTATTCATCTCCGTATGCTTAAAATAGTGTTGTCGTTTTAGAGAACTCTCCGCCCTCGCAGGAAGCAAATAAAACCCATCCTCAGTGAAGAATCCTTTGATGCAATTATGAATATTTCCTTTGTTATCGTCACTAATTGTAGAAGATCCTTGTTCAAGCCACAATTCCCCTCTGTGCGATCCTTTACCATGCGAAAAGTCACAATTTAGCGCTTGTTATTTAGAGCCGGTTTTCGTGGCGAGCCGTCAGTGATGTCACACGCAAAGAGCTGCGACACCTCCATGGAGAAGAAGGAGCTGGAGCAGGAGAGAAGGCCTCACGTGGCTCTCTCTCTCTCTCTGCGAAATAAAAATGCGACTCCTTGTGAAAAGCGGTGAGCTCATTTGTGTCCGAAACGAGTTCGCTGGGAATATTGGGATGACTGACTAACCTTGTAGAGTGCTGCGAATGCCTGTCTAGACGTCGAGAAGCCTTCCTGCACACAGAACTTCCCGGGCCTCTACCTGGGCCCCCAGAGCCTCCTAGAAAAGGATGAAGATGAAGGAGTTGAAAGCTGAGACGTACGTTTGAATGGATTTTGTGGCTGGATTGAAGGACTCGACTCATATGGAGGGGAATTTCCTATATCTCTTTCCTGTCTTGATTCATTGCTGAAACACACAACTTCTCCTTGTCTGTTTCTTCCCTTTAGTCCCATGGATTGGCTCTGGATTTTTGTGTAGTTAGTTTAAGAAAACTAAAAGTAAGGAGTGGTGCTACTTGATACTGAGTAATTATTTTTTCTTTCAACACGTTTCCCCTGACTGTCTCCAGATAAAACTCAAGAAAGTGAAATTGCATTTTTGGCCCCACATCTCTCAACTGTGTTCTCTTGATCAAAGCCTGACCTCTTGATCTGCTTTTCTTTGGGACAGTGTCAGTGGCTGGGGCTTCCCACCTGGCCTTTGGTTTTCCCTTTCTGTGTGTCTTGCAAATGTATCTCTATGTGCTGAGTTCCTCCCTAGTGACTTCTGCTATGATGAACCCGTTGTGGAGGTCAGAGGAATCGGTCCCCTTCCAGGGCCCTTGGACTGGTTTACACTCAGGTGGGCAGCGTCTTTGCTAGGAAAAGTGAAGCACTTGCCACTGTTTTAGTGTGGTTAGTTGTACTTCATTCCTGAAGGAGGCGAAGCCAAATTTGCTCCAATCTCTGCCAAGTTTTGTGCGTAATTCAGTCTGCTGGGGTTCTTCTCGCTGGTCGTAGCCGGCTGAGGTTTCATCCAGTTTACCTGGAAAATTAGCTAACTCAGACTTTAGCAAAAGATTACTGTATCATAACCTATTCACTTTCACAGCAGAAACCTCTTTTCCAGAAAAAATGATCAAGTGTTTTCTTGTTCTGGCACATTGCTGTCAAGAAAGAGAGATTCCAAAGAAAGGCAACGAACAACATAAAAACAGATGCTGCTTGGAAAAGAATTATATCCTTGATGGATATTTGGGATGGATGGATGTATTTGGGAGTTCAATGCAGTGAGCATTTATCACCAACGTTAAGTCAGATGGTTTAGCAAACCATTGGGTGACATATTAAATACTAAAAGCACAGTGTGCCATAATTGTATTCAACATTAGGTTTCTTTCAGAAAGTCTCTTTAGTGGTAATTATTCTAAATAAAGCAATGTGTGAATACTCTGGTCTGTTCCCCTTTCCAATACTTTCGGTAATTATTTTATAACAGAAATGCAGAGTTAATGAAACAAAAACAAATACAAGCACTTTCTATATGTGTGTCTGTGTGAGCATAAGAAATAGGATTTTGAAATATATGTCTGTCTTGAAACTGTAAATTGAGCATATGCCTTTGAAAAACATGTTAATCGTTCTTCAATGATGATCTCTTGAGTTTTCCATTGTTGCAACAACTTGCGCCTCCCGAGTGGAAGAAGTTGCTTACCTACAACAGAATTGTGTTAAACTGTTTAACATTCTTGTACCATGACCTCTCTGGTAAGCTATGAAAGATCTGTTGTGCTAACTTTCATGCTTTCTAGGATGGCTAAGTGACTGCTGATTTACTAGTACTATATGCAGACAGCAATTTCTTTCCAGTAAAAGATGCAGAATCCTGTCTCCATTTGCAGCTGTGGAACGTCTGGGATGTTTGGCATATTCCTGACCTTGGAGTCTTGGAGAGTTGTGGATTTGTTGTATATTTTGTGGTGCCATTGTAACTTTTTGATTTTCTGCAAATGGTCAGAGGATAGAGGATATAGAATGGCAAATCCAGATCTCCATGAAGGGATTATAGCCACAAAGAGCAAACTGACTCCCAGGCTTCACCTCCTGCCAGGGCTATAAAGATCAGTTCTCCTGCAGCAAATGTGTTTTGGTTCTGATTTCAAACCAAAAGTACAAGG
The DNA here is from genome assembly GCA_034781795.1 of Crypturellus tataupa. Classification (NCBI taxonomy): domain Eukaryota; kingdom Metazoa; phylum Chordata; class Aves; order Tinamiformes; family Tinamidae; genus Crypturellus; species Crypturellus tataupa. The sequence continues at coordinate 773,255 of JAWLRI010000010.1, read as the reverse complement.
AATTGTATTATGTTTCTTTAAGAGTGGCAGTTGGCACATTGCTTTTATTGCAATACAGTAGGGAATACAAATGTTTTACAAATTGAAATAATCCTTACAAGATTTTTTTTTCTGTAATCCATTAACACGGAAGCAAATTCTGTAATGTATTACCTCAGTCAGGAGCAGCATTATTGTGGTCCTTGTGTTCATGCTTTCCCAACGTCCGTGCTGGAGATGTGTGCCTATTCACTCACAAATGCTCTATAATGTATGCAAGTGCACAAGTACGTACATAAAAGACACAAGCACAATTTGCAGAAATAACAGCACAGGAAGCATATAATGTAGTCAGTAATCATAATTACATCAGAAAATACCAAAACTGTACTTCTGTATGATGCCTGTTTGTTCATGGTGAAAATGCGTTGTCCTAAGAGTCATGTAATGCGGATGAATAGCAAAATCAGCACAACACAACTATCCCATTTACCAGCAATAAAAAGTACATGACAGTATATAGTATAAAGCTAAAGAAAAGCTAGTGTGGTGAAAAGAAGAGTAGGGAAAACTAGATAGATGGTTTTCATGTGTCTTTCTGTAGTCAATAGCAATATAAAATGAAATGTATGATGGTCTATTTAAGATGGAGAGACATCTTCAAAATTATCAGTAATTCTTCCCTCCTGCTCTTAGGCCACACCTACATCAAAAGTGAATCCAGACTTAGATCTTGACAGAGATCATGACCCTACTGAAACCAATGGATGTTTTATCCTGGAATTCAGTGGGACCAGGCTTTCATCTCTGGTATTTTTCCCCCTTGAACGTATCTTTTTCTGCACTCTCACCGTGTGGTGTTTCTATTTCCACATAAATTTTCTTCTTTATTCTTCTGAAAACTCTTTGAAAGACTAAAGTTCATGAGTAATATCCATTAATTTACTCTTGAATATGAGACAAGGTGGGGAAATATCACTTCACTGTTAAGCAGGTAAGTCTCCATAGTTAGGTTTTTATATGCGTTTATGACTGCATCATAAAATGGCCTTTTTTTGGGTGGAAAAGGCAAAAAAAAAACCACTGCAAGGACAATTCGTTTTTAAACAGGCTGCAGAAATTCAGATAGTCAGATGACTTCCGTGTCAAGCCACAAGGCTGGGTCTCCTGGAAAAAAGGAAATGCATTCCAGCTCTCTAGTAGACTGTGCCATGTTATCCTCATGGAAGTTAGTGGTGGATTTCTATATTTCTTTTCTGTTGTTGTTTTGGACACTGTTGTTGCATAGCAGCATTCACACCCATATTCAATAAAATAATTCAGGTGGAGAAAGGTGGACCATAGCTGTGCCTAGGCTTTCCATGTTTTTCTTTTGTGTAGGCCTTACAGAACATGTAATTATGCCTTTCTTAGATCAAGGTGACTTGGGTACCCCAAAGCGGAGTCATGTGAAATAATGGTGGTTACCAGAGAAAGCTTATGGTTTTGTGCTGTGTTTATGTCATTCAAAAGGCATGCGCAAGCCAGAAGACAGGTTTGCTCTGCTCGTGCTGCCTGCTTGGCTTGGTTATAGTTTAAACAAATGGCTGTTGAATCTCCGTTTAAATCTCCAGTTCATGACCTCTCATGATGTGTTATGGGCCTCACCTCTGATTTCAGCATCTACACACAAGCACACGTATCACCATTTCAGCTGAGCTAAAGTTGCTAGTGAAGTGATCTCTGACCTTGCTATGCTCTCCATATTAGTCTCTTGAAACTCAAACCTATGATTCTCTACAACTTGCAGGTGAGATGATGAACTCCCTTCTTCCTTCTGTCCCACTGGTTGGTATAATTGTATCCCTTGCCCTCTGCTTCCTGATGAACCCCATTCCTTTGAGTTTTAAGGATTCATCCTTTCTGTAAAGGGGCAGAAATTTATGGTACCTCCATGTCGCAATTGCTGTATCACAGTCAGTTGATCTTGTTTCCCATGAGTGTTACCTGTTAACAGAACAGCGAGTACAGATATCTTGGCATTTTACTCATTGTTTCCAGTATTTTTGTGGCACTGAGGAGACATTTGCAAACACAAAATACATACTTTTCTGCCTGTACTTGTAGTGTCAACTCACATTTGATAATAGCCAATCTTCACATCTTCTGTTTAGAAGACATGCAGATAAACAGACAAGAAGATGAAGCACAACCTTCCAAAATATTTCCCTCTTGTTATGAGTAATCACATTTCTTTTAGAAGAAGCAAGTGAATAGCAGGCCAAAGAGCCCAAGTAGACTAATGATGCTTGATTTCATTAACCAGATATTCATGTTATGATACGTTCCTAAGAAGCAGAACAAGGAACTAATGCCATGTAGTTCAGCGTGGTGTGTGTCTTCACATCATGTGAAGTGAGAACTTTAGTAACTGTAGTGTATATACTATACTGTAGAGAACTATAGTGTACCAATGAAAGCCTCGTACTGGTGGAGCCCTTCTAGATTGCTGTGCAGGCTGGGGCATGGCACATGCTCGTCCAGCTCTGCAAGGGGCCTCTCCAAAGTCGCCAGGGCCGTCAAATATTGGTCGCCTTCTTTGCTAAGCCAGACTGATGCTGGTTTTAGTTAGGTGTTGTGCATAAGGAGAGGTAATACTCTTTATTTAAACCATCTCTCTCCCATAAACTTCGTCTTTTGGATAGCCTTAGGGAGTGCTGGCTGCCTCGTGTTAGTGCTCACTTATAATAGGAGTTTGTAGCATGCAAAAAAAAAATCAGACTAAGGCCAGGAGTTTGGAATAATAATCATTTAAGATTCTTAGATGTGTTGGACATTTATGTTACCAAGAAAGCTAGAAAAAGTCCAAGCCAGTGAAATTTTGGCGGTACTGCTCTGCTGCATGGTGATAGAAACCAACAAATTTAGTTATACTCTAGGCAGACCACAATGTAAGATTGAAAATCACAATCAGATAGAAAGCAAAATAGAAATGAAGAGCACTGTCTTTTTTTCCAGGAGAAAAATCTCTTTTATAAATGCAATTGGACAGAGTTTGTTGCAGCCTGGATGAGTCAGCTGGAGCTCAAAGCTCCCATGTATGCATGTATGCACGTATGCATGTTTATGCATGTATGCATGTTTATGCATGTAATTTGTGTTGCATGTTCATGTATGCAGGAACAACTCAGCATGTATTTACTGGACATCATTTTAATATTTTCAGTTGAGCGTGTTTATGATATACCCTGAGCTTTATCTTGTAGACTGAAAAGTGGATCTGGGTAATCAGAACACTGATCATATGAAGCCTTTTGAAAAATATCTGTATTTGAAGAAATTAGGGCAAAGTTATATGGCCAAAATTCAGAACTAGGCAAGGTAATTCCTGTATGAATAAGAAACTGATAGTAGGCATGAAATGTTTTTTGGGAGTAATTTTAAGGCAATGCGGTTTATATACAGAGCAGTTCTGCTTTTCTGAGCATAGGCGAAAATCATCACAGAGTGTTTTTGGTCCGAAATACGCGAAATAAGCATAGTCACAAGTGTTATTTAAAGGAAAACCCATTTTTCTGTTACTTTCCTACATCTTCCTCCTCTTTTCTTTCACACACCTTTGCTTCCTTTCTCTGAAATTATCATCTTGGTCAGAAACCAGGGAAAAGATCCTTCTGTTCATCCATTAAATTTTGTTCTGCACAGGCCTCAAGTCGTTTACATCTTTCTTGCATTGTTGCTCTTACTCTGTGCAAATGTTTTAAACATTTGATTACCCTTGCACCGAGCTTTAACGACTTGACATGTTTTGGCTTTTATGAGTCCTGTGGTTATTTCTAGATGCTACACACTACCAACTCCTGCCTGATAGTCATTAGAATCCATATCATGTCTGAGCACAAAAAATACACGTATTTTGTAAAGGATGAAATGACTCTTTGTCACTCCTTACTGTTTTGTCGAAGGGTAGAAGACGAAGCATTTTTCTGTGTGAGCTGGATGGACATCAGAGAATCTTTTCCTCTTTCTTTGGGTCCCACAACCCTGCTTTGAAATATCTTTTTAAATAGATGAAAAGGGTGTAGCCCTAGCTCTAAATGCACAAACTTTGCACATTATTGAAATAAAGGGTTCTCTTTTTGTTCGGGAGTCTTGGTTGAGATACTATGCAGAGGTGAAAAAATATGGATTTAAACTTCCGTTTTATGCATTGTTCCCTGTTTTTTTTTTCTTTCTTTAATTTATTTTTGGGGGCTGGAAAGAGAAGCCAAGAAGGCCGAGTGTATTGATGTGTGAAATTGAAGGAGTTGATCATTCTTATGATCCTGACACTGTGCCCTTTGACAGGGCTAACATAAAAAGAAACACACTGCAAAACACACACCTAAGTATGAAAAATTCCTTAAATTCAGGGTGTGTTCGTACAAAGTGAAATTTCTACAGTGTGGAAAGCATTAAACCTGATCCAGAAAAAATGTGAGGTGCCCCAGCCATTTAGATGTGAATCTCTTTAATCCACACAAGCATTAGAAAAATCTAAAACATGTGAAAGTTCAAAAGCTGCAAAGCCATTACATGACTTCTCATTCATTTCTCAAATATTAGAACTTTCTAATGAACTGTGAAAAGGCCTTTTCTTGTTTCTTTTTTTTCCTTTTCATAAACATATTTCACTCACTCACCAATACATTATTGCACATTGTGAAGCCATAAGTGAATTTCACTTGGTCGTATTTACTCAATATAAATCCTTCATTTATGTAGTATTTCGGTAGTTGGTAACTTGCATATTTTTCTGCAGTTGCTGCTAGAGAAGGTAGAAATGGCAAGACAGTGCCTTTATGGTGTAAATCCTTGTTTTATGTTTTTTATTTTTGAGGAAAATGGCTCTATTTTTCACTCTGCAGTCTCTATCTACCAGAGTATTAATATGTTTTGAATAAACAATCACAGTATAAAGGTTATTTTGACACCTTTGCTCCTTTTTGAGGTCAGGTATAGCAATTTTCAGGTTTTCAGATAGTTCTCTCTCCCTGGAGAATGAGTCATGCTTTTGACTATTTGCTTAAATGACGTATTTCATGAGTTAAAGTTGCTGTGATGGGTTCTCCTGTGTCTCTAATATATTTGTTCTGGGAAATACTAGGAAAGATATGTTACACTACAGTGTTTGAGGAAAAAAAGATTTTAATACAAGGTAGAAAACTTTCCTAAGAGCAGGAAAAATAGCAAGTTTTCATATTTATTTGTCACTTAAAAATCAGCCACAAAATATTGTCACTGAAAGTCTTGTGAAAAAACGACAGAAAGCAGTGGGAGGTGTTTTTTTTTTTTTTCTTCTGTTTGTTTGTTTTGTTTTTGTTTTTTTTTAATGACAAGTAACTGCAAAATGTTGTAAAGAGACTTTTTCAGCCCCCCTCCCTTTAAAAACAACATCCATCCAGAGGTGGAGGTTTGTTCTCCAGGAGAAAACAGTTGGCAATCTGTATTTCATTGACTTGCCAAAAGATGTCTGAGGAGAGCTGAGATAATCCACGTATTTCTGAGGTGACAAAGTAAAAAATGCAAGTACTGTCTGAGCTACAGATGGACATGACAGTAAATACAGGCATAAAGGGTAATGTCAGCTGAGAACCATGGGATCTTTCAGGGAGACCAGATTCTCAAGCATTGTGCATCACTTAGAGTTGTAAAAAGATAAAACAAAATAACCCAAACCTGTGCCAGCAACAAGAAGAGTTTAAAGGTAAACATTAGATAAGGTTTAGCTATAGTCATTTTACCCTTCTCTCCCAAGGCCAACCGGTGCAACAAAGGACTATATTGATCAAAAAGGTCATTTAGAAGAGGACAGGATTTGAAAAAACTGAATTAAAAAAAAAAGAGAGAGAGCGATACAGAAATAGCAACTCAAAGATGAATGGGGTTCTGTACGTCAGGCCTTTCACACATACATTCTTTTGTTTGTCTGCACAGATACAGTGGTTATCTTTAATTTACTTGGTTCATAGAGCGATGTCCCCCAGTGGTCTGCAGAGCTTCAAATGCCAAGGAACCACACACATCACTCTGAACAGAATGGAAAATGTGGCACCAGGAAGCAGCGCAGGGCTTTCGTTTTCTGTTCGATGCTGTTCTACCGCACTCGTGTCGTACGATGGTACCTAGTGGCTGGTCTGTTCCTCTAGTATTTAGGCCTTTGCTGAGAAGCAGCAACTGCTAAGGGATATGATGCAAACACTTGCCGTTATATTGATTATCTTGATTGAACAGGGTTTTTTTTACCCTCCTTGTTTTTATGTTTCCAGAAAAGATTTGCATCAATCCATGGTTATGTGGGAAAGGCAGATAATTCTTTGTAGCTGGGACCCTCACATCATCGTCTGGTATCCTGAAAACTAAAAATAAAGGGCAATTTACTTTTGCAGGAGGCCCCTGTAAGAAAGATCCTAAAATACAGAGGTCCTAGTGTCATCCACCGATGACAATCTGCTAAGTGTGTTTGTGTTTTGGGGCAAAGCGGAAAAAGAGCATTCCCTGTGAATGACAAGTGCCAATCTCATAATGTCATATTACCATTACGTATGAATAAAGAAAAAGGCCCATTATGTGGTATCTCACTAGAAAGAAACTTAACAAAGAAGTACACTGTGTGGATACTGAGAGGAAGGATAGACTTGTGGTTAGGGCACAGGAGATGTGGGCTCAAATTTCTGGCTCTGCAAGAGACTTCCTCTGTGACCTTGGGCGAATCACATAGCACCACACTTCAAAACGGCAGTAGCACCCAGACGGGGAGTGAGATTTCCTGGAGAGATAACTTCCCATGATGGCATTAAAACGGATGCCTAAATGGTCAGGTCTTCAAGATGGGCAAAGAGGTCTTCGGAGCATCTGGTGTAAAAGTCTCAGTAGGAACTAGAGAGCTTGGAGCCTTTTCTCTTTTCCTTTTCCCCTGACAGGCTGGCGCTGGTGATGGCTATTGAGCATTTGAGAATCTGATCCTTGACCTCCCTTGGGATTCTGACCCTTAGTCATACTAAGGCCTGGTTTCCCAGCTCAAAATGGACACAACAATGTGCCCTTTATCTTATTCTCTGCCGGTTTGTCTACTTAGAGGTAGAGACTTCGTGGGGAAGGACTGTCCCCTACAATATACAGGTAGCTGGCCCTGATCTTTGAGAGAAACAGCGAGGAATCAGGACTTCAGTCATCAATGTGATGAAAAGAACACATAACTGGTGTTAAAAGTAATGGATTTGAATTAGTCATGAACTCAGCTTAGTAGTGTTAAATCTGTTTTTGCTCATTATAGAAAGAGAAAACAATTTGCTATATTTGGGCCAGAGTCAGAGTTTCTTCAGGACTTGGGAATGCTGAGATCCCAAGTTGTGGGTTAAACACATCTCTACCCGGAGTTAGATTACAGTATGTTTTGAAGTATGTTTTCAATTATATCCTGTTAGAAAAGTAATGCTGAAATTTATCTTAAGTTGTCAGAGAGCTTCAAAGCATGGGCTTTTCCTCTCTGAGTCCTTCAACAAGCGCAGGATGTGTTGAGGCAAAACTGTTTCCAATTAAGTCGATGCATACTGTTCTTTAATGTTTCAGGATTTCAAGTTTAAGATAAAGAAAAGTCCTGTAGACAGAGTTCAGAAGGATGATTCAGATAAAATTGCCTGGAAAACAGTCGTTTGCCTGAATTTCTGTGGCTGTGCCATGTCAGGTCCTTACCTGGCCGGCGCTGACATGTAGCCATGAACTTCACTGGTACTGGTGACTAGCGCTGGCTGAGGATCCTGCTCTTCTCGGTGTTATGTCACTGGTATTTTTGTTTTGTGTTGGAAAGCCAACTGATACACTAGCTCCCTTGTTTGGTAAGGGGGACCTAAAGCATATACTGAGCTAACCGAAAGAAAAATGATTCCAGCAAATTCCTCTGCTGCTTGTAGCCAGTGCCAGTTTCTACTCCAGTGAGTATGTCTTGTTCAGCAGAACAAGTTTTGAGTGGAGGTGTTCTTTTTTATGGAGTGCTGTCCTGAAAACGTCTGTGATCCTGAAGATTAAAAGGGAATTAAGAGTGTGTTACATGGCCTATTTTTTTGGTTTTGGACAGGGAGTGGGGGATAAATTTATGTACGCATATAACACTGTAATTGTTCAGGTTCAGCTCTCCTGCTTGAGACAAACACCTGCACATTTACATTTGTCATTCTTAGTTGTCATTTCTTGAAGCAATTGCTGCTGGGTTACCTGAACCAAGTGCCGTGGCAGTTCTCTGTATACTCTTTTGTACACGGGCTGCCTCCATCCCTGCTCCCCCTGCACTCACAACTCCCTAAGGAAACATACCCAGCAAGATTATGCCAGAACTGAATTCAGCTCATTGGTGCTGGCTGCTTTGCCGGCTCTATTTTCATTTCCCTGAAGGCCAAAGTTAAGATTATTCAGAACACATACTAAGGTTGGCTTTTGCAAAGGTAAAATCTATGTGGTAAAAACAAATCCATGTACTTTCATGATACTAAAAGAAGAATAATAATTAAAAAAAAAAAGTGTGATCTAGGAACAAATGGCCAGATTATCACTTTGGCCAAAATCCTGTGGCAAGAGCATGTGCATTGGGAGGTCATTACTCAGTGTTTTTTTTTTTTTTTTTAAACCCGGTAAGATTTTTTATTATTATTTTTGAAGAATGAGGTGTGCTGTGGGTAAAGATATTACTGAAAGAATCCTCCTAACATTCAGCACTTAGTTAGAAGTGGCTTGTTGCAGGTGTTTAGTAATGCATTAAACATCTGCAGCAAGCCTTCAGGAAAAATCTTCATAAATTACTGAACAGCTTTCCTGAAGATCAGAATGTTACTTTAACTTCTGTTGACAAAGGAGTTGGCTTTAAAGGAATCTTCTCCATGGGTCCTTGGATTGTCTTTTCACTATTAATGCAATCTGTCAGGAGCTGTGTGGGGGACTGGGCAGCGACATGGGCTATGGAAAAATAGAAAAGCTTGGATTTCAGTTTGCCACTGGATTTGGATGATTTAATACCTGTGTTAACAAATTAGGTCATTTAGATGCTGAAATATCTGGCTGGTTTGTGGATCCAGTTATCTGGTTGGCCACAACTGTGAACATATGTACGCTTGGTGCTCTTAAATCTATGTGCATCTTTCTTTGGTACTTGTAAAGGATCAGTTTGAAATCTGGCCCTTGAAAATGCAAGAAAGCACCCAATAAAGCATTAAAATATACCGTAATTTATAGCAGTGTCCTTATTTAGGATTTTTTCTTAAAAATTCAGGTCATACCTCTCTCAACTGCTTTTAATTTCTTAATCACAAGCTGTTTTACATAAGCCTCCTGGACACAGAATATATTGGAATTTTGATGTATGCACAGTGGGTTAATTGTTCCGTTTCAGTATGATATTTCATTGTGTTATCCCTGACAAGCATGGTGTTTCCTTTGTCTCTGTGTGTTACTTCAGATGTATATTCTTTTTACAGAAAGACGGTATGCTCTTTTTCTAGTATAAATAGAGAAAAGAAAGAAAAATAATCATAGAGTGAAATAGGTCTCTTAGAGTTGGGGATAACATTGTAGATGTCCTCTTAATGGAAAACAAACATGCAAACAAAAAGCAGGATCTTTATTTATTTTGCTTTGGGAAAAAATCTGGAAATCTGGGCTGTGACCTGTGCTTAACAGGGTGAAAATTTTTATCATCTGTGTAGAACTGAATCCCAGTCACTGCTTCAAATTAATTGTGGAGGAAAGTGGAGTCTCCTGTGCTTTCTAAGTCATAGCACTAGCAAAATCATTTACTATAAATGGACAAGTGCCGAATTTAGTAAAAATGAAGAAACCGCCTTACAGTCCAATGAGTTAAAGATAGCTCTTGCTTAAAGTCTAACACGTGCATAATTATTTACACTGAAAATCTGTTCTGAAATTATTGGGTCATTTGTTCCTATGAATGTTGTACTTGTTTCTTCTTGACAAAGGACTAAATGATTTCTGTAGCAAACTATATGCCTTGCTATTATGGATGCATTATGGAAGGCTGCAACATGTTTATATCATCCTTTTCCCCTCACAGTCCCTAAAACTCACTTAAGAGGAGAAATCACAAAACATTGTCCTTGTTTGTATGAGCCAGGATGACTCAGCTCTACAGCAGTGACCTGAATCTTGCAGTAATGGACATTATCTTAGGAGTCATAGCTGAGATATTCAAATGCAGAAGTGAGACTCCACACAGACAGATTATATGACAGCAAGCAGATTCCTAGCAGTCGGAACTGCTGAGCTTTATTGACATATGGTTTGAGAGAGAGTTCAGATACTGGTAGCTTTCCAAGCTCTGAGTAAACAGAGCATATCAGTAAGGGGGAAAGGATGAGCAAAACAGAACAGCTACGGATTTTACAGTGGCTTCACTTAAATGAGACTATTTCCAGGGACAGTTGATATGATGGGACAAAACCCAGTTACGATACTGCAGAGACACTGTCTAGTTTGTCTTTTGACAAAAGACAACAACAAATTCTAAATCATCCCTAGTTAGCTGACATCGTACATTTTGACCCACATACTGATTGTTGTTGGAGGACACTAATTAGATCTTAGGTTTATTTTGACAGAAAAGGTGTCTGTTGTGATGACAGTATCTACGCACAAGGTAGTTGTGGCCAGTATATTAATAGTACATTACATTAGTAGTGGAGCCCAAAATTGAGGACTGGCTGAGGATTCAGGCTTTAGCCAGCAAAAACTTCCATGCATGCGTTACTTCAATGAGCTATTCAGGTTCCTAAAGTTATACTGGAGAAGCTTTGGGGGGTCAGGGATTAAATTACTTTCCTTCCTCTCTTTCCTCCTTCCTCTCTTTTTCTTCCCTTCCCTCCCCCTCCATTATCTTTCCAAGAAAAATGCATTGATTTAGGCTCTAGACTTTCACTAAGAAAATGATGGATAGAATATGACATTGTGGCATTTCTAATCTTTATCCTATAGTTGTGCGTAGATGTTGATGCTTATTCTCGTTTGATTTCAGATGGATGTGCGCTGGTCAGAATTTATATACTTTTAACGGATAACATTGCTGGTGTCAGTTATCGGTCATTTATGTTAAAGACATTCAGAAGGTAATGCCTCAGCATTTGGAGGCTGCATTAATGCTTTCATTAATTTAGCAACATATAAATTATATTACATTGAAAAATGTTCACCTTTTGGCTGAATTAGGACTGCATCTAAAGCACTGAAACAAGATCTATCGATGCCTATGGACTTTAAGTCAGTTTTTAGATGAATTCATGGATGAGTTTATTTTGTAAACACTGACTAGCATTGGAAAACAGAAGCTGGACAAAATTAACAGCAAATCCTCTCAGCAAAGCAGATCTGTTGACTGTCAGCTGCCCTAGATTCTCAAGTGGAAACCAGCTCAGACAGTAGCTGAGTATCAGTGGCTCAAACAGTTGGGTAAATTAGCCTCTGGTTGTAAGGATAATTAGTTTCTGTTTGGGGAAATTTCAAATTTTTAGTATGTCAAATATTTGAGTGAAAAGTGGTTTGTTTTCATTACTGTATTTGGAGGCCTTGAGATGTTCTTTTCTTTCCCCGGTTTCGATGTCTAACTCTCATCAGCAGACCCTAACCTACATGCTTGTTTGTAAAGGCCATCTCTGTTGCCCTTAATCAAGCACCTGCTTGTACCTACCCTGCACTGCTGAGTGGGCTGCTGGAAAACCCAGCACCGAGAGAGCAAGGACTCCGCATGGGGAAGTGGGCATCACCCACAGGTGCTCCCAAAGCACAAATTCTGCCTCAGCATCCCTGCCTTTCATCACAGGTGGGGTTTCAGTGAAGTTTGAGAGTATCACAAGAATTAATAATAATAATAATAAAGGATTTTTACAAAAATAACCCATCTGTCATAAAAGCCTCGCACTGCTTCCTCTTCAGGATTGCTAATGTTTCTTGCATGTTTGCAAGAGGGGCTGTATTTGTAGTAAAAACTCTATTTTTGTTTCAATTATAGTGTTGAACACAGGGATTCCTTTTCCCTTCTATCCTTCTAAACGGAGTTTATGGGAGGTCCCTCTTTTTTTCTCAGCCTCACACTGATATAGATAATAATTCATTTCCTCCTTGATTGCTATTTTCCAGTTCTCCATGGATAGCTGTTAATCTTAATGATCCTTCAATCCTTTTTTTGAGATGGACCACTACCCATTCCCCATACGCTCTGGAGGCTGAATGTCAGGGCATATTAATTAGGAAGACTTGTGTAAGCAGTTTGCTCCAAAGCCACCAGGGCCGGTTAATCATCTAGACATTACATGAAAGTTCACAGGTTGAAAAGAATGTTCTCAATCACTTGCGCTCAGTAAAAGAGGTTTGGAAAGCACAATGGAAATTATATTTCATGAACCCCAGAACTGATTCATTCCCTGTAGGAATTTTTCACTTAGAAAAATAGATTAACTGGAAAGGCTGATTGTGTGTGTGTGTGTATGCATCTCTGTCTTCCTCTGCATTTGCTAGATGTTGGTGTAGGGGTTTAGACCTGAACAAAGAGGTTCCCCTGAGTTTAGTGAGGCACTGCATAGCCACGGATGTTAAGCAGTGCATCCAAACAGCCTCTACGCTTCAGGATTCACAAAAGAATTCAGTCTCCCTGTGAGACATGGAGGTAGAAGAGCTACATGCATTCGGGTATCAGCGAGGCTATAAAATGCAGAACATACTGCATTGCAAGTGACAGGGGATGAAAAACCATGAGCAGAGGTAATATCCACAGGGAAAAAGTGAGAGATCCAAAGGGGAATATGAAAGACTGTGGAAAATGCATACGGCCTCTAAAAAAGAATTCAGCGGAACAATCAGAAGAATGCAGTTTTCTACTTACCTAATATAAACAGCAGAGGGAATTTTGAAAAGCTGAATCTGAGGTATGAGGAAAACTTGATCAGTTATTCCTGGTTACCTTAATATAATTCATGATGTTGTGACAGAGATAAAGTTTGTATCAGAAAGAGAATATTTAATAACTCAAATTTGATTAAAAACTACTGTGCTGGAGTAATGGAAATAAACTACTAATACATCAGTTAACAAAAAAAGAATTAAGTATAAAAGGGCTGAGGATTTCAGGGTTCATTATTTGACCTTAGGGTCAAACTCTCTAGTACAGTCAATTTTCTAGCTGCCCTTCTCATGGAGAATTTAAGGCAGAAAAAGAAGAAAAAAATAAGGTGAGAAAAATAAATGGTAGTCCCAGCAAACCTACAGAAATGTGTGATTTTTTTCTTAGAGTTTCAGAGTCTGATCTTTTGCACCTGAGCCTAATTTGCTTTAATTAGAAAAGATACTGAAGTTGCTTTTCTAAATTTATCTCTGTACTTGCTGTATAAAATTTTACATCACATATTTTCTCCAAACCTGAGTAATTTCTTTTCCCTTTACCCATCTCCATTCACAGAACAAGCAGCATTGATTAGACTGGCAGAACATCATCACTGGAGCATCTCTTTTTCTTCAGCAGAACGCTCACTCCTGATACCCAGGACTCCACACACAAAGCCCTTCCTTTCTGGAGTGGGAAGCCATTGAACTGTATCACCTTTGCTTTGGAGTCCTTCTCCCTTTCTCACAGAGTCGGGCCACTTTCTAAACGCAAGTAGGATCTGTCAAGGGTTTCAAGGAAAGCTGCTGCAGTTCAGCACTTGCGGCTCTTTTATTGAACTAGAGGATGATTCTTCAGTCAAAGCTCTGTTTTCTTTGAGAGAAAAGGTGAAGCTTCTACTCAGAGGAAAACATGATTTGAGGCAGATTTACTTCATGGCAAAACGGCTGCCACAGAAAATGTGCCTGTTAGCAGAAATGCACATTAGCAGATTCTTTCAAAACTCTATGGCCAGAGTTTTTGCAGATAAGACTCAGCTTTTCTCGTGTTCCTAGGTTTAAAATAGAAATGAGGTGAGCTGTTTTTTGTCAAATAAATGCACTCACGTTCTGAAGCTTCCTGTCAGCAATAATATGTGATGATGAAATATGATCTTAAACACATAGTGAAGGAAAGCTGTGTGTTTTTGTGGCAATGATACTACTGGTATTACTAGAATCCTGTAGGAGAGTTTGTACGATTTGTAATACTCTGAGACAAATTCCTTTCTGACACTCCTCCTACATCAGGTTTTCCGCTTTTGCACCTTGTTTCTCATACCTGATGGCTATCAGGCCTCCCTTACTTCAACTTTCACCTTCTTACGGACACAACTTAGCTCCCTGCTTAGCAAAAAAAAATTTGACTCTTCCAGCCAAAACAAAAAGAAGTCGTCACAAAACAAATTGTGGAACTCACTGCAACTGGAGGTTTGGAAAACAAGAACTTAAGTTCTCTTAAAGTAATATTATTCGTGTTTGTGCAGAACCAGTCCACAGTGACAATTAAAGGTGATGGGGACATCTGAGCTCCTCTCCAGAAAGTCTATCAACTCCTGCCAGCAGATGACCTGGGAAAAAGAAAGTTGCTTATCTTTAACCATCTTTTCTTTAACTTCTCCTAGAAACAAGGCAATGAACCAGGTGGTTGTTTAGTGTAAACTAAACAGTGTGAATACTGTAGTTGCATTTTTGGTTTCATACGTAGCTGAGCTGCATTACAGGTGTTCAGTTTAGACTGAAAATTCTGTGAGGCAGAGGTAATCTTCCTTTTAATGACTGCTCTGTGTAGGTAAAGCAGAGGGCATAAGCAGTCACAACACTGAATACAAGGAAGAGATTAGTTCTCTCCTTGCTTGAGAAACAGGATGCATTCTCAGTTCTCTGTTTCTTTCTTTATGATTAATACCTATGATTGTCTACGATAAATTTTTTCATAGGGACTTCTGACTTCTCATTGCAGACTAAAACGGAAGGACGTTTGGTATGGTCTGAGATTCCTTTCTTATAGAGTTGACTTCTCCAAATCTAATGCTTAATTCCTTGATGGGAGAATTAATTCTTTGACAGGAAGTGGTTTCTGCAGATTTGATAATATCAAGTAGAAAATCAAGCCTCAATTCTGAAAATCTGCTTTGAAGAAGTTTTTGCCCTTAACGTATGTTTAGATTGATGGCTGTAGGGCAGTGTCTCAAGAACGGAGAGCAAAGGACCATCTCTCACAACTGCAACACAGAAAATTCTTTCTTTTTTAATGCGTTATATTGACAAGGGAATGTTTTACCACTGAAGTATAAAAACAGACCGATGAACCTCTGTTTAGATGGAATAGTTTTAATAAGCAAATACAGTGGTCTTTTATCGAAACATATTACTAAATGTTTGCAGACTTCTTAGCATGTGTATGTGTTTCAGTAAGACCACTTGTGGATGCTATCTGAGGAAAACAGATGCTGAAATTAGCCTTCAAACAGGCTAAAAATGTCAGGAGAAGTTTTGGAGATGGATTTCGCCAGTGCTTATATACTCCAGCACACAGGGGCGACGTGCTGCTTAACCGTAAGAGTTGCGGAGAAGCCAGATGTGTGCCTGAGCAGCCCCTTTGCAGCGTAATGGAGTGGGACACGGGGTCAGGAATTACTGGCAAGGGGCCAGGGTGACTTTGAAAGGAAGCACATTAGTGTGCGTGATGTGTCGCACAGCAACTCATAAGGCGCCAGACTGCCCCTCCTTGGCAGCTGGGCAGCATCAGCAGATGTGGGGAGCCTGTTCTGCTCCTCGAGATCCCTGGCGTCACAGCTACAAATTCTGGTCTCATGAAACATGGGTGTGCAAAGGAAAATGATGCTCTTTCTTTAAGACCAAATATATCTGTGTGGTAGCACTCGCCTGAGACTATTTTTGATTTTTTTTTGACTTAAAAGTTATTTGCAGAATTTGGATTATGTGAAATAATAGAGCTGTTGCTAATATGGTATTTTTTAGAGCCGGTGCACGTAGCACTCTTTTGCAAGAGTTTGATGCTTACAATAAAAAAAAAAATTGAGGCAGACTAGTGAGAGGAGCCACACATATATCTGGGATGCTGAATCCTAGTAAGACCAGTGACTTATTTCCTATATTGCTGCTCCAATGTATATGGTGTTCTATAGGGCATCTTATTAGTGGCTAGGATCAATGACAGGCTTTTCAAGATGTTTGTTTGTTCCTCATCCAGTTTTACATCGGGAACAGTTGTGAGGGTGTGGACACTAAAAAGAACCAAAAAGCAATGCTAATTTCATTATTTCTTCATTTCTAAACCTAACGCTGTTTTGCATGAATTTCCATTCTTTATATTCAAGCTTTCTTTGGAGACACAATGAATACTATTTAAATAGTGATTGTGATTTGGCTGGAAGTATTGTCCTAATGAGTTCTGGAGATAAAAAGGAGAGCTAAATGATGGTGCCTTTTTTTGAAAAGTCTGTTGAATTTAGTTCTGGCTTTGTAAATGAAGCAGTGTCTGATGAAGTCTTCACAAGCTTTAGAAAAGCTGTTTATGGTTCTGTGCATAGCCAGAAGGATTACTGATAGGGTTTTGGACAAGACGTGGAGGGGGGCTGTAACACTGCTGTTTCAAAGTTCAAGTTTAATTTTTGCTGCTCACGCTGATTTTGAAAGGGGTTGCTGTTAGGAATAGTAGCTGTACAAGAGTCGTGAGGTAAGACAGTCTCATCAATTCTGAATGCCATAGAAAATCAATTCCTCTCTTTCCTTCCCTAAATATGTCTTAGTTTCCTGGTAACTCTTATGCTTATCCTTTTAATCACTTCACAACATACAGAGCTGAATATGGGTTGGGGTCTTGGAAATTTCCCCTTCCCCACAGGCATTTCCCCGGTGCAGCTGTTGATGATGGGAACATGTTCACGTTTCCTCCGCAACTGACAGCCTGCAAATGTCTGGCGTGACTGGAGATGCTAAACGTGGGCTCAGTGCAAAAGCAGCTTTCTTCTTATAGGGACTGCATGTCCATTTTGTAAGAGCCTGGGGAATTGGAGGTGAAAAAATGAGCCTTTCTTCAATTGTATTAAGAGAATTTAGACAATCAATGAATAACAAGAAAGTCTGTCATGCTGGGCCATGGATCTAGGAATCCAGACATCAGAAAAACAAATATTTTGTGTATGTATTTTTTTCCTAAGAAGATGGATTTTAGGTTTTTATCTTGTCTCACCTCACATTTTTATAAGATATTTTCCTTAGCTGCCTTTTAAGAGTCTCTTTTGTTGTGTTATTTATGAAAATTTTGACAGCTGTCAGACTGGTGTGCTCTGAGAACATGGCCTGTCACACTGACCATTTGTGTCACTGCTCCCTTGTACTTTTCCATCTGTCTGTCTTTTTCTATTTGTCATTTTCTGTCCCATTTTTATACTATAAGCCCCTTTGAGATGGGTAACACTGCTTTTGAATAGTGCTTTGTACAGCACCTAGCGTAATTATTCCTGATTCATGTCATACACTTGTGTTTTATTCAGTTTCACTATTCAGTTTATTCAGTACCCTTTGCTAGCTGATAAACTCCTATCAGGTGAAAAAAAAGATCAACTCTCCATTATACCAAATACAGCAAATCTCATGTAAGTGCAATTATAATTTTGACAAGAGTCTAAAATGTTTAAAGGAGAATCTCCAAGGCATTAACTTCTGTCAATGCTTGCTTCTTCAGTAAAGCACAGCTCGTGCCTTTATGCAAGGACCGAATAATCCAGTCAACTAATTAACTATACCTTCTGTCATATTTTTTTCAGCCCTTTCATTTGGAAGTGCATGAATGTTTCTCTGTATAACCTAGTGAACCTCATATAAGACAGTGAATTTGAGCTAATCTAACCACATTTTTTTCTCTACTTAAGGAAATAATAAGGCTACTAGGACACCCTTATTGTATATAAAATTATTCAGGGCTTTTGTGTTCAGTGAAGCTCATTTAAACAAAAATCTGATAAATGAATAAATAAGTAATCATGAGTAAAATAATGCATACTGGGTGTAGATGACATATCTAACATTAACAGGCTTAGTACCAAAAGATAGGCATTCATGCTCCTGTTGTCTACATTGCATTAATCACCTGATTAAGTAAGTTAGGCTTATGGGCCAGCAAAGTGCACAGCTGTGGTTAACCCTTGGAGTGTAAGTCCGTTCCCACAACCTTCTCTTATTCTGGTAGTGGATAACTGCCCCTGAACTACTGATCCTCTTGTTTTTCAACAGCAAGTGATGCAGTCTGCTGCAGAGGCAATGCCCTCTGTTTGTCTGCCGCCCTGGTGAAGTCTCTCCTTTTGATCCTCCTCCCTCTGACCCTCTTCAGCCCCTCTAGGCAGTAAGTGCCAGCTTTGTGATACCACCAGCTACCTCCTTGAATGCTGAAGATTTGTCATCTTTGGTGGAGAGGTGTCACCTCTCTGCGGGTGATTCGTAACCTTTTCCAAATGACTATATGATAGTTGAGGCAAGTCCTGTTAAGTGGGAGTACTATTTCATAGAATCATGTAAGATGGGCAGATACATGCCTATATTCTCTCTCCAGTGAATGTCTTGTTCCTGGAGCTATTGTCTTTGAAACTTTCCTTGATCTTTGAAATATTTCCCCATTTCCTAGATATATTCTATTTATCAGATGGAACCTAGCTATGGATTAGCCAGTTTTCAGGCACTCAGTCATCATGTAGCCTACTCAAGCTGCATGAAATGTTTTTTTCACCATTTGTAAAAATTTAACCATTTGTTTAAATGATAAAAAAACAGTATTCCCAGCTCCCATGGAACTACCTTCCAGTATTAGAATCAAAGTAAAGTTTTTCTCTAGCACCATGAGAGATTTTTCCTTCCCTTCTAGAAGCCTGCATTTTTAGATGGAGAGGGAAAGGAATGGGGGAGAGGTGTCAGTCTCTGAATGAGAAGTCCTCTTTTTTCTTATGTGAAAGTTCTTCAGAAACAAAACAGAGTAATTTTATATTAAAAATGTTGACAAATCATATAGTGGGATATCACAACTCGTGATTGTTTCATTCTTGTTTCCATATTTTGAATAACAATAAATAAGGGGGGAAAAAAGGGAATAAAATATTCTTGTAAATCCTAACATGTTAAGACTGATCTGTTGGTTATTTGGCACTACTGTAATAATTATTGCCCATATAGCTTGATATTTCACTGTGAAGTGAAGCTGCAGGGACATACAGCAATGCATTACGACTTTGCACTGCATTCCGTCTCTGAGCAGTCATCTGATAACACTGAAGTCCAAGAGCACAGCACTTTCTTTCTGTACATTACCAGGGCATGATCTACTCAACTTCAAAAGCAATTCTGTGGTTATTTTTGCTCGGTTCTCCCTCTTATTAGTGAGGATAAAACATTATATACAGAACCATCAGGAGAATGTCTTCCCCTTTTCTCCGCCTCTTTTTTCTTTTTTTTTTTTTTTTATCAGGGATTTATATTTGTTCCCAGTAACTTCCACACTTCCAGGTTTAACATTATTGTGAGATAAATTGCATTTTGCATCACTGTCTTCACCTTTGCATCTGGGGTGGTTGTCTTCACCTCCTTTCTGTTACTTGCCCAGAGGTACACATTATCTCATATCCACATGCATTCTGTCATGTCTTGTTCCCTGAAAGAATAAAATCTATGTTCAGAAAAAGAGAAAAGAAGGGCTGTATTGAACTGTGGAGATGGAGAAGACACTCTGCTTGCTGATTTCCCCTTTCCCACATCCAGGTGGTGGTCATGGGAAGCAGCTGCCTTTATGTTTCCATCTTTCTTTTGTGGAAACCATATGGGCCTTTGTGCAAGCATGTGTTTACACATCACATCATGTTTGGAACATCACGTTCAGCTCCAAGAAATAGTTATGTACATATGTACATTTACTCCATTGGATCACTTATGCATAAATTAAGCACATATTTAAGTGTTTTCCCAGACTGAGACTGGTGAAGAAGAGGAGGATAGACAAGATGATTTATAGGATGTTTTAAGGTTGTGTTGTATGCACAATGCTATGCATTGTGTTTGTGTGTGGTGGATCTCTTTTGATGAATAAGGTATAAAGTAACGGTTAAACTGAGCTCTTCTGTAATGACGAGTCCAACTGTAAGGGAAGGACAGCAGGTTCTACCAGCAACAAGACATCATAAAGCAGTTTGGACTGACTGCAGTTAAGTATTATAAAAACCGAACAGGTCTAAAAACTGTTAAGAGGTAGGTCTACAATTCCGAAATTCCTGTCGTCTTCCCACTGAGTGCAATGGCAAGGATCTACTCTCTGGAAGAATTTGGAGGAATCTCAAGTGTGTAGTGCTTCTCTGTATATGCTCTCTACTGGTAAAAGGTCATGAAACCTTCAAATGAAATGAACATATAAATGTAAATCAGCATGGCAGTCCAACATTCATCATTTGACTTATTAGTTAGAAAGCTTCTCAAATATCTATCAATGATGGTATAGACAGAGCCAAGATTTGAATTCTTTCACTTTTTAAGTGTATATTGATTAAAACTTGTTTCAGCATAAGAGGCCCCTGCAGGGACGTACTCTCAAGGAATATGATTCTCAGGAATTTATCTGTGTATCACCTGTACCTGACCTTACTTGCTTATATATTAGTGGATACAGTTCTGTACCTCCTGGCAATGTTATAAATTACTCTTCATTGCCTACTAGCCAGAAGAAGTCACACAAGATGGAAGAGTGTAATCCTGGGTTCCCATTTAGTTTGAGAACGAAGACGGAGGACAACCTCGGTGCAGGACCTATTAGAGGTATTTCAGCCAGCCCTAGGGAAACACATACATCAGATTTCTCTGTGGATTTGCTGTGAACTTCAGCAGAGCCAGGCAATCCTTCGATTATCTGTAGAGTGCACTGCAAAATGGAATATTAATCTGAGAGAAGAATTCTGCTCTCTACTCATGCTCTGATGACAAAGTATATATATAGCTTTTCTCTGATGAATCAGCTACCGCCTAGTATGCCAATTTCTGCTTAAGAGGTGGTGGTCTGCTTTGTGCTGAAACCTGTGTTTCATGTAGTTGATGCAAGGCAATGAGGGATACTGAGAACAACCTGTCCTCATTTCTATTTACAAATAAGTTAGGTCAGTGTTATTGTTAATAATATTTTCATCTGCATTTCTTTGTACACATTATTATCATGTATCTATGACATATAGCTATCTTGGGGGATTTAGTAGTTAAGTAAAATCGAATGTTTGTACCATCCTACATTACATTGCACACTATTACATTACTACATTAGCAATCCTTAAGAATATCCACACAAGGAAGGAATGTAGGGCTGAGCCTTTGAATTCTGTAGCATTCTTCTTTAACCAAACCAAAATATTACTTTGTGTTTGGATTATGTTCAATTGCAGTTGAGAGATGATTGTTAGTCTTTCAGATTCCATTCACATGACTATCTTTTCATAACTGATATATAGTCATTTATACTACATGCTCTTAGGACTATGTCATGTGAATATTTAGATAGCCAAATATCTGACACAAAAAGCATACGACTATCACACACACACATGCTTGAAAGTCCAAGAAATCACATCTCCCAAGTTGCTCATATCTTTCCCTTTCATTATTTGTGTTGGTTTCCTTTCAGTAAATACAACTGCAGAAATTTGGCCTGTGCCACATGTCAAATAAGGATAAGAACCCTGTACATGGAAGTCAGTTTTCAAATAGAAATGGAGCACATATTTAAACTTCAACACTTTCCCTATAAAATACATATTTAAAACTGTCAGAGCTTCTACCTTATGCGCAATGGGTAAAATGCACATTCAAAAACCCATTTAGGGTGATTTACAGTTTATGTTGGGAAATTAGAACATGTTTAGGACTCTCCTGGAGTAGATGAGGGAATTAGTACTGAATACTTGATCTAAGGAAATGAAAATGACAAACTGTTTAAAGTTACTTAAAAAAATCAGCAAAAGACTTTTATGCTTCTTTGCTATATTTTTTTTCTCAATTCTGATTATCTTATTTTGTATGTTGTCTGAATCCTTATGTGATGACAGAAAACCTTAAATTCTCATTTTTTATGGGATTTAAATTTGAAAGCATCCAGCTACTTCCATCTGAATTAATGTGTGATACTATATTTAATTCTCTTGTTATCACAGGAAATATTTTTGGCTTGAAGGATATACTTCTGGGAGTAGGGTAATTGTCCTATGCTATAATATGAAAGAAGTATGTCCTTAAATATCAGCATTCAGTAGGACTGTTCTTAATCTTTGTTATACTAATAAATACTGAATGTCAGACCTTTTCAAATATCCAGATTGGAAATATTTCTTTTATCTCACTAAAACAAGTGGAAGCTCTACACATGTACTTTATGCAAGTATGGAATTGTGACCCCAAGTGAGCTTAGCAGGGATAATTGGAAAGGATTAATTTACTTCATGTGGCTTTGAGGGAGATGAATAGTCTGCTGTGCTTCCAGGAAATGGGGATTTTGGAATTCTTTAGTTGTGTGGCTGTGTGAATTATGTGTGAAGTTTGCATCCTCAAGTAGTTTTAAGCATGAGTGTCCTTAAAGAAAGAAACAAAAGCTCAGGTTTTCCCTATGTGAAGCCTATTTGTATTACTACAGGCTTCTTATGTGAAATTCTGAATATTGAAAGTATGTCATCAGTTTGCCTTTAACATTCATGGACTAGAAATTCTTGTGTTAAAAGAGAATCATATATATATGTATATGCCTCTCTATATATGCACATATATACATCAAGATTTAGGGCATGGTGAAATCCTGAATGTACAGAATTAGCTTAGGCTGAGGTTTTTTTAGATGTGAGCTGGCAGGTATAATTTGAGACTTGATCTGAGGCAAAGAGGCCCAGATGAGTTTGTTTGCTTGTTCCAGTCCTGGGGAAGAAACTGCTTACTCAAGTTCTTAAAATTCTCATCTGATCCTATAGTTTTACCCAACTTGCATTTTCCTTGCAGAATTCCTCCCTTCTGCAAAATTTGCCCTTTGAGGAGAGGCTGAGGGAGCTGGGCCTGTTCAACCTGGAGAAGAGAAGGCTGAGAGGGGATCTAATCAGTGTCTACAAGTACCTGTCTCAAGGGAGGCAGTGAGGAGGATGAGGCTGGCCTCTTTTCAGTGGTGGACACCGACAGAACAAGAGGAAATGGCCACAAACTTAAACACCAAAAGATCCACAGGAACTTAAGGAAGAACTTCTTGACAGTGAGGGTGACAGAGCACTGGAACAGGCTGCCCAGAGAGGTTGTG
>JAWLRI010000010.1:633361-749928 GCA_034781795.1 Crypturellus tataupa | reverse complement strand
CTGTGCCATGTGCTCTAGGTGGCCCTGCGTGTGCAGGGGGGTTGGACTAGATGACCTCTAGAGGTCCCTTCCGACCTCTGTGGATTCTGTGATTCTGTGATTCTATGATGAGGCCCTGACTCAGTGTTCTAGCTTCAACCTTGTCTTTTTCCTTTCTTCCCTATTTGACAGCAGTGCAATAAGTATCCTGTGCAATAAGTCCTCTTCCTAGCATGTCGTCAGCCAGAGAGGAGCCAACCCAAAACTGCCAGGAAAGCTGTGATGCTCTGTAATTCCCAAATTCACCTGCCGTCAGTGATTAGCAGGACCAGCGTTCAGCTGCATCGGTCATAAATCTGCATTTTCTCCTTCTTCAAACCTGTGTTGGAGTCTGATTGAACTCAGAAAGTGTGTTGTTTATTGGCTGGTGTGCTAAGTCAGCCTTAGCAGCAGACCTGAGAAATCATGTACTAAATGAGTTTTATAAGGTATATTAAATTTGTGAGGCAGCATAAAAATGCAGTCACAGCTACTCAAGAGTGACCACGGGGCTGTAGAGTTTTTCCACATGTGAAACATGATAAATCAGTAGATGATGTATAGCAATCTTTGGTGCAAAAAGATACCTATGGTAGGGGTTACATGTGTTTCCTCGCTCTTGTCACAGCTTCCACTCTTCTCCTTTGAATGCTGCTTACCAGTCCTGGATTTCTTACATTTCCATGTTTGTCGACAGTGCGCATGATTAAAATGGTATTTTCATATTTCTATGGAGTTGAGGCCCCTTAAAGCAGAGGGCTGCAAGTGTGAAAAAGAGATATGTTGTTCCCTAATGGCTTATTACCATCGCATTTGCAATTCAGATAAGCTCTAAATTGGCTGAATTTTTTAAACACATAGCAAGGCAGTTTAAACTAATGATTGTCTGGAGGTTCACATCTGACACGAACTAAGCTTCCGCTCAAAACAAATTGCAAATAATCCCTCCCTCGGAGTCAAAAATGTCACTTTTCAAACCGCGCATTGTTTGCCAGATTTGGTACAGATTTTTTTTCTTTTTAAGGCCATCTGACGGACGTTCCGCACTGGAACCCGCGCGGCGCGGGGCTCTGGGGCTCCCCCCCGCTCCGTACCGACGGTAACGCCCGTTACCGGCCCCGCCGCCCCGGGCCCTCCAAACCGCGAGGGTGGCGGCGGGCCGCGCGGGGCCGCGCTGCCTAGCAACGCCCAGCAGGTAGCGGGGGCGCGGCCCGCGCCGAGGGGCCGCCTCCCGCCGCCGCTTTAAAGCGTTTTGGTTTGGTTTTTTTTATTATTTTTTTTATTTTTTATTTATTTTTTTATTTTTTTTTGCCTTATTCCCTCTCTCTCCATCCCCTTGTTGTTCGGCTGCGCGGCCTGCTCACGCGTGTTCCCCAAAGCAGCAGCATTGCGGGTGACCCCGGCGGGCCTCAGGGAGCCGTAAGCACGGCCAGGATTAGGCTCGAGTGTCCTGGCTGACCGTATTTTACATGCAAAGACCGTACCCCTCAGGGAGCAAGAGGCGGTGCTGACACGCACGCAGCTCGAAAGCTGCTCTGGAAATGTGCTAAACCTGGCCTAATTCCTAATGGTTTCGGGTGCAGCATCCTGCTTTCCTGCCGCGACTGCTTAAGGGAGCAATTCAGAGTCCGGGTTCGGTTTCACAGGGATTTCAAAATCTGCTGCTTTGGTTATATTAAAGGGGAAAATCCCTTAAAATATTCAGAGGGGCCACAAAGGATTGGCTTAATATGGGATTGAATTTGGATTTGCCTTGAAAGAAATAACCCCTTGGGGGCGAGCAAGGGGGGAGGGGACTGGAAAAATGTTGACAATTTACAACCACTCACAAGTAATTGCAAATAAGGAGATATTTGGTAATTCAGAGCAGGAATAAGCTCAAATAGAGAACATAAAAATAAATAAATAAATAAAAGAAAGCAAACAGGCCAGGTGCTTTTGGCGTTATCATTATGCATTTTGTTTCTCTTAAATGTTGGCATGGGGGGAACTGAGTTGGGACGCCCTTTTTGCCCACAGTGTTACCATATCAGGTATCTGTGTAAAATGTTACTTAAAAGTCTGTGTTACTTGTTGGACTTGGTGCTATCTCTGAGCCTTAAGAGACTGGGATTTAAAGAGAAAAAAAAAAAAAAAAAAAAGGCACGAAGAGGTTTTTTTTCAAGTTTTTTGTTAAGAGGTTATTTATATTTTTGCCTTCAACTACAGACCACAAAATCTCTTGCATAGCACATTGTGATACTGGCACTCGTATGCACGGTTTCTGTATGAGGCATTCAGGTTGACTTTTGGTCCCCCTTTTTGCTTTGCTGAACAATGTTTCTTGAACAATTATTAAAAATGCAAGTTTATGTAGATGCCTGCACGAGGTAAATTCTCTCATGAGAAGAAGTTTGGTACAAAAAAACCCCACAGTTTCTAAAGCAGTAAACTGACAATTACATTAAAATCTTTGATTTTCTTTCTGAAAATTAATCAGAGTTGGTTTCAATCAATATTTTTGGGGAAAAAAGACCCCCTGATCATCTTTTTATTTGATTGATTTAGAATGTCACTACATTTTTGAAGAAGGGTTTTTTCTTTTTTGTTAAGTGACAGCTTTCTTACTACCTGTTCATTGCATATAAAAGATTAAAACACAACATATTTTACAGATAACTCCTTCTCCTATTTTTTAAATGCTATAGTTTTGTTTTTCCTTAATTAAAAAGAGATAGAAAATGTCAGAAGACATTAAGATGTTTAATACCTACCAGAATACCTACCAGAATACCTACCAGATTGTGAGTAGTTCAAGGAAAGATTTATAAATCTATTACATTTCAGTATATACAGGAAGAATGTGATATTATTTTTATATTAAAAAAAATCTCAGCTTACTGGTTACGTTAATATAGTTTAAGTATAAAATAAACTGATGCTTTTAAAACGGTCTTTTGAAAGTCACCCCTTTCCATAATATAAATCTATAATAAGGCTTAATTTATATAATGTTTGCCCTGGCTACATCTAGATATTTTTTGCCTTGTAGCCTTGATAGCAATGCATCTGGTTTTAAATTAGTTCCATGTTGTGCCATAGGCTTAGGTTTTGCGGTGTTGTGGCAGCCATAGTGCTGTGGTTTAAATGCATTGAACTTCCAAGTAATTAAAAATTTTGTTTTGAATTATTGCTGTAAACTAAAACCC
Source organism: Crypturellus tataupa (assembly GCA_034781795.1). Classification (NCBI taxonomy): domain Eukaryota; kingdom Metazoa; phylum Chordata; class Aves; order Tinamiformes; family Tinamidae; genus Crypturellus; species Crypturellus tataupa. The sequence goes on along the minus strand of JAWLRI010000010.1, from coordinate 746,722 downwards.
AATGACAACCGTGCTTAAGAAAGAAAAAATGATGCTCTTTTTTCTTTATTTTTGTCCTACATGTTAAAAACGACACATACGTAGATGGTGGTGTGGAGAGGAAGCCAGAGCAGCTTTGAAGGAGAGGATCCTGATCACGAGGCTATGAACCCAGTCCTACAGATTTTCAACTGAGCTGAACTTACAAAGCACCAGTTGAAAAAAAGAATCTTTATGCTTTGTTTTAGGGTTGAAACTCCATCAAAAACACCTTTTTACTGCATGCTTTGAGGGAGAACACCTGCGCCATTTCTTAACCATCTCTCTAAAATGTGTCTCTAAAATTTATGTCCAGGACACTAGTGTTGTCCTTTCTCAACTCTACTTTTCTTTTTCTGTCTCCAGTCAGATTTAAGCCATGGCAATAGATACGGCATTACCCTTAATCTAGGTGAAGACAAAATTCATAATATCTTTGATAAAGAGGCCATAGAGATATGTAATGCTTGATGCCAAGGTATTATGCATGATATAAATAATTACATCAATAAGTTTTCCCTCTCAGAGCAGTAGTGAAACTTTTTTTTTTTTTTTTGGTGAGTGATGATGGGCACAAGCAGAACTGTCTAGGGGATAAAAAACATATTTTCCAGAATAATGGCACTATCTACTCCTGTATAAAAAGCTTCAGGATTTGTTTTTGTATGAAAGTCTCTTTATATCTTATATTCAGCTAAATCCCACTTTCACTTAGATGGAATCTCTAGTGAAAATAAAAATAAATGTATATCCTAACTGTCTTGCAAAGCATCTGATGCTTTTGCTGTACATTTTTCATGGCCCCATCCATCAAAAGCTAATCTCTCAATAAACTGAGACTGTGCGTTGCACTTTCTTCCTTCACATGGCCCTTGAGAGAACATGGGAGAATTTTCTAATGCGATAAAGCATTTTCTACTACAAGATGATAAAGAACAGATTCTTACTTTTTTTACTTTCCCACTTTGATGCAAGAGGGACATGCAAGAATAGATTCCTTGCAAATAACACAGAACCACATTAAAGAACTGCTGAGTTGCCTATTGCAATAGCTTTGGCATTAGCAACCGTGGTCTCTAGGGTCTGCTCTTATGAAGATACCATACAAATCAAATTAAAGCACACTTTGTCATATTAAGTTATAGTACACTTACTGTAGGTCCATGATACTGGAACATCCCAAAGGTTCTTAGGTTTTAGTTAGCTTTGGAAAATCATCAAAAGTCTCGGGGACTTATTTGAGTTATATGAACTATTTTTGTCTGTGAAATCAGTCTGGCAATCTCCCAAGAGTGGCTCCTGGGGAAGATTATCATTATTTCAATCTTTTGGCTAAAGAAGGAGCCTATTGTCATGTCTGATTATTGGCCTAATCCTGCAAACAATACGCAGTGCTTACAAATATGAAGTCAGTGATGGCAAGCACAATCATATCTAAATATAAATTTCAGGCGTTATTTCTACCTCAGTAACAGTGAAAAGAATGACAGAGGGACAAGTTATGGTAGGCAGGGAACCTAAGGGAACCTCTTATTCCTACTATTTGAATTGCAATTAAGCAGAGTAGGGTCCTCCCTCGGTAGGGATCCTTTTTCTGTCTGTGGGTGTGCTGTGTTAGTGTAGAATATGCCAGTGACCTGGTTGATGGGTAAGGGGCTAGGCATTCTGATAATATTCTAATAATTTATAGTATCCTTGTTAACCTTGTATCCATTTGGCACAGAAATCTGCAGGGAGTTAGGCAGAAGCTGATAGTGAAAAAATGTATCAATAAATTGGAACATTTTTAGATCAATGAGTCATTTAGCACACATACTAATTACTATTCCCTGAGTGTACATATGTGCTCTATATTTTGTATTCGGTGAACAACCTTGTTGTGACACGTGGTGCGCTGATAGTTGCTTTGATCTGCTAGAGTGAGTGATCCGAACATTCTTGATGACTCACACTGTCATTCATGTGATTTAATAAGTGATCTGAACTCTTCAGTGTAATGAACCCTATCATTTATTAAAAAAAGGAATAGTGTTCCCATAATTAGTGTGGCAATGTGTGACAGGTAAAGTGAGCTTTTGAGGTACGACTAGTATTAAATAGTGTCAGCAAATACAATTCATTCTTATGCTTGGTAAAAGACTTTCTGATAGCAGACTGGATGAAATGTACAACCTGTTGTAAAAAGTGTTCTTCTTTAACAAGTTTTGACTAGTACCTATGTCATCATTGTTCAAATGGTTGTGAAATATAGGAATTTCCAGAAAAAAAAAGATTCTAATCAAAGCATAGGAAAAATGAGAATTTTTAATAGATGTGTCAATAGTAATGACAAAATGAACATCTGTCTACATCAGTTCTTGAGCCAGGGACTGGTGGGACATGAGAGGTATTTCAGTAGCCACCTTTTGCTTGTTTTATTGGCATTTGCATGGAGTACTAAAGAATGCTAATGGCCAATTCTCCTTCAGAAGACATGAGCTAGAAGACAGGCAGCACAGTTTATCCTCCCCCCTAAAAACAAACAAAAAAACAAACAAAAAAAAAAAAAAAAAACAGGGTATGAGCATGAAATTCTAGTGCTTTTTGGATGACTAGAAGAGGATAAGCATGGTAGTGCAAGAGAGACCTAGTGATACAGCAAGCAATTCAGCTTCAAAATTTAATCAGGGACATAAGGAAAACATAAAAATATAGGTTCATAGTGAGATATGTATTACTTCTTGAAATGTCAGCATATTTTCTATGATGTACTTTACAGTATTTGTCTTTGGGAACTTTAGAAGGGGAGAAAATAAAAAAAAGAACAAGGGAAATGAGAGAAGTCTATGGACTCTTTCATCTAAAATGAGGACAGTTTGTGCTGCTTGCACCTGTGGGAAAAAAGTAGTAGTTGAGAATACATTGGGTACCATTACTCATCTGTTTTTATTTCCTCCTCTTAGTTGAATAAATGAAAAGGAATGAAAAATCACTATGTGAAAATACACTTTATATATATATACACATCTATACTCATTTATGGAGGAATGTCAGAAAACACAGCCTTAAAATCCCACAAATAGTAGTTATTGTAGATATCTAATGGGATTATAACTTGCAAATAAGAATGGCTTTAAAATTGAGTAGGAACAAGCTTTTTTTTTTTTTTTTGATATACACTTATGTGTGTCTCGGTGTTGCTGGTGACTTGGTTACAGCACTTTCACTGAATTCTTCAGAAAAGAAAATTGAGAAACAATGGATCAAATTCTTATGGATTTTAAGAGCTGATGTTAATTTTAACTTAGCCTCATTTCTGAAGGTGAATATCAGCATAAGAAGTTTAAGATAAAGTTATTGTTATGATTTAAAACTATTTGAAAAAAAAATGCTATTAGAGTTAAATGCTAGTAGAAGCTTATGGAGAGTCAGTCTTAAATCAAAACTCGGTTTCAACTGAACTGAACATCAAGGGTCAGCTTCAGTAATTTGCGGCCACAGGTGGTTATGTGTTTGATCATGGGAATTCAAATGTGTGAACAGCTTTACAGACCAGCAAGCCAAATAATTTCTGTGGGAATACGCATGTCAGTGAAATGTTTTCACTTGCATGATGCTAGTATTTGGTTTTGATACTGTACAGATACATAGATAAGCATGTTACCATGGTTACACCTATGACATACATTTGTTGCTTGTGATGATGCTTTTTTTTATTTATAATAAAATGTTTTGTATTTAAAAACATGTCACCCTTTCGGACATCCCATTGTTCAGAAATTAAGCTTAGATATTATGTGTGGTTTCCACACTGTGTCCCTTGTTATTAGAATTGTGGATCACCTTTGAAACAACATTGTGAAGGTAGTGTATTGTATAAACGAGGAGGTGTCGGGGCCAAGCAACAGTGTTTTTTTATCTCCTTCTGCTAGAAAGAGTGCAACAGTTTTTGGAGGCTTTTTGCTTGTGAAAAAAAAAAAGGATGTCAGAGAGAATATCATATTACTAGTTAATCAATTGATTACAAATGACATGTACTGTCAGAAAGAGATTCCCTTCTTGGTTTTGAAATTACCTTCAAAATTCTTTTTACTTAATTCTTTCCACTTAAACTTGGTTGGACTAGATTTAAATGCAAGTCATGAATAGAAAGCTGTATTTTTCTTCTGCATATGCCTATTGTTTTGTTGTATTCAGTGACAGTCCCAGTAATGAACTGGTTTGACCTTGATACCATTTAGATTTGGTGACACAAGGTCTTATCCTAAATGTAGTACCACCTCGAGAGGTTTGAATATCATTCTAAAGGAAAAAGAATTGGGCCTATATTTCATCAATATCATCCTTTCCCTTGCTCCTTGTACTGATCCATCTGAAACAGATAGAAACAGATAAAGTAGAAGACATTTAAGTACAGTTAATTTACTTATTGCGTATACAATCAGAAAAAGAACAATTTTGAGTACAGAAAATCTGGAGCTGAAAGCCGTTAAACCTTTTTAACTGATACTTCTGCTGTCATTTTGAAAGAACAAGGTTGTTCTTAATTCACCCCTGTTAAAAAATAGGAGATTGGCTGTGTAACTGTTTTTCTTGGATAAAAGACAATAGTTTGTTAGGGCTTACAAATGTGTAGTAATTACCAAAATACTAGTGACATAAGAATGTATTGTTCTTATTTTTAGCAATAGGAAAAAATAATTAAAAAAAAGCACTGCCAATGTTTGTATTGCGGCCTAAGCATTCAGTCTAGCAACTGCGCCTCGAACGTGCTGCCCATAGCAGGATGCTTGCCATTATAGGTAAAGGTTTGAATTTACTCAGAGTGTTCATCTTTCTGTCTCTGTGACAGCTGCGATGCCTCAGAATATTAACAAGTTTAAAATACCCCCTTAGCTCAATAGCTGCAAACCAGATAGATAGCTTTTCAGTTGTTTAAAATCTTCTTCTGTCACTCTCTTCTCTCCTTCCCTCTGAAGGTGAAAACAAATGGATGTACCAAACCAATCTACCATGAAGCCAGTGTGCAGTCTTAAGCAACTGTTTAAGCCTTGCATTTTTTTAAGCAGTTAGTAGAAGTTGTTGCTTTAGATCTAACCATGTCATTGTAAGGTTACAAATGCCTGTCCTGTTGATCAAAGGGGTTTAGAATTCCCCATCTTTGTGAGTCAATAGTGATATAGCTTTAGATTTTGATATGATTGATTAATATGGGGTGAGCTCCACATGTTGGAGGAAAGATTTTGAGGCAGGTGTTTACTCAGGTATAGTCTTTTTGCTAGCTAACAAAATAGTCTTGTTCATATTTTCTTTTGAATAAGATCTCATATTGAAATTCTAAAGACTTATGATAATTATGGAGATTTCTTGTTTTTTTTCCCTCCTTTTAAAATGCCTTTTTTTTCCTGTTAACATTTTAGAAAAGGATATTATGATCAGATTAAATTCTAGTCTGGCCACTTGCATATTGCTTGGTAAATTTTACCCATTTGCTTCCTTCACAATGCTCCTGTATGGCTGTGGCTGTTAAATTGCTGTTGCATGTGCATCAAATTTTGTGTATTTCAGAGTTCATAAAAGACTGCCTAGCAAGGAACTTATTTGCTGTACGGGTGATTTTGCATACATTGAAAATGGGCTCAGTTTATACTTATCCAAATGAAACCTGGATATCTGAGGCAATCAATAGCTAAGGATACAAATAGACTCACAGACTACATTATACACAATGAGAAATGCAAATAATATAACCCATGTGGAAATGGTTAAAATGAGACCTTTGTAGTGCTCAGTAGTGCCTAATTACTTAAATAAATACATGTTATGGGTGTGCTTATTCTGTCTGGGTAATCTGAAGTTTAAGACTCTCATGGTCTTTCAGTCTTCCTCCCAGTTGACTCAACTCTGTAGCAACTCAGCTGGCTTAGTGAGGAGCCTTGAGGAGCTGATCTGCATTTAAGCTCCTCTTTGCTGAACTGTGTGATGAACCCTAGGCCTTATTTGTGTATGACTTACAGAGAGAGTATATGGATGTGGCTGATGGCTCCAGCTTTCATTTGCCTACTTATTTGTTGTATGACTGTAAGCCATTTTTTTCAAAAAGTAGTCAATCATTTTCCTATCTTCTGTTTCTCAATGTTCAACCTTAGTGTTTCAAACTGAATATCCAAAAGATTTTGAGCATAGCTAAACACAAAATGAAAGAGGTGTTTTGAATTTAGGACAGCAGAAAACTTAGCTCAGCTACAGTGCTTTTTTTATAACCCAAAAGTTTCTCGAGCTTGTGAGGAATGTCAAGGGTGGAAGGCTTTGATCCTGAGTGGATGCTGGGTGCTTCTTATTGACTCCTACTGAAAATTGTTGGTTTCTTTACTCTGAGATTATTGCCTCAAATGTAATGAGTTTTCCCTGAACCTGCCTAAGTTCTCCAACTTTCTCTACTGACTTTTCCAGTTAACAGAGAAATGGAAGTACGACAACAAGATATTATGGATGTGTCCTTAAAGCTCCAAATGTGTCTTTTCACTTCATAGACTTCATGGGACTTCATGGGACTTCGTAACACAAAAGCTGTAAAGCTGTGTTAACTAGGCTTACCTTTTCCTCCCTTGTTCAAGAGATTTTCTTATCTGTGTAAAGTTTCTAAGCAAGATAGATGGTTTTGAAAGTTTAGGATAATTTGGTACAGTAGGTGATTAATCTGCTTTTTGGTATCCTTACTTTTTTAATTTTTTTTTTTTTTGATAGAGAGGAATGAAAGCATGAAATTTCGCAATATATTGGAACTGGAGACTCAGATTCAAAAGGAGAAACTGCTGGTAAAGATGCAAGTCATATTAGCTATTTTTTACTCACTGATGCCACTCAGGTTTATGCATTTTGAATTTAATAATATTTTTATTTGTATCTGTACAATCTGGTTATCATTGAAATGCTACTAGGTGAGGTGATGAGACAGAAAAATGTATCCTTGTCATACCAGTAATTTATCACAACATTTTAAAACACCAAGGTAAATGGTGCTAATAGTTGCAGCCAGAATCCACACAAACTGCTTGAAAGTTACTGTCAATCCTGATACAGTACAGCATGATTTTTTGTAAAGTTTCCAATGGAAAGTGGCAAAGCAAGTAGAGTGCTGGGTTGAATGATTTCGGTAGGTGGTTTGGCCCACGAGTACTTAGCAGTTGCTGTCATGGATTAGGCGGCACTTCAGAAGTTTGAGATAGTTGTCAATTTTGTGGGAATCTCTGCGGAGGCAATGCAACAGGTTGTAAAAGGCAAAGAGCCGCGAGTCCTCGTCTGCAAGCTGCAGGGATGGAAGGCCTGTCCACGGAGAGTAGATTTCATTTCCTATGTCACCAGGATGAACCTAAAGACACAAAATGGCATTATACTAATGAAACTAACTGGAGGTAGAACAGATTATTAAGAAATACGATCCATGAGAAACGCTAATTTGCAGTGTACAGCTTGTAAAGTATTTTCTGTTACGGCTCCCTAATTAATGTTCTATATCCTCATGGTGATTTTGCATGGACCTCTGTGAGATTTTTCAATTTATTTCCCTATAATATGCAAGTTGCTTAACAACACCAGTAGTGTTTTAATAGATCCAGTATTCTTGCCAATACTGAGTGGAGTCTGACTTTGCAGAGAAATGGAATATATGGGCACATCAGGCATCTCGTTTTGGTTTCCTGCACCGTAAAACCTTTGTAAGCATTTGTTCTCAGAAATCTGTGACTATCTTCAATTTTATCTCTTAGGTAATCTCTCTGCCATGAGCAGCTTCAAGAACATGTTATCAAACACATCTTCAAACAGTACATCTTCACACCTTATTTCATCAAAAAAATCTGACAGTCACCTCCAATGTTAGAAAACTACATGTAGGAACTCATGTAGGATCAGGTAGAATCTGATATGAATATTGGTTCAGGTCTCCTCATTTGAAAGAAGTAATCATTCATTTTCTCAAATTGTAGAAGTCTACCTTTTATAGCATGAAGAAAATTGTGCCTATTGCTACATGTGAATCTTTCCTATTTCCCACCAATTATAATTTATGAAAGCACATGGAAGACTATCTATGGAGTCTCTCTCACTCACACTCGGAGAAAGAAACAATAGACCTGCTATCACTCAAAACCATGGTTTGGCATTTATGGATTTCCCAGTCTTGTCTCCAAACCCCACTTGTAAATAATGTGAATGAGGAGGTGGCGACAAGTTATGTACCAGCACCTGACTTCCACTGTTATTTTGGATCCCCTTCTGCAAGATTTCACACTTGGATATGGGACAGAGACATATTTGATTACACTGATAAATGCATTTGTGGCCTGGATGGGATAAAGTTTCTGAGTAAATAGACTGATGCCAGAGTGACCATGTGTGAGCCAGTGGAATGAAGGTGGAAGATATAGTAATGGTGGCACTCTTAATGCTGTTCACTGTTCACAGCCAAAGCTAAAGTCAGTAAAGTCAGAAATTCTTATTAACATCTAGCTTACTGACAGAATGATATATAGGGTCTGCCAGAGGGCCCTTGAAAAATAAACAATCTAGAGCTGCTTTTATTCAGGAAAGCTTTCAATCAATTTCTGATAACAAAGGGTATTTGAATATGGGTTTTGTCAGGTTAACCCTGTGGTCTAACCTTACAAAAGTTAAGAGGAGCCAAGTCGGAGCCAGAGTTCTGAGGAGCCAGTACCGGGGGAAAAGAAATGAAAGTTGCCTTGATGAGTTAGTTATAGGCCACATCTTTCAATAGGCAGACTTTAAGAAAAGTTTTAAGCAATTTATCAGTTTCTTGAAACTATATAAAATATCTTTATGTATACAGACACACATTTAAATGACAAGTATTTAAATATGTACATACAAAAAGAGTACAGGCACATCCTAAAAACATTTAGGACTGCACATTGAAAACATTGAAAGAATGCAGATTGCCAGTCCTGGTGATTACACCTGACATTAAAGTAGTACTGGACATGCTGGATTGGTCTATGCCAGGCATTTCACACGATCTCCCTACAAAACAGAAGATGCCCCCCAAAGTTGCAACTGATGTGTTTTCAGATTCATCTATCTGTAATTGTACCTTTTCTTCCTTGGCACCTACCGTTTCCTTTCTTATTTGGATAGCCTCCCATTGTAGGTGGCTTTCTTACAGCAAAAAAATGGGCCTCGTACTTACCCGTCCAACTATTTTCTCCATTCCTTCTAGAAGTCGCTTGTTTTGTTCCTCAATCTCTACAGCTTTCCAGAGGATGGTGTCTGGAGCTTCTTTGATTCTTTGAACCTCGGATGCCAGGTGAACCAGGGGATCGTTCCAGGAGCGCAGCACACCCACCACCAGATTCAGCAGGTCTTCATGCTGCGCATCCACGTTAAGAAGAGGTAGTTAAAACAGAAAGGCCAGTTCGAGTCAGAGCAGTCGCTGTAGTGTCAGGGGAAATTCTGAGACCTTCCACTGTACCCTCTTTCAAGTGACTTTTCTGTCTTCGATGCCTCTACACAATTGCATCTTTTTTTTCAATTTAGCATTCTTACCTACATTCTTTACTATGATAGCACAAATGGTTATAATATTATAACAGAAATTATCACTAAAACTTTTGCATGCTACAGGCTAGTTGAAATACAACTGTGTTTCATCTCTGAAAAAAAAAAGATCACCTGATTTTTAATAAACATGTTAAATCCTATGCCTTTTTTTTATTTGTGGAAGATGCTTATTGTGGTAAACCACTTAATAGTTTTTATTACCTCTGTATAACTCATCTCCAGTCATAGTTTTCTGTTTTTAAAATGTTTCTTTCTTGGGGGCAAATAAAAGGTCAAAAAGCTCATGGCTATGCTACTTTTCAACCATTTCCTCTTTGCTAGATGCACTGCATCTTAGCACCATCAGATATCTGTTCTGTTCTCAGGATTGTGAATTCCAGTGCTCCCATAAGGACTCTCTACAGGCAGAGAAGATGATGCAGCATCAGTTTGTCTTGAAACTGACAAAAAATGTATCTCTGGTACTTTCCCATTCATTCTTCTATTTTTCCATTCAAATTGTGCCTTTTTTTTTAATCCAGAATATTTCCATGATAAAATTGTATCTGTGAACCTAGGCTGAGCAAGACTATCTTCATCCTTTTTATCTTATTAAATTGACATATGTAGCATTTTTCTCTTTCTAAATACTTAGCGATATTTTGCATTAAAATCTCTGGGTGACAAAGCGATGACCCGGGACATCAGTGATGATGTCACTTTTACCTACTAGTAATTGCAATAACATCTGTTCAGTATCTATTTGGTAATGTCAGTGCCTTCAGTTCCTGGGAAGGCATTTGCTCACATACAGTATTCACTATGAAGCCAATCTATTTTTCTGTTTATTAATAATTATTTGTTAGATGTTTTAATATAATGTTCGAAGACTGTAGTGTGCTGGGTCTACAGGAACTGATTTTTCTCTGTGAGGCTAAGTCGAAATGAGATTCAATGACTGAATGCAACATATAGGAACTATTGAACTTATGTACTCTTTATAGTTTGTAAGTTAATATGAGCAAATGTTAAATCAACTTTTTTTTTGGGGGGGGGGGAGGAGAGTGGGCTTTTCTCTTCCCAGCTTTTCTATTCTGAAAGAATTATTTCCCTCTCTCTGTGTTTGCTGCCTGTTTATTCCTTTTCCCCCTCCTCTATCTCGCGCTGGATGCATTAGAAATGGGACTTACGTGAATCTGCTGAGCTTGCTCCTTGTCTTCGGGAGTGGTGAGGGAGGAAGTGTGGCAGCCATTGACAGCTTTCGTAATGAACCCCCGGCCCTGGGCGTAGCGTTCGTCCTGCAGATCAGCAAGAACAGGCATCACTGAAGGACATAAGTAAGAAGAGCTGAGATTCACACTGTCTCTTAGGTAAGTGTTGCTCCATTGCTTTTATCACTATTTCTGTGCTGTAAAGGTCAAAAGTTTCAAGTGAATATTTAGACTGAAACTGGCACACAGCCAAGGAAAATTTGTCCATAGATAAAGAATGATAGGAAATGGTGTATTCTAATAGAGGTGTTGAGGAATTAAGTAATGATCAAAATTATCGGTAGATGTTGTCACTGCTGTGACTATCACCTTCTGTAAAGCAGACATATTTGTTGACTTATGGAAGGATTTAATATGTTAACATATGGTTGTGCTTAAAAAAGGCAGAGTACTTACAAATTCATTGAATATTTCTGAAGAGAGGAAGTGGATATAGTGTGAAAGTTTAACTGCCCGATCAAAAAGCTCCCCAAGGGAGACTTGGCAATTGACGGATCCACTGGGACAGATTGGCAAGGACGTCACTCCTTCCTTTGTCAGAAACATGTGGGACACCAGAAGAGCCACCAGCAACAAACCTATTCAGGTTTAAAATACACCAAAACAGAATTGAATTTATAAGTAATTCTAAGTAACAGATCAGAATGAGGAAAGATGTTTCCTGTGCTCATGACTCAGAGTATCCCTTGCACTAGCTGCTGAAAATGTGTGGATGAAAGTGCTATAGCTCTATTGTCCCTTTCTCCAACTTGCCACCATCCTAGTTGTATAGCAGAGCTCAGTACAGGTTGAAGGGACAGAGCAACCTGTGTTATAGTCCACTGTATTCAGAACAGTCTTATCATTGTGCCTGACTTTATTACATAGTGATAGATGGATAAAAGAAAATCAAACTTCTTCACGGTGTAAATATTGATACATAATTATATGTGCACAAATATGTGAGTTTGGAAAGTACATTGTTCTTTTTTTTTCCCCTCTTCCACCTCCCACAGATCTTTTTCTTAGCAAACATTTGGAGTTTAAATTACTTTTGTGGGAGGGTGGTTAGGTCACTCTCTTAAGGTTTTCATTGTCCTGAGAGTTCTTTCAGAAGACTTCCAGCAGCTGTGCTGTTTTGCTTTTTAGCATTTAACCCTAAATTGCCTATTGCTAAGAAAACAGAGAGAACATAGAGGACTTTCTTTCTTGAGCTTCAGAGACTGATACAGGGAACTTCTAAAAGACAAAAATCACCTGTTTAAACTTTTACTGTTAACTTAATAGGGTCAAGTCTTCCACCCACCAAAATAAAATATGCACAAAGCCCAACTTTAAAAGGCAATTTTGGATACATGAGATACTCATTCAAAGAATACTGTTCTGAGAATACTGTTTCAGTGCTGGAATTTGGCCTGCTATGCACTTTGATTCAACAGACTTATTATCAGTCTAAATTCAAATGTAGTCCATAAATCATGTCCTGTTATCAAGTAATATATTTCTTTATAGTTGTCATTTTAAGAGAAGTGTCCCTATTTATTCCATGCTGAAATAAGACCTCCTTCCTTCCCATAAACAAGATATATTGTAGTTTGAAGTGCATTCTAGGTAATAATGCCTTGAATAAGAAAACCTGAGATCTGCAGACTTAGGAAGTTAAAAAGGTTTAAAAACTTTTCTATGCTAAATTGCTAGACTGCTTCTGGACTTTGTGGATAATAACTCTGTCATTGACTTCTGGCAGTAGCAAAGAAGTCTGGATCTGGCCCTTGATGTCCGGGTTTCACATCCGTCAAACCAGTTATTTGTGACACTCATTGGCACAAGGATACTCTTAGGACTGAATGAAAAGGTGATCAAGCTGCCTTCTAATTTGAAGTTCTGAACACCAAATATTTGAGGTGAGGCAACATTCACTACTACTGGAAGTTTCTTCCAGTTACTGGTGGCTGGAAGACCTCAGTTTCTACAGCTTTAACCTCAGTTACTTCCTCATTCAATCTAAATTTAAAGAAAATAAAAATTGACAGCAAATTAATGGCAAAAGTCTTACCTTTCAGCAGAGCCCCCTTGTTGCCCATGGTGAGGCCCCTAAACGGTGCCTTGCTTTACCAAAAGGAAGTCTGAACACTTGCTCCTATTTGAACATGCCAGATTTATATACACCATCCAGGGTCTATTTTGCATACATTCAACAGGTCATGGAGTTTACTTCGATAATTACAAACATCAAATTGCCTTTCTTTCACATTCATATTCAGTATTTTTTGGCTTTTTTAACTGCAAAAGGGAATTTCATTAACAAGTTCGGTTGTGGGATCCTAAATATTGTTGGATGAAGAAAGAGCCATTTTTCCCCCTGGGTTCAGTCAAGGGGAAATGGCATTGATCCTAGAATGCTCTAGTTAGCCATTCTGAAATAGATATGCTCAAAGGTTGTAGCCTGCTGATTCCACTCCTCAAAGCAGTCTTCTCATTCTTCTTCATCTCCTCAGTCATCTAAGCTTACTTATGTTAAAATTTTGGCTATTTTGAGGGATAGAAAACATACTTTACAATGTCCATAGAGAGAAATACATAAATCGTACTAAAATTTATCAGAGAAATAGAAATGAAGGCTCCTGAAAAGACAGTTTGCTATCTGTAAAGCCATGGCATTCTGAGTATATAATAGTAATTAAAAAAAAAGGCAGCTCTAACCATTAAATAACTGGTCCTCAATTTGAAACATGTTTAGAGAAAAGGTGATAGTTTTTGTATCAAAAAATAAATATTTTGCGACATTTGAAGATGAAATTAAATATTTTCTGTTTAATCATGATTGTTTATTAATTAAAAAGCCTACAAAAACAAAAAGTTAATTTCTACACTTAAAAACTTTGTGCGTAAATGATTTGCATGTCCACCATACTCAAAATACCTGTTGCGTACTTAGTGGGATTTGTTTCCAGATCTGATGTGTTTGTGGTAATCTACAAACTAATTTCATCAGGTTGGCCTTGTCTTTTTGTTATTTGAGGCTCATCTGTATGAATATGATAGCAAATGTATAATCTCTCATCTGTTTCTCAGATCCCTTTGCCCACAGAAAGACCTTCCAAATTAGATGATTATAATGAATAAGGTACTCAGCGTTAATGAATTTTCTTACCTTTAGATGACTTGTTCCATACTTGTATAGCAGATAAGCATGTTACCCTCTATCCTTCATTATTGCATAACTATGGATATGATACTTGAAGGAGTTATAAACCAGAGACATGAAAAGTAGAGTATTTTATCCTTTAGAGGGTAAATCATGGAAGGTATCCATCCATTGGGAGGTTACAAAAGGAGATGTGTGAACCATAACCTAGAACAGGTAGAAAGTGATGTTTCTGCTATGGTCTAGGATTAATGCCAGAATGGTGTGTTGCATGTGCATTAATTTAGGGTACAAAACCAAGGCTGCCTGTGGTTTGAGGCCTTACTAGGTAAATGAAGCCATTGCCTGCAGCAGAGAGGAGTAGTAATTTGACAAAGGCAATAAAATTAGAATGATCAAAACTCTGCAGCGGATGTGAGAAAAAAAGCCATCTTCTAAACCAAGGGCACATGTTTTATGCTCTTTATGTAGCTAAATTCTATTTAGCTGTGTTTGAAAAACTTACCCAGTATTACAGATACATTTGAAATATCTTGGTATCTAAGGGTATTAGAAGAAACCTCTGAATGAAAGGAGCGAAAATTTCACAGCCCATCATCATAATGCCCCAAACAGAAAGTTTATGTCTCCAAACCAACCGATCACTCTTTCATTTACCAGTCTGCTTTACTTGGCATTTTAAGAAGATTGTAGTGATACCAAAATAAGGTATATAATTAACATCAGGGAGTAGATAACAAAGGAATTTTTTCACAAAAGCAGTAGCTATGTGCCTAGGCTCCCTCCACCATGACTGGAGAAAGAAAGACTCATCTCAGGCCTGATAGAAGCACCTGAAATCGGGATCCTCATATAAACTGCTGTCTAGAAAAGCCACACTCTGGATTTTTGAGAGGAGGCAAATTCCTTAAATGTGAACCACCGAAGAGTGGTTTATACAAAACCATTGCATGATAATTTAATTAAAGTATTCTAGCACATAATAATATACTTTCCTTTTCTCTTTTGCCTTTCATCCTGAAATCCCCAAATATTTTAAAAACATGAATGAATTAAAATTTTCCACAATTAAGAATCGTAGGGAGAGGGAGAGAGGAAACTCTGTAAAGTACATAAACATCAAGGGACACTTTTTTATCTGATCTAAAAACTGATGTAGAGTTTAAGATGTTTATTCATGGTTTCTTAGGAAGTCTTTGAGTTAAAAAACAGGATCTCCTAATTCCTAGGCCAGTGCTTTAAGTAGAGACTATACTTGATAGAGTCAAAATGGAAGTGAAGGTGAGAGAAGAGGAAAGAGAAGAGGAAGGAGAGGGAAAAGTATATGAGAAATATACAATATACAATTTCTTGCATACAGGTATACGAGTATACATGTATATAGGTCTAAATATGAATTTTCTTTTATAAGTTAGATAGGAACTGAGAATAAAATTTAGAGTAGCTGAAAATGTTTACTTGAATAATAATAATTAAAAAAAAAAAGGTTGTGCTAAATAGAGTTTAGAACACAACACTATAATGCATGAATCTTTTGCCCAGGGTCTCCCTTCTGCCTTTTAAAAAGGGCCTGAATTTATATTCCTCAAAGGAGAAGTCTGGGGCTTGGCATTCCATCTCCTCTGACTGTTCCTTGAAGCTTAGTAAAGGAGCCTAATCACCTCCTAATTCTAACAGAACTTCTGGACTGTAATTTAATTCAGATTGTCTAAATTTCATTCAATTTATATTGTCTTTATATTGTCAATTTATATTATCTTCAAGGGCTTTTCTGACAATAGCAAAATTATTAGAGTGTTGTACACAATGTAAAAATATGCCAAAATTAGGCCTTAGAGTATACAGATTTTATATATCTTTTAGCTAATGATAAATGCTTCATAACGCAATGCTTCATAAGCATTATAAATATTACAGGTAAGAGACTTCATATTTAATGCTCATTTCTTAATGATGTTATCTTTCCAGTTCATATTAGATTGCAGTTCATGAGTTTTTTTCAAATTTTGATTAGGAAGCACTGATCAGTGATGAAAGATTAAATATTTCTATCTACATTTTTATCTCATTTGAAGTGTTTGATATGTGCAAAGTGTTGTGTCTGATTGATGGCTACTACACAGGAATAAAAATCTGTTACAGTGGAATACAGGATGAGGGATAATGGGTGTAAGTTGAAATACACGAAGTTCCATCTCCATGTGAGGAGGAACTTCTTTGCTGTGAGGGTGACTGAGCCCTGGCACAGGCTGCCCAGGGAGGTTGTGGAGTCTCCTTCTCTGGAGATCTTCCAAACCCACCTGGATGCCGCCCTGTGCCATGTGCTCTGGGTGTCCCTGCTGGAGCAGGGAGTTGGACTAGATGGTCTCCAGAGGTCCCTTCCAACCTCAACCATCCTGTGATTCTATGGTTTTATTTGCAGAATACATATATTTAAACTGATGAGTCTAAGACTGGTTAATATCACTGGTTGATCTTGTCATTCTTTGAGCTATAAGTATCTTTATTTAAGAACATAATGTTAATGCAGAAATTTGAAACTACCCCAAATTTTTGGCTTTGTTTTTAAAAGAAGATCTCCAAATTATGTGCACAGACAACTGAGCATACAAAAACTGAATGGACAAATAAATTTCTTATCTGTGATCTGAATGTGTGACTCTTCTAAAACACAACACAACAAAAGGTTTCTGTATTCCTGGAGTCGAAATACTGGAAATACACTTGTTCTCATCTTCCTTTTATAGAATAAAGTTATCCAGTCAACTTCATTTACTGGTTGACTTTGGAAAGATACAAAATTATTTGATCTGGATCAAAAAAACATCCTCACCTCACTTTAGCATTTCTACTATGTGGAAAATACATTTAGAGGAAGAATAAACAATAGTTTTTGAATCTTCTTGTTTGGAAGACAAATATTTTGTCTTTTCTGATTATTCTCTATAATCTTCAGGATTTGACTCCTTCATGGAAAATCTAAGTGATTTTGCCAGCATTCTATAAAACAAAGGCTCTTTTCCCCCCTATTTTTCACATAAGGAGTGGAAGGATTTAAGATACATTCTCTTCAAATGTTTGCCTCAATAGAAACAGCTAAATGGGGATTGAATACTTTCTTAATGTGGTCTCTGCATGAAGTCTGGTAAGAAATCAATAAGAACATACAGGAAAATGGTTCCATATGGAGAAAAAAAAAGTGGAAATCTTTGGGAGATTTTCAGTTGACTTTTAATTTAAGTATCACTGTGGTTTCACACAATTTTAGGAGTAGACATAAAAATAATATGGCAGAATGTGTTTCAAAAATCAGTTGTCAACATTGCCGCTCTGATGACACATACCCAAGTGCACCATGAAATATTAAGTAGGAATCCCAAGCAGGAGTCCAGCTAACTGTAGCTGTGAAAATACTGGAATTCACAAAGAGCAGAGCAAAAGCGAGTGCATATTGGTCCTGATAGGTTCATTTGTTTGAAGCTTGAGGCTCTGTGTTCACTAGTGCCTTATCTACATACTATCCAATAACATGGCAGTATAAATGTGATCTGTATCACACATAACTGCATTAGCACACTTCTATTGAATTAGCTAGAGACCACATTACGGTGCTTATGCCAGCTTGATACTTAATACCGTATTTATTTGATTGGGGGAAAATGGATGATAAGGGGATGACATCTGCTAAGGCAAAGATTCAAAACAAAACTTTTGCTTAAAAGTGAAATGGTAGGGAGGGTATTTGCGGGTTCAGCATTTCAAGTCATGGGACTGCAATATTTTTCATCCTGTGCTTGGTACCTTAAATCCTATTTTCCTTTTTCAGGCCTAGGAAAGCAATGATCTTAAAACTAAAAACAAGCAGAAGCTGCTTGTTTCCCTGCCCCAAACTTGTGAGTTGATTCCTGAGAGCACTGCTGTACAATTGAGGGTCTAAGCAGTTGTAACTACTTCTTCCTGAAGCTCTGATACAGTCTGGTCCAAATGGAGTAGTAACACAGGCATGTAAGTATTTGCACACTTTGACCCTTGCTGAGGATACAGTTACTGCTGTAAAAACATCACTGAAATTTTCTTAGCTATGGGGAAGAATACATTTGATTCTAAGGCATGTTAAACATGACTCCAAGAGCTGGAGACCTAATGATTTAAACAGTTTATAGGATTTGCTTATTTTCCCATACATTTTCTTTTATCTCTTAATTCATTTTCCATGGCCACGTTCTGCTACAATCAGTAAGTTGTTCCCCATAAAATCCTGATTTCAGCTGATCATTTTTCACTATAAAGCAGAAGTCTCAAGAATATACCTAGGCTAGGCATACCAAATGGAACTTACTGGTAGGCTGGGTAATTACTGCTATTGTGTTTATTGTATTTGTGGATATCTCTATAAATTAGAGGTAATAAACAGCAAAATTCCCATGAGAAGCCTTCAGTTTTATTGCCAACAAGTGGAAAATAACAGAAATCAGAACTCCATTTAAATATTTGCATATTTTTAATCCTACGGATAAATGCATCACTGAAAAAAAAACATTACCTTAAGTGCTTTGTGGAATCAGGGTGTGTAAAATAAGAGGATTTTTCTTATTTAATTACAAATGCACTGGAAAGAGCACTGAAGTATGTACAGAGATTTTGAGCAGGTTTCAATAGCTGAGTATTTCCAGGGGCAATGTTGTTTTAGCATGGTTTAGCTAATGGGTAGTATCCAGAAATGACAAATGGATATTTTGTCCCTCGTTTTAGGAAAGAATGTATCTTTCTGAAGACGTGCTCGTTTTCCTATGTGGAGTACTCTTTGGACAG
Source organism: Crypturellus tataupa (assembly GCA_034781795.1). Lineage (NCBI taxonomy): Eukaryota > Metazoa > Chordata > Aves > Tinamiformes > Tinamidae > Crypturellus > Crypturellus tataupa. Next base: position 727,960 of record JAWLRI010000010.1, on the reverse strand, counting down.
GTAATTCCTTGTATGTACAGAAGGATTTAATAGAGAAGAGAAAGTGAGTAGAAATATATCCGGGGGAGTGATATTAGCTGAAAGTAAAGCAGCAGGCAGAGATTAGTGCTGACCTTTTTGCTTCTTTGGGAGGAACCTGCTGTAGTTGTGCATATTTCAGAGGGAGGAATGCATGTTGCTTCTTGAAATTACACATCACATTTCATATTGGGATAGAAGTGATACTGTAACAATGTGACCTTTACTTAATGCTCTTACTGATTCCAAAACTTGACACATTTTCCTATCTGTTTTTTTGTTACTGACTCTAAACCTAATGCATAAGTAAAAATAATCAAGTAAAAACACTTAGAAAGGATGAGCTATGTAGGTATCAGGCATGTTCTGACCTGTAGAAAAATGACACTTCAAATCTGCTTTAATATATCATTATAACTATTTTCCAGTATATATTTTTGTAGATATTTCAATTGTTACGTTTACTACACTTAGGCTAATGTTTGTAAATATTTGTAAATTAACACTTCTTACTAAGAACGTATATTTTTGAAAACCACAGGAATCGTTTTAGCTGAAGGCATTCCCTTCCAAGTGCCTTGGAGCAGCATTTTATTGGCCATATATACCTGCTCACATATATAACAGCAATGGTTTCACGTGATATAAATCACTTCAGATGCTTGCTTAATCAGGTATTAACCATATATATCCCAGTGTTTTTATTTGTTGTTGTTGTTGTTGTAAGATCTAGGATCTAGACTCTGGATAAACAATATAATTCATTTAAATGATTTCATAGAATTCATTCATACCCTATCCACAAGACCTTTAGCTTGAACATCTGATTCAAAAGAATAACAACAAAACACTGACCAATATGTAGAAATGAAGGAAAAGGGAAGGAATATCTATTTCTAGCCATTCTCATATACTTTAAATTCTCAAAAATAATAGCTATAATGGATGCTTGGTAATACAAGCAAGGAAGAAGTAAATTATTATTAATAATAATTAATATAAGTTCAGATTTCCAAAAGAGAGAGAGAAGAAATGATGTTCAAGAAAACTTCTCACTAGTGAGCAGATAAACACATTGCCAACCACTCCTTAAAAAGTCAAATGCATTAAATTGCAGATCTGTAGCACATTTATGTGTTTAAAAATTCATTAAAAATGGAAGGTGCCTTTCTGTTCACTCTCTTCTCTAATGAATATATTTGCATCTGATTGCAGCTTTTCCCCTTACTCATTTCCTAAGTTCTCAACCTGCAACTTGAGCGTTTAGGAGACGTCACGGCATTGCCATTATCAAAAGTGCCTTGTCATTGCAAAGGGCTGGCACTGTATATAGCTTGAGGGCTGAGCAAGAGCAGGCACACCACATATGCGACTTGTTGCTATGTATGTGACTTGTTGCACTAGTAGCAGATTTTGTGGAAGGAAGTAGATTTTGTAGACAGGAGGAGCTAAAGCAAAGGTAGTCTCTTTTGTTCCTGTCCTTTCGTTAGTGCCTTCCAATGTGGTCTGTTCCTTAAATGCAAAGGCATGAAGGAAGCAGTGGTGCTGGGCTGCTTAAATATTACCATCCATCATGTCTGTATGTTTGTTCATTTTGTTCTATATATTTGACCCTATGTTTTTGAAGTGCAATTATAAAATAATTATTATCTCAGTTACTTTCAATGCAACTCTTCCCAAGGAAAGGTGTTGATATTTTTACAATGTCCACAGGGGTGGGAAGGGGAAAGAGGAGCGAATCAAGTGAAATACAATCTTCATCTCACTTTCTCCTTAATGCATTCATTCTCTGGCTCCGTTTCCAAGCTTTGACGATAATTCCTTGCGGAGCACATTTCAAGCATATGTGGCCTGCAGCTTGTGAAACCTACAAATACCACTCTACTCTGTAGAAGCCAGCCAGAAGAAAGATAAATTGCCCACTTGAATAAAATTAACTAATTGGTAAACTTAAAAGAATTTTCCAAAAAGAGATTATTGATTTTTTTAGCATTAAAATAAGTTAGAAGTAGTTCTTATTAATGGATTAGAATTTTATTCCGATCATGACATCCTTAAGAAAAACCAGCCACTAGTATGCTAACTTTTTCTGAGCAAGTGTTCTGTTCATATTCTTAAATCTATGAGTCAACTGAATTTTGAAAAACGTAGGCACACATGTGTTCATGGGAGAAGAAGTGAATTGTAAAATGGAAGTTCCCAGTTTTTTTTAATGTTCTTTCCTCATTTGATAGCACCAGAACAAAAAGATACAGCTTAATGCCTTGCAAATTTTTCAGTGACATCAGATTGCAATGCTTGTTGCCATCACAGCTCTTGAGTACATCTGTAGAATCTGATTTTGATGCTGGTTTCTTCAGCCAGTTCTTGCTGGCTGAAGATTCTCCATAACCGAAATAGGATGACCATTTGGTGATTTTTTTAAATTCATTTTACACAAGACACTTTCTGTTACAAAATCTAAGGTGAATCAGAAAATGTAATCTCCAAAAATCTGCCAGTAGTACTGAGTTTATCCTCCATATAGTAGGTTTGATAAAAGCCAGAAATACAAAAAAAAAAAAAAAAAAAGTAATGTAATTTTAAACAATGACAGAAGAAATAAATCCATTTCTTTAGTAGAGATATTAAGAATGTAAAAGCAAAGTGGCAGCCATTTTTGATGTGCTTCAATTTTAAGATCTACCATGTATGGAAAATGCAGAGTTTTCATAGCTGCATGGGCAGTAATGGAAACTGCAGGTATTTGATTTAATAAAGACTTCATTAATCCCATAAAACCTTAGTGTGAGGTAGAGCTCCGGTAACCATTCTTACTAAGCTAGATGTAAAGAACCTTCAAAGCCCATAAACATGCCAGCAATAAGTGACTGTTCTTGTGCATTCCCTCTAGCCACCTTTCACTTCACAAAGGTTTTTAATTTACATGTCTTTTAAATGTGTGGATTTTTTTTTTATTTTTAATTTCTCTCTGTCATTTTTAGTTCTTTATTTCCTCTATTCAGAACATGAATGTGAGAACCAAAACCTCTGACAACTGGCAAGAATTTCAAGTTGCCCTTCACCTTCTGAAACTATGTCTGCAAGTTTTTAAAAAGAAGAGTTAAAGAACCAATCAGGAAGAAATACAATTAAGTTTTATCTGACAGATAGATCCATGGTAGTGTTCAGTGCTCTCTACTAAAGATATCTTGGAGGCATTTGATTAGTCTTATTTTATTTTTCCTAAGAACTTTAGGTCAGAAAGGCCTGCTAACCTCTGAGTAAGAGCAGGTACAATTACCCTCATGTTGTCCAATACCTCATGACATATTCAAACTGTGAAAAAAGAAAAGTCCATAATTACAGAAATCCCTTCTGAAATATTTACTGCCAGTGTTTTTATCTGTTGTATTTGTGTAGGAAAATAGTCTCAATGTTTACGTTTTGTGATAAATCTAAAGGATTGTGGAACCAGTTTTTTGTGGTAAAATCAATAGTGCATATATTGCTATTTCAGCAAAAAGAGTTTTAACATTGTATCCTTTAATACCATTGTAAATTGGAATATTTCTATAGCTTTAATAGAGGTCACAACCATAAACTCTGCACATAAAATGTACCCTTAATTCTACATCTGTCTTTCTTACAATTCCTACTGAATCATCTGCAGATCATACAGTGCTTCCCTTTCACAAAACCAGACACCTTTTGGTCTACACCTACCACGATACCATATGACACACTACTCTGTACAGTAAAACAAACATCATTACTTGCCCCAAAGCCATTAGATTGTCACCTGCATTCATTCATATATCTAGATGCAATAGCTGCACATACTTCTGTGTGGGTTACAGAGGTCCCTCGTTTGCTTCTGGATACAAGATCTAGACGAGTTCATAGATTTATTGCACAGATACATATATACATATACATATATATATATATTTATATATATATGTGAGAGAGTCATCCCATGTAAGCATGTCTGTATGCAAACTGAGTTCAGAAATGGTTGTCAATTATTTCAGTTAATGGTGCAGAAAAAAGTAGTATACTGATTAGTAGATCAAGCATGTTGATTCATAGTGCTTTTGGCAGAGTAAGGTTCTTCTTTATAAATACAATTAAATGAGTAGTCTGTCTGCTGTTTATCCCTGTTGTTGGATTCTTGTTGCTTTCATTGTATATGAACAACTAATGGAAGAGCAGCTAATCATAGGGCTTTGCTAGCACACTGCTAAGTGAGTGTAGAGCACTTCGTTCAGTATGTAATGATAAGAGTCAGGATGCATAATCCTGAAGTCAGTGTTCAAACAAGGCCATGGTCTCTTCTAGAATTTAGGTGAGCTACTATGTTGGTGGACTCTGTAAGATGCAGCTTGGGCACAGTTACTGTTCTAATTTCAAAGAATGATGCCTGCATGAACATGGCAGTAGTAAATCCACTTATCACTTTAATTCACTCTCCAAGAACCAAAAGCAAATATATGAGCTTCCCTGACAAATACTTCCTGGCTCATTTTAATTTGGGAGTTTAGTTCATTTTTCATATTACATTGCCTTATTCTGTTTTAATCTTTGCAAAATTAGTAGTAGTAGTAGTGTGTTGGTAGTAGTGTGTGGCAGTAGTTTGTTAGTAGTACTGTGTGTGATTTGTTAAAGGGATAAGAATTAACTCCCTTGAACAGCTTGCTATCAGTTACTCTGACATTTGGAACAGACTTCATGAAAAAGGTGTTCATCGGCCCCTCAGGGTGTCAATGCTCTAGCTAAACTGGACAACTCGAAACGATGAGTCCCATACCAAAACTCAGTCTCACCAGAATCCAGCCTGTATTCTGTTAGGCCTCGGTTCCTGCTCTGCAGTTTTGCCATAGCACGTGCTGAATGAGAAGTAAGTCTTTATACAAATAGGACCAGATGAGTCTGTCTAACGCTGAAAAGATAAGGACTAGAATTTTTTTTTCTGCTTAAAGAAATAGCCAGTACAGAATATCTGTGTGCTGTTCTATCCAGCAGGCTTTTAGCTTAGGAAGTGGCATGCTGAATTGGGATCCAAGCATATTTTTCAGACACTGTTAGAGACATATTGTGATGGTGGAATTTAAGTCAGTAGCACCTCCGTAAGTCCCCACTGCCAAATCCAGATTGAGCAGTCACTGTCCATCTCGGTCAGTCACAAAAAAATAAAAGAAAAAAAAGAGAGAAGGAAAAAAAGGATACCTGACAATTACTCTTAACTGTGAGTAACAGTGAGTCCAGTGCAACGTGGTGGTCGTGCACCACTTTGAGAGCTGGAGCACAGATTCTATTACAGAAGAGTCTATGGTTTCAGCGGGTTGAACACTGGCATGACAAGTGTTGCCTTCTGCCTATTAGCTCCGGATCCATGTCTCGTGAGACAGCTACTTCTCAATAAGGTCCATAATTCTCAGAGACACAGGGTCAAGAGGGCAATACTGTGACACTCCTGAGTTAAAAGCAGAGTGGATCTCAGTTTTGTAGAAGCTATGGTAGAAAAGAATAGCCTCTTCGTCATGCTGACCACTAACATGGAAGATTTCAGATGCCGCATTTACTGTTGCTAACTGAAACTGGACTTGTTATCTGTGAATCATCTGCTTTCCTGTTTCTTTTCTTGCAGTTCAACAGAGAATCAAAGTTAGCCCTGGAGAATGAGTGAGGAGAGAGAGAATCTCTATTACTTTGATAGCTGTGGATAACAAATCGCTGCTGTGTTTCAATTCTAAACCCATCAGTTGTCACCTAGTTTAGTGGAAACTCATTCATCTCAGGCAGAGGATTTTGAAATTATAATCAATATGAAGGTGCCACAGAGCAATAACAATAAACCTGTTAAGATCTGGAAGTATATTTAGTGAATCAAGAGATTTAGTAAATATTGCCACATGCATGCAGTGGGAGCTGCCTATATAATTGTGGTTACATCTTCAGGTAGCTCCTAAATAGCCTACCGAAGAAAAGCATTACTAGAGAGGTTGCCCATGGCAGTATGTCAAATGGAGTTACAGCATTAAAAAAAAAAGAGAGAGAGAGAGAGAGAGAGAGAGAGGGAGCAAAGCTTTTCTTTCTTTCTTTTTTTTTTTTGTGTATTTTCTTTTTTTTAAATGGATCATTTTATGTGATCTTTAGGTAAAGTGTATATATGTTTGTATATGCATGGTGGATAAAGAAAGAGGTGAGATGTTGCAGGATAAAAGAAAGGTTCAAAAATAATAATGCATATTTATTCTAGAAGAAAGACTATTGCCCAGATGAAGGACTGGCAGCACTGGCTCAGGTGACTGGTATCTATACTGCCACTTTATCCAGTTTCATGTGTCTGAGCCAGTGCCATATCTCATCAGCTGCTGGGACTCTATCAGCAAAACAGGGCAGTTTAATAATTTGAAAAACAGACAGGGTAAGAGTACTTAACCTAAGTTCTGACACTGACTGAGGCTTCCTGCTTTGGACACATTCCACAGCATTCTTGTCTTACTTCAGTGAAAGTTGGTGCTACTTATCTGTGGGCTTCATAGGAATATTATGACTAATTAGCTAATGTTTAAGGAGATGCAATGCAATTTCTGTCCTCAGTCTGACTGGACAACACTCTCGGTCATCAGGCGGCTGAGATTTAAACCTACCCTCATGCAGACCTGCGTTATATTTGAACCATTCGCTGTGATCCATTTATGGGGACTTGTTCTGGGCTCTGTTTCTAAAGCAAAAAGGTGGCAATGGTCTGAAAATTCCCATCTGTCTTATTTATGTAATGCAAGTTAGTTAATGGTCCCACAGCTATTTGAGTGACCCTCTCTCCATGCTAAATCTTTTACAGAAGAACTTGCAGAGCGGAGGGAGCAGATTGCTTTGAGCAGGGGGCTTCACTTGAGGCCCTCTGAGACCTCCTCTAGCCTGAACGGTTCTATGATCCGAGGCGTGTGTGAAAACAAGCAGTTTTTATAGGCCTAATTAGGAAACAGAAAGAAGCCAGAAGTCTATGACCATTTCTTCCATGCTTGCTGCTTTATTTTCTGGTAGTTTCAGAAGATCAGAGGACTGTGTATATGAATGTGTCTTGATTGCAGAGAAGCATCTAAATGAGCAGTATGCAGCCTCTGGCTGCCTCTTTTAGCAGTAGAGAAGGATTGCACGCAATGGCACTTCTTACATCAAAGCAACCGTGGAAGGCTGGGTGTCTCCCAGAATGTACTGTGCATTTGGAGTGAAGTATATATATATATGCTTACATATATATATATTTATATATATATAAATCTGAAGTATATACTCCTAAAAACATAATGGTTGCCAGCAGGTTCCTGCTGCAAGAAGAACTCACAATCCTCTTCACAAGCGCTTTTCTTAAACCAGTTCCACTGAATATTCATCTTACCCCAAACCTGCTGTCTGTTCCTGGTAGTCTCCCAAGATGTTCCACAAGACAGATGAATTGCTCTTGTGGGCTATAGGTGATCGATGGGTATGATTGAGAACACCTCACCAAAAGAAGTATTACTCTATCTTTTTTACTTTTATTTTTATTTTTATTTTTTTTATTTTTATTTTTATTTTGCAAAGGACCCAAGCAGTAGGTAGAAGAGAGGCCCTGAAAAGCTTGAACTCTTCCTACCCTTTTGAGCTATGCAGCAGGCAGTGTTTATAACCAGAGGCTGAAGCTCTCCCCTGCAGCCGCTTCCGCGCGGTACCTGCTGGAGAAGGGGGCCAAGCCGGGGCCTGGCGTCCCCGGGCAGCCCCTTTGCAGCGCGGGGAGCAGGCGCGGGCGTCGCGAGCTTGAAAGGCTGCGAGGGGCTTGCGGGTCATACACCCAAAGGCAAAACAGAAAGGGAGCGGAGAGCGAAAAATCAAAAAATGACCGCAAAGAAAACAACCTCTTTTTTGAAATTGGAACCTTTAAAGTAAGATTTATGAACCCTTGGGTTTATGAAACCACCTGGTGCTTTGGAGTTTGCTGCTGGTTAAGTTTAGCAGTTCAAAGTTGGTGGTTATTTCCCTCCATTAAAAAAAAAAAAAAAAAGAAAAGAAAAAAAAGGACATTTAGAATAGTTTAATTCCACATGTGCACTGTGTGCACTGATCTTTTAAAACTCACGCCCTCTTAACTTTGAGCTCAACTTGTAAAAACCAGGCAGATTTAGGGGGAAGATGCCTGTTACTCCTTAGCGGCGGTCCCACCATTTGCTGCGCGCATTAAGGAGCGCCGTCCGCGCGCTCTGCGTTTCCCGTCTGCCCGGCTTCCTCGCAGGAGCACTGTGTAACTCTCGGGCTGTTTTGACAGTTGGCGACCTTTGCCCCGCCGCTCCATAAAGTGTTTAGGCTGAGGAAGCCCGGCAGGCGCTCCGAGACGCGATGGTCGGGGCCCTGCGAGGCAGCTTTTCCACCAGCCAAGTCCATATATAGCAGTCGCTTTTTAGCCTATACGGTTTTTTTTTCTCCTCGCGCAGCACACCAGATCAAAGACTTTCCTAACCCGTTTGAAAAAGGCACATCCGCATTTGTGGAGATGGAATACGCCGTGGAAATCAATACTATCACATTCGGGCAGCCCCTGCAGCTCTCACTTCAAAGCGTCTCCTCGACGTGCCCTCCGTTTCCAAAGAGAAGGGGGGATGAGGAGAGGAGGGCCAAGGGCTCCTCTTGGGCTCCTTCTGCTGGGGCTCCGTCCCAGCGCCCCTGTGCCTGCGTCCTGCTCTTCCGGGAGGCCTCTGACCCTGCTGTGGTGCCTCGTGGCAAACAGCACGGCCCGCGATTAGCTCCAGTTTGGGACTGCAGACCAGACCGTGCACCCTGCCCATCGCTCCCGCCTCAGGAGCGCAGGCGGGTCGCACTTCTGTGGGAGGAGAAGGGAGAAGGAATAAGCGCCTTGAGCTCCCTCAGAAGGCAGATTCACTACGCGGGTCTAGTCGGCGATGCGTGCAGCGAAGCGCAGCTTGAACGCAGTGCTTGTCAGGCCTGAGATGGCCTCTCCAACTAGGGAGGGATTCCAGAGAGTTTTAAAATCTGTTTTTCTGTTCTCAAACTGCTGTAACAGTGCTTTGCTCTTCTGCAGCACGTTTCTTCGAGTGGTTTATGTCAGTTGATTGTGCCTTATGAAAATATTTGTAGAGATGGATAGTTAATAGGCCTGGATGAATCATTTGGAATAAACAATTTATTCAACACATTGCTTATTTTTCTCTTCATAAGTTTGCAATTGAAGCTTGTGCTGCTTTTCAATGGATTCATTATTTTAAAATTAGTTGTCAGTTCCTTGGGAGAATGTCCTCATTCTGAGTTATTTTGCAGCCAGTTCCTTGAAGATACTCATCATTTCCACTGCCCTGACTGGCTGTGAGAGTCACATGAGACGGTGTCTGCTCCCTGCTTGGCGACGCAGGTATTTAGTCACCAACGATGCTGATTTTGAACTCTGTGTTTGACTATAACAATCAAACTTGAATTCAAGTACTGATTGAATACTTGTAAATGTGCTCCACAAGTGCTTGCATATAATCAAGCATTTGAACTTATTTTCTTTCACCCAGGTGTTTGTAGAAACTGAAGGATAGTGGCCTCTAAAGACAGCTGAGGTGAACATGAGTGTGAGAATGTGGGTGATTGGGTGAAAGTGTCAGTTCTGTAGCCGGAAAAACAGAACATCTACTTCTTTTGAACCCAACACCTACTTTAAACAGGAATATATTGTTCCTGCAGAAAGGTAGGAAGGACTTAGTAGCACATATATGGTGGCAACACAATGCTTTAGGAAATCAGGTGAAACACAGCAGAAGGACAGGTCAACACAAAATGCTTTGCTGCTCAAACTACATCTAAAACTGGAGGGTTTTGTTGTCTCCAGACAGAGAAGAATAAAGTAGGTAGGGATTGCTCCTGTAGCCCAAGCTCGAAGCCTTAAAGAGCCCGTCTGTTTCCAGGATTGCCCCATGACTCCTGCCCTTCCTGTCAAAGGTCACGTTTTTCAATGTTAACTTGTCCTTTGGCTTATTAACTGCTACTGTCACCTCATATACCTTGTTCTTCACAGTAGGAATTTCACTGTTTTGAAACTTATTAACTCAGTTTCTAATTGCCAAGATCCATATGTAAGAAACAAAAAAGTGCCTGTTAAAGAAAACTTTAAATGCTGCAGAATTCATTTTTAGCACGGTGATGGTATTAATTCACATGCTAATTCTGCATTTTTGCTCTTCACTTGGCAGCTTACGGCTCTTGAAAGAAAGTGTTATGTGTTCTGTCCTTTCTCAGAATAAATGGGAGTTCTACTGCTTATTCACTCTCATGCCAAAAGTCTGTGTTAGAGATAAAAGTTATTTCTCTATAATAACATGCTCCATTTTGGGGAAAAAATAAATAAATAAATATTAAGTAGGCTCTCAGGAGATCTGCTGCACAAACTCCCACATTTCCTAGCAGATTACTTATCAAGTTTGTGCTGTAGTCCTCTATCTGCAGAGAAAGTGAGATTATTATTCCTCCGTGCGATGCTTTGTTTTGCTAATCAGAATTAAAGAGCATTGAGGATCACACTTACTATAGCTGGTGTGGTGCTTAGTTCACTGGAAAGATCTTGTTCAGGGTTACACATGTAATATTCCTATGAAATGGACAAGATAATCTCTACTTTTTCGAGGAGAAGGTGAGGAAGGATCATTAGGAGTTAGATGGCAAAACATTAGTGAAGGTAGAAATAAATCTGAGTATGTCTTCTCCCAGTTCTTTGCTTTACTTGGGTCTCTAATACGCTGATTTTAAGAGCAAGCAAACTGGGCGCACATCTTAAAAACTGCACTACGGGCAGGTAGTCCTATGATCCTCCCTTCCTGTATTAAAAATGTCTAGTACCTTATCATAAGCACAACAGAAGTTAATTTCATCTAGGCTGCTAATCATTTGATGCAGTTCTGTTCACATTTTGCTTAATAACAAAGTTACCTTTCTCAGAAACCTGAAAACATGTATGCACATATTCCCGGTGAAAGACAAGGAAGGCGATGCGCCTTTTCACGTTCTGTTCTAGGATAGAAATGCATATTCCAGTGCCTTGAAATATTGGAAACATTTAGTTGATCCTTTTGGAGTATTAATTTTTTTATATAATTCTTGGTAATGGGAAAGGAAATGCTTCTGCCTTTTCCAATCCTTTGGAATTTAATGGAAAAAAAAAACCCTGACAAAAGTGAGAGGGAAAATTGGTCAGTATTGGAGGAAGTGCCTCCATTTTCTATGCTGTCTTGTAAACCTACATTAAAATTTCTATCTATTCTGCGATCAAAAGTGAGTTTATCATTGAATTCCATAAAAAAAAAAGCCTTAAGAGATGGAACCAGATAATTTCTTGGTTGGGGACCATGGTCACATTGTGGTATACAGTACAAATTCCAAACATATTGCTGGAGGGTCAGGTCAGATCAGCAAGCATATGTGAAATATGGTGGGAGGAAAGGTTTGGAGTGAAAAAATGTATGCACCTTGTCTCCATCAACACGAAATTGTGTATTTCTGATATTCTCTTCAGTGACTACTACTGCATGGAGACAACCATCTACCCTCAATCCCTGACAGGGTTCTCTTTGAATCATGATGTGGTTTGGATATGCTCTGTAGGCAGAAAAAAAATGTATCACATTTCTGTAATATGTGACAGGAATCATGCAAATAGAAAAATCGGGAAAAATATTTCTATATTATTTATATAATTATTTTGCTTTGTAGAAGCAAATATTCCTTCTGTGCTTACAAATTGGGGAAAAGCATGCAGTGCGATTCAAGTTAAATGCACTATATGCATGTACACAGTAGACATAACACAGGCTATAGAACTGTGTATGGCTTTGATTTTGCATATGTAAAAATACATAAAGACATATCAAAGAGCTTTGCTCAGTAAAATCCTGGAACATGAACTTAGTAAACTTCACTTAGTAAACTTACAAAATTTTAAATGATGCATATTTCCTTGTCTCTTGGTATAATAGAGAAGGAAAATGGTATGAAACTCCATGATGAACAGTGGACTGTGGACTAAATAAATTATGATGGGTATCTAGAAGAATTTCCCAAGTGAATCTTATCACTTTCCTGCAGCTATGCTGATTACCATCAGTTTGACAGAATTATTCGCCTTTTAAAATGATTTTCATTGAAGCTCAGCTAGACCTTTCCCATCTGGTCCCCTCACCTAGCTCTTATATGACCTAGCAGGAACTGTTTAGTGGTATCTATGAACTTGAGCTGACTGGTCATGACCTTGAGAAATGTAGCTTCTCTTTTATTTCTACCACGGAAATTTCCCAGAAGATTGCTCTCACAGATTTTTTTGTAGAGTGAACAGTGTGCGGGTTTTGCTTCTGTTGTTCTTTGTGCATCATAGTATCTATGGGTACTTGTGGCTGATGCAATTTCCTATGTCTTTATATATAATAGATGAGAGGTGTCTTTCAATATACGTTGGTGAATAAAAAGGAATATTTATGAACAAATACTATGGTGGGGCAATCACATGTAAACCAAAGCACCCTCTCTTTTTATCATTTGAGAGTAAATTATTATGTAGATATAATAATCTTTCTGTATGTGATATTTAAAAGATTCTTTTCCATTGCTGCCTGAGGTCTTATGCCTGCTCCTCTTGTCTCAACAAGGAAGAGATCATATATGCTCTTACGATCTTGAGTAAATGGCACAGGGGACATGTAACACATGGGAACTGCTCTCAGGGAAAAATATCCTCTTGCATGATAATTGGTTTCTTTTGATCAACTCAGAAAACTTTCCACCCCACAGATATATCCTAATAAAAAAGCCAGTAAAACTTAATAGTGACTGGTGAAAGCAAATAGTTATGTCCTATAAATCTTAATGTGCTCATGGTAAACATATGACTTGTCATCTGCTTTGGTTTAAATCAGGTAAGCAGAGCTAAGGTTTTCAAACTGCAGTTTGTGCAAGAAAGTTAAGGAATTCAACTATATCTCCCTGGTTCTTGTTCTGCTTCTCACTGAGAGAACCTGAAGCTATGGAAAGAGTAGATGAAGTACACAGTAAAACTAGGTCACCCCAGTCCTTTGAAAAAAAAAAAGACACAACATTTACCTTACTAAGGATCAAAAACCTCACACATGCTTCACCAGCATCACTCTTTGTGAAAACGGCTGCTCTCCTGTTATGTGCATGTTGTTGTAAAAGAGAGAAGTGTGATTGCAGCAATGAGAGTTTCTCAGTGACAGTGATGTCTACACACCATTCTTTTCCAGAAGAATATATTATGTTAAAAGTCATGAAAGATCCTAAGCTGATCAGTATGGGCAACATAGAACCTGTATTCGAGTTCTTCAAATGTTTTGTTCTTCTGACTACAAGGTTTTAGGAATGGATGTAGCATCGCTGCAGCTATCTAGGCAGCTCTAGTAGTGGCTAACTGCTGCTAAATTGGCCATATCCTAGGACTGGTGCAGGGTTTAGTGTTTTGTTTAAGACTGTATTGAGAACAAGGACGGATTTTGTTTTCTTTCACATTGGCCTCATCTGTTTTTTTACCCTATCATCTTTTGTGTAAATTAAGCAATCTTCTGTAAATTGATTACGTTTGCACATAATTTGCTGGGAAACGAGTACTACTAAATCTGTATAGTTGGGTTCAGAGAACAACTTCATCTGATTTCAGCAAAGTTGTTCCTAATTTGCATCATTTCAACTGATGATATAGTGAAAATGTCTGAGTAATGATGTGCTTTAAAATTTTCTTATGTTAGTTACTACCATTTGAAAGCCGAATAGTTGGAGTTGATCTAAGAGTTTCTAATTTATTTTCTGTGCAAAAGGCAACTGTTCATATACTGAACATATTTTTTCTCTTCTTCTTTTTCCTTCCTCCTATATTCTCTTGAAAAGCCTGCTCTGTAAGCAACCATTGCCGTTGATTGATTGTACATTTTCATCACATTTATAAAGAGATAATAATGAACATTGCCCGTTCATTTACCTCTGTAAAGCCATTTACCAGGAAATTCTCTTTATTATGATGTTTCTTGCACTTATTTCCAAACTGAATACAAATTATAGACTCACAACTGCTTAAAAGAAACAAAATCCTTCTAATCACTTCCAAAAGTTCAGAAGTCTGCTCTTAAATTAGAGGATTAGCTGGCTAGTATTGACTTTGCATATGGAATGGCAGGAGGAAAAGGGCAGTCTGAGTCATGTAACTGGCCTTGTTTATCTCAGTAAAAGAGAGAGGAAAATTTAATTTAGTGCATGCAATTTAGCATGCAAAAGGTCAAACTGGTACATGCCTGCAGGTAGTTAATCAGAAGACTGCTGTAATTCCCAACCCAAACAGTGCTAAGCAATAGAAATGTAAATATTGGCCCCTGCTCTGTGAGGCTGATTTCAGCCGATATTCATAAACTCCTTTGCTTCTGTCGTGAGTCGTTTATGTGATACAAATGGCTTTAATTAAAGAAGAGGGTGTCTATCCACCCTTAGCCCCTTTATTGTCTCCAGAAGGATTGGAGCGGAGTGTACATCAGAGCAGAAGTGCAACTAGGGTAGGGTGCCTCGTGGGCGGATTCAAGTTTGTTTTAATTGGGTCACAAAAAAAAAAAAAAAAAAGAAAGAAATTGATTGACACATGGCAAATGCTTTCTGACAATGGCCAAAAAGTGTCAGACCCATGACGGTCAGAATGGAGTAAAGACCATGGCTGGGTTAGTTGAGAGCAGCCTTTGGTCACCTTGAAGGAAGGGTGTGCACAGAAACTACTGGGAAGTCTTTTGTTAGGGAGCACGAACATTTCCCTTCTCTCTCTGCTTTATTTTTCTCTTCTCTTATATTTTTGCATCCTCTATCACTTTAAAGTTCCAGTGAGCAGTTTCGACCCAGTGCAGACCATAACAGCAGCGTAATGTAGCGTCTGAGTTCATTATTGTGCCTGCTTTTTGTTTTATAGGCTAGTAACCTGGGAAACATATTGCTTTGTTTCCTTTAGACATTGAACATCTTCGAGTTCTTTTCAGTTTCCCAGATGTATGGTGCAATTAGCCAAAAGATACCATTCTCCTCTCCCATTTTTCCTTTTGTAAATATACATTGCATAGCTTTTTTTTTTTTTTTCACAAGGTCTCATAGGAAAACTACTTTCCTTCCAACTCTCATCTACATACACATTTCTATTCATCTTACACTACTGCTTTCTGATACTCGGTTGTATCCTTTTCAAAATAATAAACCCCAATCCCAAAATAAATTGGACTCAAATCAAATATTGCTCTGTTAAATCTTAAAACTGATTGGGACCCTATATGTGGCAAACTTGGAATTCGCATTTCCCTCCCAGATGTCAGAATGGTGTCTGCTTGCAAAAACTTAAAATCTTAGAGCCTGTTGTGCAAATGCAGCTGCTTTCTTATTTAGTGGACCTAGTCACAGGGAACATATTACTCTTATTTTCCAAAGCCTGCCCTGGTTTACAGATTTGCTTCAGGGCATAAAGCATTGATTTTGATCTGTAAACCCACATGTGGTTTAGGTGCTTGTGGTCTAGTGACATCATCCTGACATATACTGAATGCCTTGTAGGAGATGCAGAGTTCCTCCAGCCTTCCCTGCATTTAAGGCAGGAGAGGCAGTGCAGACCTTGGGAAAGTCCCTCCTGTCTCTATGCAATATCTTAATACCCTTGAGCTTTACTAGGACACATTGTAGTCTCCAAGCATTTGGCAACTTTCTGCACAGCCGTGATAAGCCGCAATAAGTGAGCCGTAAAGCTCACTTATTGCATTCACAGAAGGGAGCAGATGAGGAAACTAGGGTAGTTGTAATGATTTTGAGCTGTGTATGGTTGTTGAGGAGGCAATACTGTTGTTCGCTGGGACATATATTTTCATTTTTAAGTGAAGCAGAGGTACCCAGGCATGGCATGTACAGGTCCACTTCATGACTGTAGTGGACAGGGGCTTATAAAGGACGAGCAGGAGGCCTGTGCCTCCTCTCCTTTCACCCATGGCCAGTTACGGGGATGAGCAGCTGAAGGCTGATGCTGCTACAGACTGCAAGGCAGAAGCAAAGGACTCGAGGGAGCTCTGCAGTGACTCAAACTGATGAGCCGGAGCCCAGGCTGTGAAATGCAGCTGGCCACTTCCTGCCTGCCCCCTTGATTCCGCTTCCTGGTGTATGAAGTGCAGAGAACTACACACCCACCTCTTCCTCAGCCTTTCCTGTAGCTTCCGACTGGTGAAGTAAGCCATAAAGAGAGAAAAAAAAATGTGGGGATTGTTGGGGAGGGAGATGGACAAATGTGCTTTCATTTCCTTTTACAAATCCACAGCGAGCGCACTGAATTTGACCCTGAATATTTAGCAGGTTTAAGCTCTTTTTTTTTGTACCCTGGTCAGTTAAAAAAAATCTAATTTAATTGAAAATACAGCTCAACACCTCTGCAGTTACTTGATGGCTTTTCCATGATTGTTGCTTTCCAGGTACCTACCATGCCATAAACAAATAAAGACTCTGGTCCACCATCAGAGGAAATCTACTCCAGATTCCATAGAGGGTAACAACGTAGCCCTGAACAGAGGAAAGTAACGGTTGGAAAGGTAAAGTGGCTGTAGTAGACTAATATGAGTGTTGTATAATACTTTGATTCTGTAAATATTCAAGTGCTTAAAGTTAAGTCCAAAAAATAGCAGCTTTGATTTAATGTAGATGAAGGAACTTCAATGAGAAAGTTATGTGTAAAATGATGCATATATACAACTCTTTGCTGAACTAGGGCTTAAGCCACACTCACTAGTTTGTTATTGTTTGCTAGTTGCTTTTTCTGGGTGCCACTTTCTGTAGAGCTTGAGACAAACTATGTGCCAGCTATGAACTCTACATCAGAAAAAATAACTTTGTCCATGTTTATCATTTTCCTTTTTTTTATGCTATAGCTTTCATAAGCAGGAATGCCCTTTTGAAGGTATTAAAAAGTTAGGCTGGCTAAAGGAGATTTCAGTCAACACAGCCAAATTTCCTCATAAGGGTGCTCATTGTGTTCATAAATCCACAGCCCAAGTCATGCTGGCCAAGAAAGAAAAGGAGAACTATGAGTCACTTGCAGCAGGCTATGAAGTCTTCATCTGTGGAGTCATCACTGAGGAGTGTCACCTTCCCCTCAGGAGAGCTGAGGGTGCTCTGTGCTTAGGTTCTTGATGGTCAAGCAGAGCTATAACTATTAGAGAACATTATAACAGGAGTCCCCAGAATGGCTGTCTGTATAAGGAAGAGCAGTCAGGTGTAGTGCAGTGTGTGAGTTTGGTTTTGTTTATGGAAAGCTGCAAAAAAAAAGAAAAAAGTTTAGTGGATTTGTTCACAATACTTTTCCATTCCTAGGAATGCTAAAGAGGATAAGCAAACAAACAAAACCTAAAAAGCTGAAAAACCCAAGCAAAACACCAAGGATGTGGTCGTCTTTGTGGTAGATTCTCACTGAAGCCTGACAAATTTTACATTTGGGCATGTTCACACATTCATACACACAGTCATGCAAACACACAAAACCTGCATGTGGACTGTTTTAAAAGTGGACTCTAGTAGGGATTTTAATGACTGATTTACCGGGTTAAATATATTGGCAGTGAAGGCTGGAAAGCTGGACTGAGTACTGAGAAGCTGTGTGGTGGGAAATGGGGAAGACATTCTCCCCTTCAGGCCTAGGGAATGGTTCCAGATGCTTGTTGGGAACTAGACTATTACCTAAAGTAGCTGTGCAAATATCATACTCAGCCTTTTCATGTATGTTTGAGTGGGTGGTGTGATGGGAAGACCCACACAGCTGTGGATCCCTTGTACCCGTCCAATGAATCATGATCCTGTCTGCCTCTGATACAGTCCAGTGCCAAAGTAAACCCACAGGGACGTCCAAAGCCTAGGGAAGTACAAGGGAGATTCATCTGGATTTGCTCCCTGTGGCAAATTACCCTTTAAAATGCACACAAATGCTACTAGACTTCTACAAATCTGGTCTTCTATTATGTTTTGGCCTCAGCAATGTCAGTTGTGTAAAAGAAACAGCTAGAAAGAAGAGACTAGAATAACTAAGTGGCTGCGTGAGGCTGTGCTAGAATTATATATTGGACTTATATATGTATATAATACATATATTAGCATGATATATTATATACTAGACTTGTCTAGTATATTTTTGTCAAATTTGCCAATTTTGTCAAATTTGCCAAATTTTGCCAAATACCAGATTTCTCAGATACAAACTTATTGCTTATAACAGTAGGTAAGTAGCCTTTAAGGCATTTTCCTTAAGTAAGCTTAAGGAAAATGGTTACCTAACTCAGACCTGTGCTGTGGCTAAAGGGTATATAAATGCCACAAATATTTCATCTTAGTTTTCTGAAAGGGAATGCATTACTCTATAGTTTGACTGATTGCCCAAAGATATCTTTATAAAGTAGGCAGTCTGCTTACCATCATCCTGATTATATTGTCAGTCATTTGACCAAATGCCTGGAAATCGTAGTGACTTGGAGAAATGCCAAGAAAATGGTCTTTTGATAAAATTATTAGGACTTTTATATTGTTTTAGCTTTTATTAGTACTGTACATGCAGATAGTGCTATACAATTTCTTTGACTCCGCTGTAGAAGGAGACATGTTCATTTGACATAACGATTCATTTGATTGTGACATGTAAACTAGGATTGAAAATTGCTAAGCAGAAGGGCAGAGAATTTGTGTATTTTTACTGTCCTTTAGCTTGTTTTCTTTGGAAAATACTTCATCTTTAGTAAGAAGACAAGACTGTAGTAAAATTGAGGAGAACAGATGAAAAAAATTAGGATGTCTGACACAGAAACCGGTTACCTAAAGGAGCTTCAGGAAAGGAACATGAAACAATGCATTGTGGAACAAACAGGATGCTACCAAAACTACATGTTATGCTTAGAACAAACTGTCAACGTAAAGCAGATAGGCTCCAGGTGCTGCTTGAGTGGTGTATCCTGTTTCTTTTGAAGTTTTTGTTTTTCCTGGTTTTATACAGAAAGAACTGTCAACCACCGGTGTACTACAAGGCTAAAGCCAGCATTTCAGTCTCATAGGAATTACCACTCCCATAAGCATCGACACCATGCTATGGTTTGCTATGTATTTATTATGGGCTATACTTGAGCAGGCAATGCACAGAACATTCTGTTAGGCTTAAACTGGAATTTCGAGGAGCCCAGACTGAATTGCACCAGGGGAATTTCTTATGAAACTGATAGTGGAGAGAGCATATACATTTTGTAAGTTATCCAGGATGGCAGAAACGAATTTGATCATAACAGATTTCTATGATTTTAAATATTGTAGGAATGCTCATAAAGTACTCGTGCCCTGAAGCTTAAACTTGGAGTTCATCTTGCTTGAGCCCTGAAGCAAGAAATCCAAATTCCATTCTAAGCCTTATCCAGATGTATTTTTCCAGAAAATCGTGATGTATTTTTCTATGCACAGACTGAATTGATATAGCTGAATAGCATTCAAAAAACAAGGAGGAAAACACAAACATAAGCTCTCCCTGAAGGACACAGAGAATGCAATGGGTGCACTAATGGAGCCATTCTGATGTGAAAATTATGGAATTCAGTGAAGGATAAAGTTTCATTTCTTTTGTTGTTAAAGTCACTGCTAATGCCAGTGGGATTTTTCTCTTTTTCTTTCTCTTTTTCTTTTTTCCGTTGAAGTTCTGGAAGAACTTGAAGGATTTGGTCTGAAAACATAGAGAGGGAATTAGAAATAGGGTGCAGCCAGAATTTAAGAGGCAGAGCATTTCTCAAAAGTCTGAGACACTAGTGTGATCACAAAAATGAAGAAATGATTTTGCTGATCTCAAGTAGAAGCAAGCTACACCTATCTAAAAAATAACACTACTAATTCCACAGCAGAATAAACATTTGAATTAGAATCCAGACACGAATTGACTCCCGTCCAGTATTAAATGGAAACATATGCTTTGTGCTAGCAGCGAAATCGGCATGGGTGGAGGAGGTGGCAAGAAGCCCCAAACTCCTTTTCAGTTCAGGATTGTGCTCAGTCATGGCTGCTGCCAAAATAGCCCATAGAAAGTTGAGGCTGTTCAGAACTGTTCAGTTCAAGGCTGAAACATCTCTCCCTCCCTAACTTTGTTCATAAACATGCTTCAGGCAGGTGTTAATTGCAGTCCCCAGTAAAGCCCCAGAGCTGTTCAGATTCTCCTGGGGAAAATGACTGGACTCAGCACTTTGCTGTTCTGTTTATTTTACTTCTTTATTGCACATTAGTTACCCCAGCTGGTTTTCTACATGAAGAGGGGAGAAAGCTGAGTATATAGACATGTCCAGGGCAAGGAAAGAGTATCACTCTTCCAGACGGAACAGCTTACATGAGAAGTGCTTGCCTGTAGCGTGTCACTTTGGTGTCGAAGTGTCCTGGCTCTGGGGACCTGACCTTTCAACATCTTGAGGAGTCTACTTCTTGCCTGCTCTTTCCAAGCCTTGTTCTTTTGTGCCAGGTTTTGCAGGAAAAAAGAAAGTGTGAGAACATCTTGCCACATATTATTTGTTATTGTTAATAATAGGAATTATTTGCTAATCTCTGATAATGTGATCAACACTGAACAAGACCCAGATAAACACAAAGTATCTCCGAGGAGTTTATAATTAAGGAGACAAGCATAGATGAGACAAGATGCACTTGGAAGACCCTGAAGTGGATATTGACCTACTAAGAATTTATCATAAATTAATGGAGAGTGGGAGATGCTTTCTTACTAATGAACAGTCTTCTTTTAAAGAACAGACTTTTTACCTGAGTTCTTGCAAAGAAATGTTGTCAGAAAAGGCACAAGTCTCAGACTCTTACTTACACCTTAGTATGGCCTCTGAAAAATTAACGAGGCCGTACTCTTACTTGATCTAAATGGTGAAAGCAGTTGCTACTATGTGGAGTTGCCAAGGTGGGCATCTGACCGCAGAGTACACAGGCATCTGCATGTTTTAAGATACAACAACAAACAAATTGTTCTGAGATCACAGAGGAGGGTCCTGTGTGTCAACTTTGCTCCTTCTTGGAATGCGTGTTTTCATTAAATAGAAAAATACTGCTCAAAAAGTGAGGAGAAGCTCTAGATATTTTTATAACACCTGAAGTAAGAAAACCAGGCCAGTTGGTTCTTAAATTATTTTGTTTAGACAGCAAATTAACCTTAATTTTGACAATAGCTGGCTAGATAGATTACTATAACAATGGAAAACTCATTTAAAAATACGGAATACCTTCTTTTGGGTAACCTGTATTCTTGCTGAAGTGTTATAGAGACCTGACTATTTCAATTGTTGCTCATTGGTTTCTGGAAATGAGGCAAATTCACAATGTAAAGACTTGTCTATACAGATAAATTAGCAGTCAGTAAACTAAGGTGTGGATTGATGTTGCATTAGTTGCTCCACACTAAATCCCAGTGTGGACACTGAGAGTGCACACTAAAAGTGCCTTTGTATGAAGTGGCTTCCTCAACTGCATGTTAAAGTACACATGCAGGGAGCAGCCAGCACAGTGTTAATTCACACTGTAGCTTGTAAATTCACACCCTACCTTCCCTGTATAAGCAAACCTGTAGTAAAGGCCTTGCATTCATTCCACTGACATAAACCTGAATGAATAGATGAACCTTACACCTTGCCCTGAAGGTAAACACTTTTGGGCTTTCTTGATGCTTAATGGAGGGAATGTTTTAAGGAAGCAGGGCACAGCCATAGGTAATCTTGGAAGAGGTAGGGAAAGTACTTTAGAAATTCTCCATGGCCATAATGTCAGAGATTTGAGATCTTGAAGTGCATGAGCATGAGTTGAATTATAGCTACAGAGTACTTGCACTGTGTGTCTTGCCATGGTTTTTGAAGGTATTCTTCTTGTTTTTAATAGTGTATTTCTCTACCATTTTAGGTAGAATGAACACTGTTTGTTTATTATCTTTGGCAGCGAAAGATATAGCGGTGCAGCTGAGCTCAGACCTGCCAAGTCTCACGTAGCTGGAAGAATTTCTCACAGCAGACTTTGGGCCTTTTCTAAAACTCTTGCTTTCTAGTGAGTATTTTTCAAGGTGAGTATTTTTCAAGGTGTTTCAATGAGACATTTAAAATCTTATTCAAGCACTTTGAACCTCCCAAATAAGCACTGCTTGACAGCCTTGTAAGCCACAGTCATCCAAGGCTGAGCTGATTCCCATCTGCAGTGGAGTAGCAAAGGTGATCTCGTCTGCTCAGGTTTCACTGAAGGTCAGAAACAGTCTAAAGATCCGTGGGGCCCTCCATGAGAGGAATGAGAGAGAGTCTCCCTCTCCTCCTGCCACGGCTACGTTTGTGGGAATATATACAGAGCTGCCTTTCACATTTTATTAGACTCTTATGTGAAAAGAGTAGCTTTGTCCAAACATGCACGAGCCATCAGGCTGTTTTTTTGTCTCTGTTCTTTGATGACCGCAGGAAGCCATTGACAGAAAGTGATTTTACCCAAATGTACATATTTTGCTGTCAAGTATTTATCTTCAATTAGTCTAAAAAAATTGTACGTGCTCCAAACTCCACCTAGTTGTCAACAATTGCAGCTTTAGCAATTTTTTTTGAAAAAATTTACTTGCCTATACTATGACCTAAAGCTTGGGAAAGCTGTGAAAACAGCATTGTGACTGAACAGTTCTCTCTGCATCCCTACAAAATGAAATGAAGATGTTGACTCCTGCCAAGTGGAGATGACAAGTATGGGCTTGCTACCAGGACAGTGCAGATCGCAAAATAGGCTTCAAAATGGGCGACATACCAGGGTGTTAAGCCTCCTGTAACTTGAGTATATCCTCTTATTCCCAGTTCATGGCAACGTTCATGTTTCCATGCTGGCAATGCTATCATCATCTATACCAGCTAATTTAATTCTTGCCCACTTAATGTTTTTTTCTGTGTTACAATCACAGCTTCATTTTCCTGTCTAGAGATATCTGATTCATCTTTTCTTGGAATTGAAATGGAAGTGTGGAAATATTGGCTATCTCTGTAACGATGATGAGGTACGTCCAGAAGACAGTATTTCCAACTTTTCTCATAAATCTCTTTTAGGATGACTTGGAGTCCACAGGAGTCGTTCTGTGACTTGTGTTCTCGTCTCCCCTCCTTCCCTCTGATATACATGTAGGAGAGATTATTAACTTGAATTGGTTAGTTCTGAGCAAGGTAACATTAGAAGGAATGAAACCAGGCCCCAACAGAGAGCTGAGACAATATGATGGAATCTCCTAAAATGCATGAAATTCCATTGAATGCCATCTTCATTCATTGTATTAGGTTCACTTTATTGTGGGTCTTTGGCTCTAACCTGTGACCATACAGAACAAAACCACACCATTTTATTAGATCCCAAATAAAGCAATCTTCTTATTGCCAGATTGCCAGAACTGAAATCCTCAGGTTTCCTCCTTCATCTTCTATTTCCAACCAGTCCAGGCATTTTATAGCTTCTAGGCACTCTACAGCTTTCCTAGGAACAGCCTAGGAAATACAATCATATCTATCAACATATGCTGGCAATTCACTCAGGGTAATATATGTTCTGGGAACTGACCCCGCCATGGGCTGCCATTCAATTATTCCCCCAGAGCAGAATGTAAGAGTTTAATATTGACCACAGAGATGCTCCCCATAGAGGATCTCCCAGTGAAGCTGTACTATCGTGTGAAGAGTGCACACTGAAAAGTGCTTTTGTCTCAGGCAGTGGAGGGCCTGTGATGATTTCTACTTTTTTACCTATTTGTCCTTTCAGTCATGCTACCAAACTCATGAAACGGTCCTGAAAAAATGAGGGAATTCTGTGACCATGTTGTGAAATCCTTTGTTTTGCCTAGACATCCAGGATACCACAGTTCAACCTACAGTTCTCCACCCTTCTTGGCATCTCTCTTCACATCTCTTTTGCTCATACACTGTCTATATTTCACAGCTACCTGCAGCCCAACTCTTCTCATTCTCTTTGGCCTCTGTTTGTACTGCAGACTTCTGAGGTCATTTTGAATTGAAGCATAAGTGGCAAGTTCTACTTTGGCATCTGGCAGCAGTGAGCTCCTGGTGGAGATGCAGAGTATGCTGTTGTCAGCATTGAATTGAATTGAATACAGTCATTTGGAGGGTACTGCAGCCATTTTGCTGTAATTTCTGTGTTTTAATATATATGTAATAGCAGGTTGTGCCCGACGGTTACATGAACACAATACTTGAGTTAGGCGAACATATTCCAGCTTAATTTTATGTAATTCACACTATTTATCCTAGAATTCTTCAGTTCCACTAAATATTGTTACTTAATGTTTGAACACAACCATAACTAATTATTTACTAAAACAGCAAAGGACAAAGACCCGCATGGCATGATTCAGTCCTTGGTCAAAGCCTTCACATAGTCTAGTCCACTAGAACACATTGTACCAAAAAGGAAATATTTGGTCAAAATGACAACATTGTCTCCAACTCTTTCTGTAAATGCTATAGGTTCTGTATCAGGCAGCTAGTTGGCCATAGTAGACCCTCCAAAAGGGCCATCAGTTTTACATGTAAGGTGTTCATGTTACCCAAACATTGTATTGTTAAACTCTTTTGGTATAGCAGTAAGGAGAAGGCATATTGAAATCATTAATTGCATGAAAGTAGTTTGAAAAGAGAAGAGCTCATCTTAGTATTATTTTTAAGGAAAGATGATGTAATGTAATAGAAGAGTCCAAAATATAGTTGATTTATTGACACATACCATATTTGGCTTTAGTGACGTAGCTGAAAAAAAATTGGAATAAGAAACACAACAGGGAAATTTTTAGTTAAAAATACTTAACATGAAATGCATATTTTGGAAATATTGGCAAATTCTGTTTTCATTCAAACATATGTGATGTAATTATTTAAAGACAGATTTTGTCTCTCTGGTTTATAGTTCTCATTTTTTCCGACTAGGGCACAATTTTCAATTATACTGTTGGAAATTTGGTTAAAGTGAGATTCACAATTTTTACCTAAAGCTATTGAATCTAATGGAAAGACTTGAAAATATTTATTTTGTAATTTTTTTCAACTTTTGTACTCTTTAACACTTTAGCTACTAATTGGGAAAAGAAGTTGGAAGGCTGCAATGTGACCTGAAAGAAGAGCTGTTTCTGTGACCTCCAAGCCACAAAGGTTTAGACCAAGTTTTTGGAGTACTTAAGCAAACTCAAACTGTTGTACACAGTTTGCCATTACAGTGATTTTAAAAGTCAGTAAGAAATCATTATGAGCTAGTCTCTCCTTGAGCGTGACAGCAGTCTTGCTTTTTACCCAATTCTTCCCTTGTTGAGCTTATATTTTTAAACTAAACTTTTGTATAGCTTTTGAAATTAGTACTAAGTGCAGCATTTTATCTTGCCCTTGGAAAAAAAAAAAAACAACTTAGATCCACTAATAGAGTGAAATAGAGAGAAAGCAATTTGATTTGAACATAACTAATTTCCAATGAGTCAACAAAATACTTGATTCAGCTTTCTATTTATATATTTAATTTGGCTTCTGAGAATTTTTAATAGAAGTTAAGGCTTCCTGCCCAAAGAAGAGATGGTATTTTCATTTATTTCTTCTTTGATGTTCAAGGATTAAGGTACAGAATTGTAACATGGAGGTCTGCATTCAGATGCCTTTCCCACTGGCTGACTGGTAAAGGAATGTGAGTTGAAAGCAGGGACCTTTGCCTCTCAGAAGAGTATCTTGATGACAAGTTATCAGGTTTGGCATATTGCCACTTAAAAAGTAATTTGGCAAACAACTATGCTGTGGTAATCAGCTGGAAGAGGAGCTACCTTTGCTGGTCAGTATTTCACTGGATATTTGAAATAGCCCTCTCAGAATGTACTGTGACCATAGTGTACCAGGGATAGCGGGTTTAGGGCTTACAGTGAGTAATTCAATTTCAATCTCTTGTTTCTCAGGAGAGCAAATGTCCTGGGTACTTTCTGAGTTGGCTGCTGTGAACTGAAATCTCTGCTGACAGTAGTGTATTCTGCCCTTCATAACCAATCTAGAATCCACCACTTCCACTATGATATTGGCACCTCTTCCAAGCCTGAAGACCATCTGGCAGTCAAAAGATCAGCATTTTTTTTTTCCTTTCCAAAATACTAGGTTAATTGTCTTTTAGAGATGTTATTAAACTCTCTATCTGGAACACCCTGTTCCCTAGCTTTAGCTGGAGTACCGTGTTAAAAGCCCAGCTACTCTGTGCTTTCTCTGTAGTCATTGGAGAAGTATCTCAAAGGAGCAATTTGACTCATCTAAGAGTGCTAATAGAGGATGGCTCCCAGCTTGGATGCCATATTTCAGTTTCTAAAACTAAGCAGGGTGACTCTGAGATTCTTTGTGTTGCTTTAAGAACCCAGCACTGATGCACAATCTCTCAGAAAGATCCTGTTTAGATGCCTTTTATACACACAAAATGCAGTCCATGTGCTAAGAAGTACCACCTGTCGTTCTGTTGAAAGGTGTGGAAAAGCAGGGAAGACTGGAGGATGTAGAGACGGCAGCTTTAAAATGTTGTCTCGGCCTGCCTGTAGAACCCATAGTCCTTTTTTATTCTGCCCACTAATTGTTTTTCACCTCTTTTCTCATTCACTTCAGTTTTTGCCACTTGATATGAATCTTTATAAAGCACAAATTTATGAATCACAAAACTTGTGAGCAGAACTGTCTCCTCCTTATTTTTCTCCAATACAATATGAAATCCTAATATTTGGGAAAGGTAGAAGAAAAGAGAAAAACAAAGTGTGTGTGCACGACAGACCCAGAAATCAGAACCATGCCATGTAAAATTGTTACAGCTGTTTCTGTTTTTATTGACTATTTCTTTTGGATTCATTTCTCTGACAACTGCTGCTCGTGTGAGCAGGAAGGCATGCAGCATGACATTGCTCTGGGCTATGAGGTCCTAAGGCCAGCAGAGGATGGAGAGTGGAGGGAGAGGAAGAGGAGGGTGTGGTGGTGAGGATGTTCATGTGGGACACATCAAAGCACATCCTTGTAATATGGTACAGTAACCCAGGAAATTCGGTGCAGATGCATTCAGTAATCTCATAGCAATTGGGGGTTTGCAATACTTTTACAGCAGCAGTTGTCACAATACTTGATTTCTGGAATTTGAGTGAAACACTTCTCTACTCTCTTTCAAACAATTCCATTTTCTTTCAGTTTTCTCTCCATAAATTCTATATTGCTATGCAGTATTTCATGCAAGCAAATGTAACTACTTCATAAATGAATTAAGCTGTGCCTCCTATAAACTGGGAAGGAGAAAAGAAAGTGGCTATTCTGGCCTTTGGTTGGATATGACATTAAAGAGACCATGAACACATGCAAATATTGAATTATGTAATTCTGTGAGTGGAGGAAAACACTAAAAGAGATGTAGCTCCATGTGCGTAGATATTCATGCTTGTTTTTAAAAATATGAAGCATCTGCCCCTGTTGCTAGAAATACTAAATGGGAGCTGAAAGTTAGGAAAAGCAATTTTGTATGCTTGGCTGAGATGCAGAAAGAAGTCTGAAAAGCACAGCTGGCTTTTCTTCTGCTCTCCCTTCATGCTTTGGAGTTAATGCAGGGTAATAGGGCTTCTTAAATATCTGGCCAGTCTGAATGGGGCAGATCTTGATGTTTGTTGTTCCTTATGCACAATATGCATGCACGTGTCTGTGTAAGTGGTTTTGAACATGTACACAATCTTCATATATGTTATTCAGCTACTGTGGTGTTATAACCTATGGAGGCAGGCATCAGTGACTCAGGTCAACAGTAAAGCTGTTTCTTTTTAACAACAATATTACCTTTTTGTTTTGCTAACTGATGCAAAGGCAAAAAAAAAATCCTATAAATGAAGATAAAATTCAAAAAAAAATTTGTGATGCATATTCATTTAAGCTTATATTTTAAACAAAAACTAAATGTGATGTATTCTAGAAAAATGCATTATATATTATTAAACATTAATTCTTCTTCAGTAATTTGTACTGGAATTCCTGCTCCCATCTGTCCTTGGTTTTTATCCGTATGTGAAGCCTCAGTGTGTCCCTGATATTTGTCAATGTGTCAAAAATTTGGCACAGAAAGGAAGAAAATAGGCCTAAAACTGGAATTCAGTCAGGATAACTGAAATCAAGTGGATTGGTTTCAAATTCCAGAGCCAGTGATACTTCTTCACCTTTTGATTAGAAGTTAAACTCAAGGCTGAAGGGCACACACCTCCAAGGTTCATTTCAGCTTTAGCTAAAATCAAGACCAGAACCATAGGTCTCCTTTGACAAGAATCATTACTTGATCTACATGTGAAGAACTGACATGAATCACCATTAAGAAAAGCAGCATCTAATTACAAAGATCACGTAAGTCACTCGTACTGTTGTGGTACCAGCTCAGGACAGTACAAAATGTATAACATCTTTTTGATGTTCAGATCAGGCCTGTTTTGCTTAAACTAGGCATTGACTTTCCAAACTGGGGCCTATATACATAATGCTAACTTTTTCTGGGCTATGTCTGTTTGCATGTACGGATTATGTTTCCACCCAGAAAAATACCCCTTAATATGTAGGTACCTAGTTTTTAATTTGTGTCTGTTTACCTGTGGCTTTTGCCTGTGACTTTTCCTTGTGAAGGATTTGCAAAGGATTTGTAACTAATGAGTCACTATGAACAGCTGGTGCTTCATGAGCAATAGAGATGCAGGGTGAGATGCCTGTAATTACCTGTAATTTTTGTTGATGCCCAAAGCAAACCTTTTATGAAATGCTGGAATTCTTTTAAAAACCGGGAAGCGAACCATAGGAAAATTGCAAAACCCCTCCACCTTACTTGACTCTGCGAGGATCATTTTTTCAAGGATTTTTTTTTTGTTTGGTTTGATTTATTTATTGAATTTAAACAAGGAAAACTAAGGTATAAAAAGGAAAATTGACAAACCTATGTGAGTGTGTATTTCCAGGCTATTGCCTTACCTGTTGGATGTTCTCCATACAGGTGATTGAAAAAAGTAGGTTGAGCATAATGGCAGAAAAATTCTTTTTTATAAGATCTCTAGAAATTCTTGGCTCTGGATGAATCAGAAATATAAATAAAATAGGCTTTTTAGCAGAATTTTAGGATGTTTGTTTTAGGTCTCAGGGAAATATTTGAATAAACAAGTGAAAAGATTGAATAAATAAGTCAAATTCTCACCACACATGAACTAAATGCATCTTCTGAAGTTCAAAGCTGCTTGACAAACATTGAGGTAGCTTTCAAGTTACCTTTATATAAACTGAATTTGATTGTCTGTTCCTAGCAATTCATAGTAAATACATGCAGTTCTGGAGATCCTTACTCTGATTAGATAAAAATGCTAGGGTCAGGGTTATGTGATAAATGGGACTCCTCTCACTTACATATTCTTTCACAGGCTTATTGGGACAGACTGCTTTCCCTAACCCTCTGCAAATCCAAAGTCCAAACTCGATGGTCACTCAGTGGTGCTAGCACTCCTTTTTTTTTTCCTACCCGGGTTATATAATAATCTCCACTCTCTCTTTTTGCATTTTCTGACTTTTCATTTCTCCTTGTCCAGAACAGGGAAAAATTGAAATGTGAAAATAATTTATGTTGTGTTTACAAATTCTGGAATTTTAATTAACCAGCCAAAGAATTTTCTTTTCTGATGGACTTAATTTTAGTTCCTCTCACATTATTAAGACTTAGCTTTTGGCCTGCAGAATACTGTTTCCCTTCCTGCTCTTTTGTTCGTAAGTTCCTTATGTTTCTGACTTGCTATGAATTACGTAAACGTCTGCCTGGGTTCAGCTGAGTCACTTGTAATTTCATTGTTTGGCTCTTTGGTGCTGATAAGTATGTGTCAATCATATTCCATTAGTGTGACTTACACAATTAACTAAACCAACCTTGTGTTTAGTAAACTAGGGATGAGGTAGATAGTTATTACGAAGTGAATTAACATCTTTGAGAAATGCTCATTTTAATTAAAGTAAAATCCACATGCCCAAATACCTTGGAAAATCAGAAATATAAGTCTCAGTTTCCACCTTTTGGTGAATTTCCTCTCAAATCATGTATTCCAGGTCGCAAAAAAGACCTATTGGGAAAGAAAATAGTCTTACCTCTTCCTTTCTGGGTCAGATAGAGATCTAAGGCACATTAGATCACTTAATGGGGCATAACAACAAGCATTGCGGGGAGGGAGCAATGGCAGGACCTAGCAAGATTATACTAAGCACTGTGGGAAGAGCCAAGTGGTAGATGTCAAGATAGCCAGATGCTGTTGGAACTGGAAATGCTGAAGCAAAACTTTTTTTTTTTTTTTTTTTTGGCTAAAGTCAATCATCGTACTGACTTTGATTGAAAAGATGGGGATGTCTCATAGTGAAGAATGTTGGCAATTTCTGTCTTTGAGGGAGAAAGTCAGGGACCACTGAATGGAAACACTGACTCTGCACATGGCAGACTAGTTCTTTGACCATAGCAAACTGATGTCTCTGATGAGCAAACTGCTCTATCATATCCATATCCATATCCATTCACTGTTTCTTCATTAAATCAAAAATAATATGGGGCCAAAATACCGTGCAGTGCCTAATATTTCAGTGCTGATGGCATATGAATATCTACCCAGAAACCTACACTTGCCCTGGCACATGAGTACCTGCACAGAAACAGCAGTTTTTCAAAGTCCATTCCCAGCAGTACATTCTTTTCCACAAGAACATAGGAAAACCAGGGACCCATTTGCAAATTGTTGTGCATTTTTACAAACCTGGAAGCTGTCATTTTCTTACTGCTTATTATTTTGAACATTCTTGCCCACAGAAATCTGCTGTCTGGTATAAAAGTCAATGTCTGTATTTGGGGCCTACCTCACCAGTAACTACCTTGTACCTCACTAGCACTGCAGAGTCACTGTGGTGGTAGCTAAACTGGACAGGGTTAGCCATAAGTCTGACCTGAAAGAGATTTGTGCCATGCTGGCACAAATTGTCTAGCAGGAAAATTGTCTAGCAACTAGTGCGTGATCTCTGTTTCTAAGCTTAAAGAAAATTTCTTTATTTAGTTTTTCCTTGTGTACTAACTGATGATATGGCTGTGGGTGAGTCTTGTAGGGATAACATTTAATAAGGAGCTTGGGATTTTCTGGGGGATAAACATAAATATACATGTTTTGATGAAAGAACACATTTTGATAGAACTTGAGGATCACTGCACATTAAGTATAAACTGCAAATGGAACCACAGAATTGTGTCCATTGCTAATCAATGAAGGAAACAGTTGTTTGGGACAAAAAAAAAAAAAAAAACAAAAACCAGAGTTAGGAATAATAAGGTAAAAGCATAATTTAATTAGAACAGTGTAATATTCTGTACAATGTAAGAGGTCAGTTCTTTCAAGGCCCTATTGCCTCTCCAAGCTTATGTTTTTTTCTCTAGTGGTTTATTTTTTTATCCCCCTGTAAGTACAAGTCTCCTCTGGAACATTGTTGCAGCTTTTACTGCTGCCTTTTAGAGTGTGTTCCACAAATTAACCCTTTCTAAACACATCTTTTCTTAGCCAGTGTCAAAGAACAAGAAAGCTCAAAGCCATAGTGAAATGCTTCTGTCAAGAAAGGCTTAAAACTTCTCTAGTGAAGTGGGAAAAAGAACTTTGCTGCCACTTAACTTCTTAAACCAAGGAGTGGGGAGAGGGAAGAGAAAAATGATTTATGTCATTTCCCTCTCCCACTTTTAAATTTATTAGTATCCTTATAAGTTCTGGAATTGAATTAATTTCTGGCATTCTCCACACTCAAATATTCAGCAGTATCACAGCCAGACAATGATATGGGGATAAAATAATCCAGATGTTTTCAGTTCACACAGAAAATAATAAATATTCTTCTTTACATTTGCAACTAACTGTATATAATGAAGATTTTTTTTTTAAATTACATGATATTTAGTAAAGGCTTTAAAAACATATATTTTTTCATATACTTTTTTGTATCGCTTTCAGGTGTGAAGACCATTAAAAAAAAGCACATAAGTGGCATAAAAGATCAACATTTTCTTCCCTTTATCTTAATCCCTCTGAGATTTCTCCAGATTTCTTGCTGACGAACTGTTTTTTTTTGTGATTTATTGTTGCACCTACTGTAATACTTGTTTAGGTCAGCCAGCTCATTTCTTCTAATCTTCTTCATTAGCATTACTATCCAAGTAGACAAAGCTGAGTGTTGCACTTTGCTCATTTTAAGTGAATATTGTTCTTTTTTTGGAAGGCCTCAGAATCATGATTTTGTCTTCTCTGGTTGCCTGTAGAGAGGCAAGAGGGTCGCAGAGCCTCTCAGCCTGCGGCGGCCTTCAGCATGGGGGTGCTGAAGGGGATGAATTGCAGAGGTGCTTCATGTGACGCCACACAGCGAGCCCGCTGCTTGAACACTGGCTGGAGTGGGGATTTAGAGGACCCATTCTGTGTAGTAAAAGATGTGTTGCTGGTGTGTTGCCCTTAGAAGCATTATATGCCCTTACCTATATCATATTCTACGCCCGTATCCTTTCTGTTGTGGAGTAGCTATAAACACATCTTTGCTAAAGCGAAATCTACCTTATCATATTATGAGCAACACGTGAGGCTGAGTATTTTAACTTATTTAGCTTGTATGACAAAGCATGTGAACTAGCCAATAAGTAAATATGTTCTGCATTGCTGTTGACTGTGCACAGTACTCTCTGTCCCTGAGAGTCCTGGATCAACACTTCCCTTTTGACCTTTGTGTGGTGCTGTATGGGCTGGTGTAATCCTGTGGGTTTCGATGATTTATTGTATCTGCCTGAAGCAGCTCTTGTAAACACTTTTTCTGTGGTTGTATGTACTTACGAGAGAAGGAGTCGTAGGAGGAAGATATGAGTCTTCATGTGCCCATTTGTGGTCAAAAAGGGTATTTCCTGAAAACTCTACATGCCATCTGCATCAGCTTTATCCTCCCTGCTAGAGTTGCAATATACTATGTTATGCTGAAAGCATATTGCTCTACATTTCTTAACCAGGTTGTCGGAATAATACAAAACTCTCTTGGGGACAAATTAAGATAACAGTGTTTTTTTCTGTTGTTGCAAGCCTCACAGTGAAGAAATGGGCAAGCTTACCACAGGACTAGCTGCATTATAGAATTCTTATATGACATTAGACTTTAATGAGGTTCATGGAAGACTTTCAGTGTACTACACTGAAAACCTTCAAAGTGTAGAGACAAATTACTTCATAAAGGAAAATCTTTTGTTACTGAATTTTTCATCTTTCGTGTTTGCATTCTCCTTGCCATTCCCGATCTATAGAATAATATCTAGGGTTGCTGTTTGAAAATGATTCAGTTGGTTTGGTTTGAGAAACCTCGACTCTCATCTGTTGTAACCAAATTTCCAAAGTAAATTATAGCCCTGTTGAGCTGCAAGTAGAGAACACAACAGCCATCTGATGACATATTGATAGTTAAAGGGCCTATTGCTCTTGTTTTGCTTGAGCCACTGATTATTTGTTTCTTTATTTACAACTGTAAAATTGTTAGCCTTGCAAAAGTGAACCTGCCTCAGATGAACAATAATGATTCTTCATTAAGGCTGGGGCCAGAGGGAGTGAGAATTTCTCAGAGGAAACACAGCCACATTTGTTTATGCTGCACTTCACTGCCCCACAGATCCAATCCAGCTTGCAGACAAATGTTGCTAAATACAGCACTTAAATGTGCATATTAAATCCTTGCCAGAAGCTACAATTATTAAATAACACCAGGATCTCCCCCAGTCTTCCACTAAAACAGTTGGAGCTGACTGCTAGGCTCGTGTTTTCTGGGCAGATTATTTCAATCCTTTGAGAAAAGGAGAGGCACTCTAAGAAGTTAATACCTCTGGGGCAGTATATGGGAAAGCTTCATTTGATCTCCTCTGACGTATATGACAGTATCTCATTTTCAAGCTGAAAAGGTCCCATCCATGGGTTATGCC
The DNA here is from genome assembly GCA_034781795.1 of Crypturellus tataupa. Lineage (NCBI taxonomy): Eukaryota > Metazoa > Chordata > Aves > Tinamiformes > Tinamidae > Crypturellus > Crypturellus tataupa. Next base: position 693,850 of record JAWLRI010000010.1, on the reverse strand, counting down.
ACCACCAACATGCATAAATAAGGCTCCAAGTGAAAAAGGAAGAGTGATAGCTTACTGAAATGAGTGGCAAATGTTATCTGAAACACTTCTTCAAATCCGGCTATTAAAAAACAAGCTGATGAAGCTGCCTGAGCCAAGTTATGGGATGTTGCTCTGGAAAGGATGGCAAGTGATTGCTAGCTCATTTACACAGGTCAGCTAAGTGGATGGTTATTGTCAGAACAGGAGTGGTGTCAGTAGTCAGAAAATACTAGCATTTTAAACAACTGTGACAAAATTTGTAAAAGAATGGCTCGTAGCTCTTTCCATCGATTAACCATGCCTCACAGTTCATCAGTGTGGACAAGACTAAGTGGGTTGTACTAAGTGTGTATAGTAAAATAAATGACTTCCAAGAACCCCTTAAGGAAGGAGTTACCTCAAACTAGTGATTGTGGGGGAAAAGCGGAGAGGAGGAGGAGGTGGGGAGGGAAAGAAGAAGCTAAAAAAGGAAGGAACTATAAGAAAGAAAGAAGTTCCTTACAGAGTCCGTATCAGCCTTTAAGAGGCATTATTAAAAATTGCTGCAGATCTCTGGGTGCTTGCGCTCTGCTGGAGAATGGCTACTGCACAGTAGGTTAGGCAAATCGAGATAGAGAGGCAGATAGGGGCAATTTCTTGCAAATCCTTGGCTGTTTTGGACATCTGGTCCTTCTGGAGAGGGGTATTTCCACATGTGTTTTTTATTAGTGAGACAATTGCTGGGCTATGCTGTTGATTTCAATTAGAACACTGTGTTTGAAAAAGCCTTTAAAAGCAGCACCTACTTCTCCCTGTTTCTTCAACTCTAAATCTTTGCAATACTGTTGGCTCTGAAATAGGTTGAATGGAACAGCAGTAACAGCATTTCAAAATCCTTCATTGTGCAAGGTTTTCTGGTTTTACTCCTACTGCAAATAACAGCTATGAGATTCTGCCTTCTTGGCAGTATAAATGCTGATTCTAACTGAAATGAGAAAATTGGGACCACTAGTGTAAAAGTCAACAAACGTTTGTAAGCTGGGACGCAGATCCCTTATCAGTAGTGGGGAGAAGATATTCCTGACCTAGTCGTTGCTGAAACACATGCAATTCCAATGTGATCAATGCTTTCAAGAACTTGTGTTCTTTCTTTGATCCATAGAAATCTTGATCTAGAGAAAGGTCCCTGTTTCTAGGAAGGGAACTTTTTCAACATAGATTTCTTGCCTTCCATGCCTGGAGCATTATCAAAAGACAGTTTATGTTTTTAAAGACTTACCAGGAAATCTGGATTCTGTTTCCAGCTCTGTTACTGCCTATGTCTGAATTCAGGAAAACCACTTTACCTCAGTTATCCTTTTGTGGAATAGAAGTGATAATACATCTATGTGAGTCCTGGGAGACTGGATTCAAGAGTACAATGGGGTTATAGTTTCTCAGACTGAAGGCAAGGAAGAACAGTGTATTACTGGGGAACCTTCTCTTTTTCCAGAGGGAAAGAAAAATCTACTTCCATAAATTAGATCTTAGTATTAGATTGCACACTATATTAAACTGTAAGGGCCTGTCACTAGGAAGGGTTAGAACTTACAGATATACATGATGAAATTCTCTCTGTAGAACATATTTCAAAAAGTACTAAACTTCATTGACTTTGAGATTCCTGCTAAGAATCCCACTTAGAGAATCACCTGAGATTTACACTGGGAGAGTCAAAAGCAGGACAGGCAAAGCTCTACTATAGCCAAGGAGCAAGGTAAAATTTTGGTGAAGGTTGGCCCACAGTGTCCAGTATGCTAGAATCCAGTCTATAGTAGATAATTAGCAAATCTTATAGATATAGATAAAGAATTGCACACAAAAAGCCCCAGAAAACTTCATGTCTATATTGGGTAATATTATTTCACAATAATATTGCTGACAGCATAAAAAGAAAAGTGAAGGAAACATAAAATATATATTTTTAAATGAATAATGTAGCTGGGTAGCATGTAACTTTAAAGTGAATTGACCTGGATTTATCAGGCCTAAGCAGTCATGGCTCTTGTGAGATCGTTGCTTGACTCTGAAATTAGAATCATTTTGTGAGTATGTGAAATTAAGAATGAGGTCATCTCCATCTTAATTAGAAGGGAGTAGATCAAATATCTAAGTCACACTCTCTTTTTCATTGTTGACTGATTTGGCTTAGATTTGTGTGATGTAGTCCTAAGGACGTATTTTATGATGGCCTACTTTATTGCCATATGCATTGTACTTGTTTTGCCTTTCTTTAGGATAATAATATAGGGTTAATCATGCTTAAAAACATTAAAACTATTCAATTTCTATCTGAAAAAGGAATTAGGTGAGTGAAACGTTCAGATACATTTTGCATTTAATGAAAGCTTTCTGTAAGTCAGAGATCTCAATAAAATTTTAAATCCTTTTAGTCAGCTCTTCTTCTGATTACTTTTTATTTTTCCTCTACTTGAAGAGCTTCGAGTTTGTGTACAATGAGCATGCTGGTCTTTATTTCATATAATGTGTTCAGCAACATAAAATGATACAGTTGAGTAATATGTATCACAGACTAATATATATATAAGCTTTGATTATTTCAGAGAGCTTTGGAACTTCTTTGTCTTGGTATATATAACTGCATATATATTGGGACTGAAATATATATTCAGATTTTGTGACTAGCTTTATTCATTTTTAAAAATCATAATATAGAAGACATTTTTTGACGAATGGGTTCTCCCACCTTCCTCCTTTCTACGCTAATGAATAGGAGCTCAGAATCAGATACGTGATATATATCTTTCTTATTCTCTTCACCAACTGCAATACTGTGAAATCCAGTGGTAGTCTTTCATTGACAACAGTACTGTATTACAATACAGGGTTTAGAAATTGATGCACAAAAAAGTAGAAGAGAGGTTTTTATTCAACACATTTTATTATTTATTATATTAAACATGAAGTTCTTTTGGTCTCTGACACCTGTTATGAACCTAGAAGAGATTCTGAACCGTCATGCCTCTATGAATCTGTTACCCTAAAATATATCCCATGTAGAAAGCCAAAAACTAAGGTTTCAGTTTTGCTGTCAATGCTAGGGGACCAGGATTTCACAACAATAACTAATTAGTGGCATCAGAGTTGTACTTAGACTGGCATGTGGGTCTTCAAAGATATTCACACATCTGGTATTTCAGCTTTGCTTGTAGATGGTCATTCTGAACCTTCATTTTAGGCCACAAAACTTGGAACTCGATCTAAATTTCAGCCATCAGCTTTCCAAGTACAGGGTATTAGTTTGATGTATGAAAGACAGTATTTCAACACCAAAATCCAGTTAACATGTGAAGATCTATGATCAGAGCATGACTGCATTTTTGGAATCAGTCAGGCTTATCTCCTTAATTACCATAATAAAATATGGTCATTTTTATCTGTTAAGCTAGAGTGTAGTCAAAGATCCTGTTGCATTTCCTACTGCAAGGGAAATATAAACGATGACAGCCAAGACCCTTATCATCTGCAAGCAGCAGTTCTACCAGGTGAGCTGTTTTAAGAGGAAATCTTGCAGGTGCTAGGATAAGCTTTTCTTGGCTGGGAGCTGATCCAGCCTCTTGTAGCTGAATGCAGTGTCAGCCAACCCTTAGACTTATCCAATTACACATGAAGTTGCTTGTACCCCCAGCATGTGACACCTGCTGTCTGTTTCTCAGCGATCATGATGTGTTTAGCACTCATAGCACAAGACAAATACAACAAAAGGCTCAGGAATCTAAGTTGCACATGCAGCAGTAAATTTCTTATAGGCAGGGCTGTCTTGAAAAGGAGAATGAGCATATTTCCTATTATGTATTTACACAAAAAGTTATCCTCGTTTTAATGAGTGGCTCAAAACAGCAGCCTTTGTGGAGTGCACTGTGGGTTCTGAGCAAGTCTCTGTACCCAGACTTTATAGGTAGAACTATATGTATATGTAGTAATAACAAAACTGTGCAAATGGCTGCTGGCTTGGTACCAGATAGACAAAGAGGCAGAAAACAAACCAAAACAACAAAAAAATTGAACTTCCCCTTGTCTTTGGAATTTTGGCTTTTGCATCAGAATATGCTGCATCAGGTCCATCTCTAATTACTTTCTGTGGGATATATAGAAGTTGACTGGCAGGAAGAAACCAGTGGCAATAAGATAGCTGGATTTTTTTTTTTTCGGTTTTCCTTTGAGTGTGCATGATCACAGATTTTCCTTAGAGTGTGCAAATCATATGATTTGGATGAGTAGATTCCATTTTGTGTTTCTCTCTGCTAAATGGCATAAAATGGCAAGACTCAGTGCATAAGTGTGAAAAGAAAATGGATGCTTTTATATGGCTTTCTGGGAACATGAATTGCCCTAAAATGGAGTTTAATACTTGATTCAGACATGCAGTCAGTTGGAATAATAAGTTGAATTGCTGCAGTGTACTTAACAACCTTACAGGCTGCAGGGATATCTTAGGAAAGTGTTGAAACATAAATCAGCTAGAGAATGATTCTAGGAAAAGGAGATCTGGGCTAAGCAAATCTAAACTTGCAGACCTGTTAAAATATGTTTTATTGTCCAATGTATTATCTTTCTATGATTAATGTGAAATGGAAATATGTTATAGTGTGTGATATGTATGCATGTTGCAAATCCATTAAGAACAAGCCTTATAAGATTTATTTCTATGAGGGTCATATTAAATGCTAAAAATAGAGTCGATGTTTAAGCACAGGTGCAATCCAACAGAAAGAAGGACAGTCTGAGTTAGGACAGCCTTACATCAATTTTACTCACTTCCAGTAGATTACTAATAAAGACTTACACTAAGAACCCTATGCATGGTAGGCTGTGTTCTTCAGGAGTACACCCAGAGTAGGAACACTTTGGTATGGCAAAGATTTCCAAGAATTTAGCATTCTGCTCCTGCCTTCATAAAATAAAATAAAATAAAATAAAATAAAATAAAATAAAATAAAATAAAATAAAATCTGATTTATGCAGACTAAATCACTGATTTGAAATTTGGATTTCTAAGGCTGCCTTGAAAACTCTTTGTCTTAATAGAGGGTAAATAGTGTGTAATCACTTGTTTATGTGGTATGCACTGCATTCTTAAGGGACCAAGCCTATGCTTTCATATGGAAACATTTTTTTTAAAATAACCAGCAAAATAAGTTAAAAGAGAAAAGCTATACTGAAACCATCTTGCAAATACTAATTATTTTATTCTCACAAATCTCCTGAGAAGAATTACTGTCAATCTGGACATTATAATAAATTCTTACAATACAACCATGTTGTATTTTTGAAGCTCTTTGTCCGGGGTAATCTGACAAAATTTGTGCAGAGACTACTTTTGGTGTGATGATCCTTGGTCATTTTAAAAGTAACTTTTTTTTTCTTTTTGCCATAGAGGAAAATTACTCTTCTTCTGTGAACCCTGCAGGCAGACTCAAATCTTTTGGAGGTCTGTGAGAGTCTCGTCTAAAAGGGAAGCCAGAAAAGGATGCTATTACATTAGCTGATAGCTCCGCAAGGAGAACAGGCTATATTACAACAAATTAAAAAGGTTTGTGCTTAAACCAAAATATAAAGTCATTACTAAGCACTTTTGCTTAAGCAGTTTGATTTATGAAAGAACATAACTTTGTAAAGCGATTAGTCTGTAAGACTCAAAATATGACAGAGGTTTTAAAATGAACAAAAGAGGTACTAAACCAGTAAATCCTTTAGCCCCAAATATTCTGAATCCCACATCAACATGGCTTTAGCGTGGCATCTCTGTGACTTGTAGTGCATGATTATAATCCCTTGGAATAAATTGGCACTGAATGCTGTAACATCTTAAAGCTATTCAGGCAGCACATACATATTAAGAAAGTAAATTACAATCTGTGTCCAAGAATTCATCTTTTTAAAGTGAAGTGTCTTTTGACTGAATTATTTGGAGAAGATTTCTTTTAGAACAAAATTTAGGACACATTGAAAAAAATGAATCTTTTCTTTGAAAATAATTCAGACTATCTACAGACCTTGCTTGTGGCACCTCAATCTCTATAAACACCTTTAAATCTGAACTGGATGACTTTTAACTTGAACAGATTAGAAGTAGGTGTTGCTCAGTGAAGTTCAACAGGAAGAAGGTTAGCCTAAATTGCAGTATTGGTCCTCCGGGCAGCAGTTGCCTGTTTCAAGGGCCTCAAAGTAAGGCCTAGTGCCATTTTAAATGCCCTCAGATGTTTTGTCCGACCTCTGCCTGCCTGGTCATGAGGGTAGGGTCTCTCCTGATGTGTCTGTGAGGCCGAAGCAAATGTCTTAGGTAAAGGACAAAGGCATTAGATACTTCTGTTCAAGCTGCTGATGTCATTGTCAGACTTTCTAAGGTCTTGATGAGAAGGTTTCTGTGGGGTTGTATATCAGTAGGGTAGAGATGAGGACAGTCTGCAAAAAGACCTAGGTGTTGATGCCCAGTGACAGGATGAGAAGCAATGGGCACAAATGGAAACACAGGCAGTTCTATCTGGACAAGGAAAAAGCTTCACTTTTAGGGGAACAGAACACTGGAACATGCTGCCCAGAGAGACTGTGGAGTCTCCATCCTCAGAGATATTCAGTAGCTGCCTGGATAGGGTCCTGGACAATGTGCTGGGCTTGAGGCAGAAGGTTTGAACTAGATGATCTCTAGAGGTCCCTTAAAACCTCAATTGTTTGGTGAACCTATGATTAATTCTTCCTCAGCTCTGGCATGTCTAGACCCATGTGGGCTCCACACAGAGCTAATAGCAGTAGTAATGGGAGGTGAGAGGAGGTGGCAATGGCAACCACTCCAGGAAAAGAAAAGTTTTCTGTAGCAGCCAAAGTTGTTGTTTGACCATGAGAGTGGCATGACTGAATGCATGAGAATGTGCACACAGTTCTGAATGCTCCCTGTTTGCACTCACCTGCAGAACAGCTCTCATGCTGTTCATTTCTTATTCCATAGCTCACTTTTCACCTGAGCTTAGGATAAAAGAAGTCTCAGTGCAGGGAATTTCTCCTTTAGAAAAATCATGATCTTCTAAAGAAATAGATGCTGCTACTTTGTTCGGGTTAGACGATCAGGAACGCTCAAGAACTGGAATGTTTCTGATGAGAGGTCTAAAAACTTAGAGGTTGTTTAATGAAAGAAGGCATTTTAATTTTTTAATTTTTAATTTTTAGAGGCAGTCTAATGAAAGAAAAGTAACAGCTAAAATTAAAAAAAAAAGAAAAAAACAAGCCTCCCTGTACACCCATCCCAATAACCTACCTCTAGAGACACAAAGTACACAAATGACTCAGGAATGAGTTTGTATCAGTGTGTTATTACGCAGTAATCATTTGTAATGTCTCGAGGCCTCTTGTGTACATCGTGCCCTAAAACTGATGACTACGACCTTCACAATCTTCAAGTCAGTAAGTCATTTGTATCTTCAGTTTTATGGAATGCTTCTTCTGACTGCATCTATGGAGAAGCAATTTGGTGTTTGCTCCTTCTGACCAGAAGGCTGTTTACTCACTACCTTTCAGAAGTCTCCCAGGCCTCTAGCTGCTGTGTCACGTGTTCCTGATGTACAGGGGATAGCATGTGTTCCAGTTTGATCGGTGTGTCTTGAAAGTATCATCTGAGCTTCAAGCTTTCAGGTTTTAGAAAAATATTCGAGTGACTTGTTTCTATGAGGTTTCCTTGCTGCTGGTCTGGTAGAGAAAGGGCTGGTCCTGGATATAATTAACTAGTGTATTATGACCCCACACAGAAGGGAACTCCTTCACTGATTATAAACACAGCAAAAGCAACCCCTTTGCAGTAGAGAGAATCAAAAACAGAGTCATGCTCAGCCAAACCCAAACTGCTCTCACGTCCAGCTTGTTGCATAAGTGGCAGTAAATCCTGGGCTGCTCCAGCTGTCTTTGGGCTGTACTAGTTCAGATCTAGCTACAGTCAATTTCTCTGGTTCCCACCCCTTTGGCCACTGAGCAGAGCCAGGCAGAGAATTGATCTCTCTTTGTTTTGGGCACTTAGGCAGTTGAAATAGTGTTTGTTTGAAAATAACAAACAGTTTTTAACTACAGCTTGCTGCTTAAAATACAGAAAGCTTTGTGTTTGCAAGAAAACCAGTTGGAAATGGGGTCTGGTTTTCAGTTTGGAATGGAACAAGTGAGATGCCCTGCTCTGACCATATCTTTTAATCAGGAAGTGGAAGAGTTTACTTTTGCATATGGCCTTTTTCTCTTTTTTTTTTCATCCTCCCTCTCCTGATCTTGTTTTGTTTTGTTTTGCTTTATTTTATTTTATTTTATTTTACTTTATTTTACTTTATTTTTAGATTCTGACAAGGTGTTAACTGATCTTCTTCTCCCAGGCTGATGGACTCTGCCTTAGGTCATAAATGGGCCACAGCATTTTTGGGAGCACTTCTCATACAAATGAGGTAGTTCCAAAATCATTCTGTGCCAAGTGGAAAATAAAGCTGTCATCAGTCTAAGGTCAGCTCTGCATAAGGGCAGAGGAACTCCTTCCTCCTTCTTTATTTCCTTTTAGTCTGTGGTCCGTTTTTATTACTGGAGAATGTTTTCAAGGTTAGTGAAAACCCTTGTGCAGCACCTCTTGGCTTTGGATCTCAAATCTAAAGGAAACTGCTTACATTTGTCCACTTGGCTTGAATTTATTCTTCAAAGCGAAAGACAATTAACTTCTTGTGTTCATAGAAATTTTATAATAGAATTTTGGTGATACAGATCTTTAGCTATGTGGGGCTATGTTGGGAGATCCAGTCTTTAGCTAAAAAGTAGTTGTTCAAAGCTGCTTTAGTCTTTTTTGTTTTTCTTTTATTCAAAGACTACATTGCAGTACGATGTGGTAGTCACTAGTCAGACATCAGTTGTGGTTGGCTTTATTTCCTAATTAGTAGTCCAGCTGTGCAAATAATTGACTTTTGTTTTTTTGTTTTTCAGGCCTAATCAAGAGTGTAGGGGACTGTTCCAGGTTAAACATTTGGTTTCATTTTAATTCATTGTTGAATAAAAAAAAAGTAAAGTGTTTTAAGAAGCTTTTGAGACTAGAATCTTAATATACTGTTTTGAAAAGCTTGAAATGAAATGTTTTGGTTTTTAAAGAATGGTTTTGGCTGTAACAATTTGTTGAGCTCGATGTGTATTTGTGATAGTCTGGGTAATCCACACTTGTATTTTATTGGCAAACAGTCAGATGAAATGCCTTCCCTATCTCTAATTACTTGTTTATATTATATAACTCGTTCAAATAAAGCCTTGCCCATTGTCTACTTGAAGAAATTGTATCTAATATACCTGCAACACAAAGTTTGTTAAAACTTTACTTCCTCCCGTCCCCCCTGCCTTTTTTTTTTTCAGAACTATTTGAAAATACATCTGTTACTATTTTTCAGGTTGGTACTAAAGCTGAAACAGCTGACTAGAAACACTCTGCTTGTTTTCCTGTTCCTCCCTGCACTCTGTTACACAGGGCAGCTTGAGCAGGCAGTAGCTGAAAACCTGACCACTTGCTGAGATCCATCTTTCATTTATTTTATCTCCGTGCCTGCATTTACGTCTGGTGACGTGGTAAGCTGAAGAAAGAAAGTTGAGAAGGTCAGTCTATTGTGTTGCCTCTGGAGCTTGTGTATTTGCCCTTCCTGAGTGTGTTTATTCTCTGAATCATTTGACACACTGCACGTTCTGCTCCAACATTCAGCCTATTGCAAACTTCATCTCCTTGCCTAAAGGCCATGAGTCCACAGGAGGAGACACACAGTTTTAGGGTGCCTCAGCCTGGATTAAAATTACAATGACTCAAAGCGTTCTAGTGTAACCTTATAGTGCTGGATCAAAGTTGCTCAAGCTTTTTTTTTGCTCAAGTCACATATTAACAGCATTCTGGAAGCCTTTTTTTGTCTTCTTGCTTTGTGCCCCTACCAGAGTTTGATTAAACCTCACCTGGTTAATGCAGTGGAAAGTCTGACAAAGCAAACAAGCATACAGAGCTGTGGAGTCATGGCTGGTTCCAGTCAGGACCGACTCTGCTAAGGATCGGCAGAGCTCCCTGTGTGATTGCACAATAGGGTTCAGCTAATGAGTCAGGGGTGATAATACTGACTTTCAATTTGATGTAGCAAGGCAGAACTCCTCCAGACACTTTCTAGGGCACAGACTTTTCTCGTGATCTTGTAGGCATTCAGTACATTCTGAGGTAGCATGTGTGTTAACATTGCATACATGAGTTAGCCCTTGACTTGAAGAAGGAATCAATTTTGCTGATGAAGTAGATATGGATGAGTGTCATATTATCAAGGGAAGGGACACAAACTTTGTTTTACAGAATCACAGAATGTTTGAGGTTGGAAGGGACCTCTAGAGATCATCTAGTTCAACCTCCTGTTCCAGCAGGGACACCTAGAGCACATGGCACAGAGTGGCATCCTGGTGAGTTTAGAAGATCTCCAGAGAAGGAGACTCCACAAACTCTCTGGGCAGCCTGTTCCAGGGCTCTGTCACCCTCATAGTAAAGAAGTTCTTCCTCACATGGAGGTGGAACTGCCTGTTTTTCAACTTACACCTGTTACCCCTTGTCCTGTTATCAGACACCACGGAGAAGAGCCTGGCCCCATCCTCCCCACATTCACCCCTCAGGTACTTGAACATGTTGATCAAATCTCCTCTCAGCGTTCTCCAGACTAAACAGGCCCAGCTCACTTAATATGTCCTCATAAGATTTAAGATATATGGATGATATATAGATGATATATAGAAGATAGTCCCTTAATCAGCTTTGTTGCTCTTTGCTGGACCCTGTCTAGAAGCTCCATGTCCCTCTTGTCCTGGGGAGCCCAGAACTGCACCCAGTTCTCCAGGTGTGGCCTCATCAGAGCTGAGCAGAGGGGCAGGATCCCCTCCCTCGACCTGCTGGTAACGCTCCTCCTGGTGCAGGCCAGGATCCCATTCTTTTCCCTTTTCCACTTCTTCTATCTAGACTCTTCCCAGGATCAGTTTGGTGGAGCTTGCCATTAAAGCAGCCATCCTTCATCTCCTGCTTGTATTCAGGGAGAATCTCTCTTGGTTTCCTTTCAGATAGGGTTGATCTCATAGTCTGTGCACCAACATTTGCAAACCTTGTCTTTCATCCTTCTTCCACCAGAACATTCATAGCAGCTAAAAGCTAGTCAGTAGCAGTCCAAGAGGTGAAGGCTGGTCATGCTGGAATAGCTCTATGAGCGAGGGCATCAAGGGTGATGAAGGCCTGCTGAGTGTCAAAGCAAGATGCTGACTTTTCATCTCAGTATAATCAATACCTTGTGCAGCATGGCTTGCTTGCATGGCACTGATAGTGCAAGAGCTGTAGAAGACCACAGTGTTCTGCTTTTAGCCCGGTTAACCCCAAAAGTGGAATGACTCGTTTCATTTTCAAGTTTTATTATTATTATTTTTAATGATGGAACTCCATGAGGCAAGCATTTCCATACAATAGAATGAAAAAGAAAAACCACTTCCCTGTTCATTATCTGACCCTGGCACTTGCCGAAAAAATGCCTGTGCCAGAATTAGATGCCACAGTCTTTTTCTTTTGGTGGATTTGTCAGTTGCTGTCTTTTCCTCACAAAATACTGTGTGTTGTGACAAAGTCTGCTCTGCTGTAATTAGTGTGTGTAGCTTGAATCTACTAGACGTATAAAGCAATGAAACCAAGAGACATGCATTCCAAAGAAAGTTTCCATGTGCCTTCTGAAAACTAACAAAAAGAGCAGAGGTTGAATTATAATCCCAAGCACCTATTTTATAGGATTAGTCTTACAGCCTGAAGGTTGCTTTGAATTATGTTATGCCTTTTATGATATAATATAGATGAAGTAAGTGTATTTGAAAGGGAAAAGAAGTGTAAAGATGCTGAAACCAAACACATTTGTCAATGGTCAAATGTTTTGGTTTCCTGTGCAAAGATGAATCTGCTGGAACTTAAGTCTATATTTAAAAGAAATACTAAGAAGAACATTATTAAGGAGAGCAGACAGACTCAGTTTTGTTGTCTTTAGATTCCAAATCAGGCTTTATTTCTTCAGATATATGGAAGTATTTCCTATATTTTCCTTTTGTATTTCCAGTTGGAACCGAACCTAAATATGTTAGGTTCCCAGAAAGTACATCTCATCTCAGGCATGCTAGAATCTGGATGTGCACAACCCTCTCCTCACTCCATACGCGGATCCTGCAGTATTGCTTGTCTGCTCAGTCTCTGTTTTAGTGCAGTAATAGGGGAGATCGGCTGAACTCTTGCGGTTTTTATTACAAGGTAGAGCGAGCTGCTTACCAAGCAGCTGGCAAGGGGAGAGCTGTGGCACTGCCATCTGTTTCAGCACTGCCTGCTTGAATTTGCTCCCTCCTTGGTATGCCAGTGCTGCGTAATCAAGGCATGAAAGTGGTTAATGTTATAGGGGCTGTCATGAAAAACCCTCAGTCCAGCCTGAAGAACTGGCAGAAACTGTAGCAGTGACTGTTCTTCAGCCTCTAGTCTTCTTGGTGTGTTTTCCACATCTTCATTTTAAAAGATTTTGCTATCTTGCTGATCTATGCACCACTCTGTAACTGCAGATCCACATGCTCTGATAAACTGTTGTGTGGCACTGAGATGGACACTGACAACATAGAATAGTCTCCTATTTTTAAGCACTGTATCAGCTTCCTGAGGTGTACACAGGAGTTGATTGCGTCAGGCACTGGCAAGGCAAATGGGAACTCCATAAATAATCTTCCATGCAATTGTAGACAGTGACATATATTTATCTATGGACCACAAAGTCTTTGGCAGCAGTTAGCACTGAAAAACTAAAGGGAGGGAGAAAAAAAAGATGTAAATTTCCTTTCCTTCTCTTTTCAGTTTACAGAAACCTATACGTCTGCAAACCACATAATGCTCTGAGTATGCTTTCCATGCAGTGCATCTTTGTGTGTGATTGAAGTATGAACAGTCACATTTGGGCACACAAGAAATTCATTATCTTAATGTATTGTCCAGTTTATATGAGTCCCAGTTTGTATATTTGACAGTTTAATCAAGAAATGTGCTACAGAAAGTCAACTCATCAGGGATGGTACAGGCGGGTAGTGTAGATTCCCTCAGCCTTTGGGGATAGGAAACTTTTGCAGTCTCATATCCGTAAGAAAACAGAACATATCCAATTTTGGGAATGCAGTATCTGTTATTTCTTAATGTCTTAATGATTTAAAGATAATGTCTACATTTATTGCCAGACAACTTCTTTTGAAGCCTCTATGTAGTATAACATGCTATGTGCATGATAGAGTGGCTCTTGTTGGCTATTCACCACTTTGTGGTCACTTGCAAGCATCTTACAAAGAATGTAGTTTCCCTTTTAAGGATTAAAACAAATAACATGGCATGAATTTCATCTCTTCTAGTGAAGTTTTGAAAAACACGATTGCTTTATAATAGCATCAAGTTTCTAGTATCTGTCAAAATGTCATCACATTCTTCTCACAAAATTAAGTCTTCTCCCAGCACATCAATGGGAGGGTGTCTGAGACAAAATTCACTAGTTTTCTGTGCTCCAGTCAGATTTTCTAAAAAAATATATAGCAATTTAATTTATAACAGTCTTGGTGACTTGTCTGCAGCTCGTTTTCAACTTTTCACTCTTGGAACCATAAACGTGGACTTCCTGCATCCTTCCATGAGCTGGGCAGCAGGTGAGCAGGAAGCCGACACGAGGAAAGGGAAGTAGAAGAGTTAGAGAGCAGCCAAGGTCCGCTCAGGCACGCTTTTAGGGTCAACTATAAGTGAACTTGATCCCAATTGGATCACCTGGACAATGTCATGGCAATTAACATGTTGTGCAATTAGGCTGAATCACCAGGAAAGTATATTCTGGGACTGGGAAATTCTTTTGGAATAATTGCATTTTATCAGTGGTTATTTGGCAGTGAGCTACAAGTGTATGCCTTGAGATGGATCAAAATGGAACAAAGGGTACTTTAGGGCAGTGGAGAAAATTGAGGTTGCAAGATGAGGATTTCAAGAGCTGTTGCTACAGATTGTAAGAGTAGCTGTCTTAGATTTTGGTCCAATTTTGGTCTCACAAAGTCTTTATTGTGAAATACATCAAACCAGTTTAATAAAATATTGTCTTTTGTGCTTAACATCAATCAACTTTCAGTAGAAGCTTTCCAGAGAAAAGGGTCTTGGCATTTCTCTTTTGTTGGGGTTTTTCGTTCATTTGCTTTTAACACAGAGTCACTTTTCAGTTGCTTTTTAACTACTGTACCAAATGGTTTTAGTGTAGTTCGAAGTTGCTTGCATGTAATATATTACTTAATGTCAGAGAGTTAAAAGCATTGTAGCATCATCTAGAGGCCAGATGTAAACTACAGTGCATTGATAGTCCTTCAGTTGAGTAAAACACACAAATGGATGTTAAAAGATATGAATACAAGCAGGGTTTACCAAAGAATATATATACCAGAAAATAGATGTCTTCCAATGAATTTCTAACCAACTAGGTACCAGTACATGAAAGCATACACTATATATCAGTAGATGTGTTTGAACAAATTTGAAATTGTCATCTAAACTTGTAAATAAATAATAAAAAGTGATAAAATAACATATAATCTGAGTTCCAATTTGATGGACAGCTGGCAAGTGAAATAGAGAGGCAAGTCCTATGCCCTGTTGACCAATTGCAATATGTGACAGAGTTGATTTGTGTAGCAGCTATGTGTCTCAAGTTTATCCTTTTATTTAATATTTCACCTTTTATTTAATATACAAAGAATAAGCTTCTTCGTTCCCATTTACAAGCAGTAAACTTATCTATAAATAACCTCCTTGAGGGTTTAATATTCTCTTGCAGACTGCAGAGGTTTGGAGAGTTACCAGAAGCACACACATATGTAATAGGCAGAAAAGTGACTTTTTGACTTCAACAAAGTAGTTAAATGGGCACCTTCAGTTGCCATGTAGGGGTATTCAGAGGATTTTCCTGAAGCTCACTTGAAAGTTGTTTATAATCTAGTTTTATTACCTTCCTGTCTTCATTCAAGTAACCAGAGGTGCTTTCCAATTTTCAGAAAGTTGCATCATCTCCATTTTGCATATATGGAAACTGAGCAGATGCTGACTTATTCAAACTGCTTAAACTGATTTGGTGAGTGGGTAAAGTTGAAAATTCAGCTGATTCTCTTGTGTCTTACTCCTGTATTCCAAGGCCTGCTGGCCCAATAAGGATATAAGTTGATACGGCTGAACAAATAAATTGTCTGCAGATGTACATGAGAATATAAATGCAGGAGTACTGGCCTGTTATACAGATTTACTGCTCTTTAAAGCTAATGTTTCTTACTGGGACATAATGTCTGGCTCAAATTAGAAACTCTCATGAGATGTCAATGCTGCAGATTGTTATATTGCATTGACAATCTCTTGAGGAGATGGGCTGTTCTTTTTTCAGTCTGGACAAACAAAATAGGCCAGCTGAGATAGCAACCAATGAGCAATTACCAGATAGGAGAAACTAGGGAGAGACAAGGCAGGCTATATCTGAAGTACTTTCCTAGCTTTTTACTTTGTGTGCTATTGTAGTTTGGGTTAATACCTCTAAAAGAGTCAGAAGCAGAGGAGGTTCTTCTGCTTAAATCTCACCAAGCATGACAGCGCAAGAATAGTTTTTTTGCTATTTTGGAAGCTAAAGACCAGTCTGAAGTATTCTCCTCTTTAAATGTAAAGCTTTTATCAAAACAGATCTCACCATCTGACAGCATTTCTGCATCTCCTAAAAATGTGATCTCCTTCAGATTTCAAATGAAACAGCTTTGGTTGGAACCTTATTTCCTGGAAGAAACTGCGTGTGCTGGTATCTGTTTGTTGACCAACAGAGTTTTGGTTAATATCATGTGTGATGTTCAAGTAAAGCAAGCCTGTTCCAAGTATTGATATAAAATCTCTCAAAGAATTGAAGTCCAACAAACAGATTATTAAACAAATAGCCATAGTTATAGGGAAGAGTTTGAAAGTCTGAATTTGTGAAAGGAAAAGAGAATTTGAGCTTGTTAGACATAATTACATCTATTAAGAATTAAAAGGACATGTACAAGTCTGAAGATATTCAAGTTTAATCAGGTGAATAAATATACTGAATTAAATAAAAGCTTACGTTACGGTCCTTGTTTAAATCATGGTCTAATTTGCTTGTTTTGTAAGTGCATTTTAACTTCCTTTTGGGGATTCAGAACATTGAAAGGATATGTATAGAAATATTTCTCCATATGTAGGGTTAATATGAGAATACATTAAAAAAAGCAATTGGATTCTAAAATTAGCATTTCATTTATTTTTGCCCCTTTCCTTGGGAGATTCTCTTGGAAAATTCCATAATTAACCCTTTGCCATTTCTAATTAGACAAGTAGACAAAAAAAGCACAGTACTAAGTTAGAACAGTTAAAGCAGTAAAACTTAACCAATATTTCTTAAGCTAAGAATAAAAAGGTAACACAGAGAAATCAGTTTAACAGCATATGTGCATTGCAAGTAAAATAGTGAAAGGTACAAAAAGGCCAACCACTGAAGCTGTCTCTTCATAAAAACATACATATTAGTTATTACTTTAAATCTTGTGAAATCTAGTAGTTTGAAATTGTTAACCCCTAGGGCAAAACCACTATGTACAGTCCAATCTGTGCTAGTTTCAGAAGTGCCTGGAGCACTGCTGAGGTCTTCTCTTCTTGGTTCCCTCTTGTGCCTTTCCTCACTAGCAGCTCCATGAATGAGTCATTTGTAGTGTCTAAAAATTTCATCTCAACACCACGTGCTGATGTGAATTTTACTTAATCTACATAGGCCTTGTTGAAATCCGCAAATATTATTGTTTCCTGACACCACAATTAATCTTATGTCTGTGAAAGTCAGTGACATCAGCCTAAAAGGTGGCCAGAAGATCACTTGCAAATTTGGAGCTAAAGCTTGGATCAAAAATATGATGATGTGCAAATATTTTCATTGTTTTAGAAATAAATGGATAAAGTAAACACAAATATATATAAAGACATGTATAGGTATATATGCATATGCGCACACATATGAAATAGATCACAAAGTTGTAAATTTTATATCTGACAGTGCAACTTTTTGCTTTTTTAGGAATACTGTACTAGTGTATTAATAGTGTACTTCAGTGCCATGGAGGACCATTGCATTCCACATATCTGCATCTAGTAAGTACTCACTAGATCTGTCTCTAGTGTTGCTTTCTTTTTTTTCTCAGAATGTTTTTTTCTCCTTCTGAGATGCTTTGGGAACTAGTTTCAAGGGCAAAAGTGAGGATTACTTAACATGGGATCTATTGATCAGGAGTTGCTGTTGAAATGGCCAAATACCTTTGTTGATACGGTAGCTGTATGAGCTGTCTGACATAAACGTAAGTCCTAAGGATGGAGGCGAAAGTAACAGAGGAGGAAAGTGCGTCTTGAAATGTACTCTGTTTGGCATTTGTATTGAGGGAACTTCTTTGACTCTGCAGAGGGAAAGGATCCAGCTTGTTGTCTGCCTTCCCATTGAAGCAGCGATCTACCAAATCTTTATATTCTACCATTTCATAGGGTATTTTTCCTTACTGTAGTTATACTCCCTAGTTTTACCGCTTCAAATTCTACAGCAGCTAGGTTAGGACTTTCTGAAGATTTTAATAATACTGGAAGGTCCTTGGCTAGGTATGAATTTGTGGTGATATTTTTTAATATTAGTGTAAAAGTTAATGCCAAAGCATTCATATTCAAGACACCATTACCAGCAATCTAGACAGGTAGAACATGGAAATATATTAGCTAAGAAAAAAAGAAAACTTTCCAATGTTATTAAAACAATTAGATTGAAATTGTAAATAATTACAATCTATAGTAAAAATGTAGCATTGTTGTGTTGAATTTCATTGATTTAAAATGCTAAGCCAGGTCTTAGAAGGTTATAAATAATTCTCATTTCTATAAACACACAAACACTGGAACAAAAAGCAGAAGCAATTCCAGTATTTGGAAGATTTGGTAAAAGAGCACAGACGTACACTACTGCACCTGGAGTGATCAAGACTCAAAAGAAACATAAAACATTTTGTATTTTGGGGAACATTATCAGAAAGAATAAAAGATTTTTAAATTGAGAACTGTAACTTTTCCCTGTTTTCATCTTATTTTGTAGACATTTTTGTTTTAGAAGTATCTTCTTACCTCTTAATGCAGCTTTACTGCCTCCAGCTAAACAGATTGCTTATGCAAGAAATGACTATCCTACTAACCAAAGCCCCTGTTCAACAAGCTCAAAATATATATTTCTCTTACTCTGCTTTAAGAGCTGCAAAATTTTGGTGAGTGAGACATGAGCCAAACTTCAGCTGGAATACACTTTCCCTTTGGGCACAGCTGCTTACTTGTAGCTGATAACAAATATCCAATGGCCAAAAAGATCTACTCTTCAACTGAGTCTGAGTGAATTTAAATTAGGAAACATCTTAAAGTTCCCCTGACCCTTCTCCTTCTCTTTGGACTGCTAGACTCCAAGTAATTTGAGCACTGCGTGGTCTGTGTGGCACTGGTGACTCTCTGCCCTGTGTTCCATTCCTAGTGCCTTCAGCAAATAGAAAGAAGCAAATACAAAACAGTATATGTAGGTTATTTTAGTGCATGTGGTGTTAAATGGGGCTTTGCACCTAGGGAAAAGAGAGGTTTCTGATAAAATTATTATCCAGAAGAGCAAAACTATAAGGTTTTAACTGCTTATTAGAGAAAGACTACTTCTGCAAAGTCTCACCCCCGTTCTCCTTTAAAAACCCAGAACTGTCGCTGTCATTAGTTGTTCTCTGTTTAATCAAGATATGTAGAGATAATCGAGATAAATTGATGAAGAATTCATACATTCAATGAAATATCAGTAAGGTGTAGCAAAGTAAACAAAATCAAAATCTCAAGGTACTTTATGATTAATGCTGAGCTAATAGAAAGGCTAGTAGCGCAGGAAAACTTGATTGTGCCATGTGGGAGGCACACATTATTATATTACCTGAAAAATTCTGTCCAACTTTTGATTTTTATAGGGTAAGTTAGACCTGACTAATATTATGATTTATAATATCTAGAGAGTTAAATTGAGCCTATTAATATTTCAGTTAAAATACATCATTAGAAAAAAAATCTTCAGGTTAGGATTTTAATAGAAAAAATAAAATTAAAGAGAATGAAACCAAAACTGCTTAAAATGCATGAGTTGGACCATTCAATGGAAAAACACATCGAATTGGAGTCCTTACTTATTGTTACATGTCATTCCAAACACATGTTTTTTTCATTTCTGAGATTTGTATAATAAAATATTAACGGAGGAATGAAGTGACTCCGTTAGGGAAAGGAAGGACATTACATATGGGAACTTACTTTACAATGCTGTGAGACCTTGGGAGCAGTCTTGCTCCTAACTTCATGTGAGTAGGTCATAGACAAAACCTCTCTGAGGGCTGCTGAATTCAGAAATCTGTTCTTCAAGAAGCAACATACAGGATCATGAACCTCCATTAGTAAAATGAAAAAGAAAGTGTTTTTAAGCATCTTATGGTATTAAGTACAGTCTGTTTTGCTTCTAGGTTCTTTAATATAACATATGCTAATAGAATACATATCTCATTATTATATTTTTGATCTTCTTGCTGCCTGCATTATTCTAGAGATGGATTTGGAAGTAGCTCCTGTTACCTGTGTTCTGCATGTTGTTGCTGGTATGAAATAAAGATACTCAGTGCAGAGTATCAGCAAGCTTAGATTGCATCAACAGTCTCTGACCAAAGCCTGTACTTCCTACAGCTACTTCCTACAAAGTGGCCATGAACCCTTATCTCTTAGAGCATTCAGAAAAAAAGAAGTCCCCTTTTCCATGAAATACTGTATTTTGTTCTGGGTCCTAAGTAGCTGTCTATTTTTTGTAGAATCATGTAAACATGTCTATGAGATCTGTTTAATCAGAAGATGATACTAGATACTTTTAACTTTTACTGTCTGAATGTGGTTATATCTTCTGTAAAAAAAAAAAAAAAAAAAAAGGGAAATAAAATGTAAATCAGCAAGAGTGAACTACTGGAGAAGATTACATAAATTTACCATCATTTGGAATTCCTAATATGTTCCTAAAAGATAAAAATCTGTAGTGATAACTCTAGTTTTACTCAGTTGATCATAATTTCCTCTTAATCATCATACTCCCTACAGAGCCCTACAGTAGTCATAACCTACATTTGTCTAACACAAAACTTGTGTTCCTCAAATGGATGCCTTCTTTGGCGAGATGCCACTTTATATCCCAGGACACTGCAACATGAGAAGATCCTCCCAGACCTGCAGTATAACATGAAAAAAACTTTGAAGTCTGAAAATGCTTTTATCAAACTTTTTAATAAGAAAATTCACTCTGTAGAATTAAACACCTGCATTATTCATTCTTATTATAGAAAGTAGATATATGAATTGTATTTAGCTTGGTGATTATTGTTTTAAAGAGATTATTTCTTCAGTAATGGTGCCCTAAAAGTAATTTCTCGGGCTGGTTTTAACAACAGTAGGTATAAATAGTAATTTAATTATACTTAGGAGAGATTTATAGCTCTGATTACTACTGCTTTAAAATTGCAAAGGGACTGACATGAACAATCAACACATCCCATGCTGTGAATCCTTCTTGTTATTGTAAAAACTACCTGCCAATTGCTTGTCTACAGAATGATATGCCATGAGGCACATATTATTTCAGGAATTAGTGATACATGTGCATAATGTATGCATTTTGTTCAATGCTAAGTTGTAAAATCTGGAAATTATCAAATAGAGGAGCTTAGATTTCACATTCAATAGTTGTTTCTTTTGTTTTGTTTCATCAGATATTTGTCTCTCTTTCTCGATATGTCAACCAGCTTATTAGGCAGGATTTGGCATCCCTATATGAGTTACACACAGACAGAGAAATGATACTAAAAGTCCATTACTGAAGTTGCAAAGTTAAGCACATTTGTTTGAAACACCAGATCTAAAGATGTCCTATGTACAACATATAATAATGATTTTTTAGTTACATACTATGAACCTCTCTCATTAAATTCTACTCTTATTGGCTATACCCACTATAGTAAATAAAACACAGAAACTACATGGGCTTGAGCATTTGGTGGTTTGCAGCCACCCACACCATGTAACTGTTAGCATGACATTTCCCCCCACCCTCACATGGTTTTGATTCAAGATGCAGAATATTTTCACAGTCAAAACCCAGACTTAATCTGAGGGATATCTCACCCCAGATTAGGGTTGGCTTCTAATAGATAATTAAGATGCAGCCTATTTTTGGTGTTATTTTGGGGGTGAGAAGGATGGGCTTTCCATGAGAATATGAGCGGTTTTGTCCCCTGCTCTCAGCTAGAGAACAGTGCCTGGACAATTTAATAAGTAGTGTAGACATAACTACTCATATCTTTTTTTTGGGGGAAATTAATAAAAATTATTACAGAGAAAGAGATTTCTCTATAGTATTCTGTGCCTTCTCCTCGGCACTTGCTGTGAAAGAAGGAAGTTAACTGCAGAAAGTACCAAGGAGTGAACTACAGGAAGTACTACAAGAAATACTGAATAGTAGTTCATTGGCTCACATCTGATGCATCCTGATTCTTGAATGAGACAAGGAAAATGTCTCTAGAAAAATTAGGTGACCTAAAGGGACTTAAAGAAGTTGTCCATACCTCAGCCAATTCCTTTTCCTAAAAAGGAGAAGTATTTTGAAAAATTTAGCACTCAATGAGCTTTGTTCTTTGTGTGCATGTATAATTTCTTGATGTTTTGAAAAAGAGACCAATGGTCTTCTACAGAGTGGGAATGGTTTAGATGAGCTGCTCATTTTTCTGCTCATTAGCTAACGGAACAAGGGGTTGTGAGTTGTCCTGTGTGAATGATCACTAGATGAGCATAAGATATATAGATAATGGCATTTGTAATGGCCAAAAAATGTTGGATGCTCGGCTTCACTTCAGGCTCTGGAGGAGCTCGTTCTCTAGTGGGCACGAACTTTTCCGTTCTTTCCCTTTCCAGCTTGATTCCCTTTCTCATCTAAACTGTTTCTGTCATGTCTCAGTGTTGTTGCCAAGCATCATCTCCAGCCTTAAACTCTCCTAACTCATGAGAGTCTCATTTTCTCCATCTTTTGCTTTCCATATTTTCCCAGTTCCTCTGCTTTTAATATACTTGCCTATGTTTATGTATTTTTTTTTTATTTTGCCCCACTCTCCCCACTTTACTATTCGTTTATGGCTCTTATGCCTTTTGCATGAGAATTAGATGGTTTCCTGCTGTACACTGCTAGCAGGGGGATTTACTGAGAGTGGGAGAGACAGGTACTTGGTCACAGTTCCAGCCATTACAGCAAAATTCTGGCTTCACCAGCAGCAGCCTTGGGCTGGAGCACGTTCATTTACATTGCACATGTGCAGCCCAGTGAGCCTGGGGGGCTCTGAGGGAATGGAACATATTCATCTATATCCTGGGGGAGGCACATGTGCAGCCCAGTGACTACTAGCAATTATGAAAGCCTCAAGGACTTACAGTCATCTTCAGAAACTTTTAGTTGATAAAAGCTGCAGTTTCTAATGACTATGTATAAGCTGAAGTTTTACTTCTTCTCTCCCAGAGCTTATGTCTTCACTGAAGCAACAACAGAGGGCACATCACAGTTCCAGTGAGTGGGACTATTCAAAAAACATATGCCCAGGATGTTTTAATAATATTTTCTTCATCGCTAGAAGCAGATAGATCTTTTTAGGGGAAATTCCTATTCCCTCTTTCCTACAAATAACACGCCTAGCTTCTACAGTACTCCATTCGGGGAAAACTTTCTTTCCTGGCTTCCTCAGGCCATCTCATAAACTTTTAAAAGGATTTAATTAACTAACTTTGTTCTTGTAATAAAATTACCTAACTTCCTTCGTGTCTTCCCACGTAACTTCAGTATGTTCTCAGATTTCTTCTGTGCTGCCACTCTTTGGGCTGTGTGGTCATGAGTAGAGGTGATGTATTGGTATGATTAAGTGAAATGCACATAGTTGATTAGGTTTTCATTGGGCAGCCACCCAGAGCACTGAAACTATAGAGTGGGAATGCAATACTGAGGAAAACTTTGCCTAGAGATTCCAAAATGGAGAAAAGAATCTGCCAAGTGCAAATGAAAACCATTTGGTCTGAATGTTAGGGATAATTGTCTCCTTCGTTCACCAGGTTTAGATATAGTCTGCATCGCTTGGATGTTTGTTTTGTATCATATTCTGGTTCTATTGTTTGGCTATGTTGTGCAAGTCTCCTCAAGCATGCTTGCTGAGCAATATCACACGCATGGAACAAATCTCCATCAGATCCCTAGCTCTTCATATATTATACAAAGATCTGTTTCTCTCTGCAAGTCATTTTCACAGTGTTGTCATTTTTCTGAATTCAGGTGAAAATAAGACGAGAGCCATGGTAACCACCCTTTCAAGAACGGTTTATTCACTTTCCCTTCTGTACCCCTTCACATCTGCAGAACTCTGGGAGAAAATTATGGGCAAGAATACCTGTGCTAATAGCAGCTATCCTATGTGCTCAGGGAAGTAAGATCTTGTTTATTATTTTTAAAAGGAAAATTCAGACAGTAAAGGGCACTACATTCACACATGTACAGCCATACAAATATACATGCACACATACACATGTATGTACATGCTTTTGCACAAATTTATGTGAATATATGAGCACACACACACATACACATTCAAAAACTCAGAAGAACCTGCTTTTCTGCCTATTTTTATCCTTTCTAAGGTTAGCAAAGAGGCTTTTCTATAGCTTTTCTTTACAGAAGATGCAGAGGACAATTCTGTTCTCCTATACTGAGGGAAACAACAAGAGGAAGAGATCTTAAGATCTTGTATCCCAAATCCTAAGGAAGGGTCTTATTGTGTTCTCATCCTTATTTCTCCAAAGAAGGGTTTTATTGTGTTCTCATCCTTATTTCTCCAATCTCTTTTAAGAAAATATCTTATTATTAGAAATATTTTCCCAATCTTTAGCCTGCATCTCCCTAACTGCAGTTTAAATCTATTTTGACCTTGTGCTGTCGGATTTCTCCGTTATATTTAGAGAGTTTTTAATACTGACTTAAGTGCAGGAATTTGCACTACTTCTTTCTGAACTCTTCTGTATTTCAGAGCATTTCTCCAACCGGTGAAGATCTTTTCCATATATTTATTCCATACACATTCCATACATTCCATACACAAAATACATTTTTTTCAGAAATGTTTGCCACCCCACCTTAGTTTGCTGCTGTTTTCAAATGTCACGAAAATGTTTCCTGCGCCATTGTCCAGGCCATCATTGATTCATTGACCCCCTCAAAGGCGATATTTGGTAAACACTTCCTGTTAGGCAGTATACACTGATAATCACATTCTCAACATAGCTCTCAGCTAAATGTGCACTCATCTCAGAGTAATTTCTTCTGAACTGTATTCCTAAATGTGCTCAAAAAAGTTTGGTAAGAGAGTGACTAAAGTCTAAAGTCAAGATCTGTGGTCTTTCTACAGGCACTTGCGGAAACAGTGTGTTACTCAACATAATCTATCATCATTAATTTACTTTTCACCAAAAGGTGAAAGAAGTCTTTCACTGCTTGATTATTAATATGATTACTTCAGTAGACTAAGGGGATAAGAATAAGGACAGAAATAAACTTGTCCTTTCTATTGCTCGTGCATTATCAGCACGGTAGAACAGTCTGTTTATCACAAGCCCTTCCAGAATTTCTAGTAGAGTTAAAGAAAGGCTCACGTCAGACAACTATATAAGGAATTGTTGTTTTCTGTGGGAATTATGTGTATGGAGAACTTTAAGAAAGGGCCTTTTTCTTACTTACAATCTTTTTTTTTCTGTTTGACTTAACAATAGAAAAAAATAAGGTACTTAGAGAAGTCTATGAGACAATGAAATTTAAGCACTACGTACTGCTGTAGAGTGACTTATTTTTATAAAATGAGATTGGGGTTTAGAACTTTTGTCCACTTCAAAGTTCACTGGTAAGTTATGTTCTTGTAATAAGGTATTTCTGTGCTGGCATTAACGATTGCAGGTGTCAGTGAAAATCCTTTGGCTTCTATTTCTTACCCAGGTGTAAAGGAGAAAAGAATCACTCTAATTGCCTTCTTTTTCTCTTAAAGTACTTACTTGTTTGCTTCTGGGCATATGAAATGCAAGCCTTCTGTACTAAATTGTACAAGTAACACCTGACACTTCGTGTTCCCGATCACAGAAAGCTCTTGTTCATACTTCTGACTCATTTGTTGCCATTTCGGAAGTTCTGCAAACTTAGAGGTTTATTTGGTGAAATGCTTTAATTTGTGCTTCATTTAAAGTCTGTGAATAGTTCATTTTTTTTCCAAGTGGGGTTATTCGCATGTTTAAAGAATGTTAAGTTTGTGTTCCTTCAGGTACTTTGCTGGAGTAAGTATTATTCTTCTCAAATGAGGAAAGATACTATTAAAATTAGCTATTCTCTTTAAAAAACAGGAATTTAAGTGTGAAAGTATCCTCATATGCTTGATCATTTTGAAGTTTATTTGTGTCTCTGCTAACAGAAGTTTGGTCTTTTTTGTGTTCTGAATGGTAATGATGGTGTAACTGTGAATCTTTGTTTTCTGATGCTGAAATTTTTGATTTGGTATGTAGCCTGTTGTTATTTGTTTGTATGAAAACATAATCTTCATAGATAACTTAATTTTCACATATGCTGCTGAATTCACATTCTCATTTTTGAACTTATTCTACGCTAAGCCCCCCAGAGGGTTGATGGAATGGTTTGTTTACATTTTTTGGATCCATAAGCATTATTTATAAATGTGATTTCAGGGGACTGTGAGTCATGACTGCATTTTCTTTTTTGTCTGGTATGATGTTAAACTCTATTTATTAGTACTTATTGCTGTACACTTATTGCTGTTTACAAGATTAACCTGCGTGTATGGATTATATCATTATTTTAAATCTCCTTGCCTGCACTGCCTGGTTGCACTGGAACACTAAGAAACTCATGGGATTTGTGACTGCTGAGCTATACTTCAGAGATTTGGATTATTTCATTGCTTTTTGTACCTCAGCTAAATTACCTCAGAAATACCAGTGTCTTTGGAGAACAAACCATTTTTCTAACAGAAAAAAAGTTCCTTAGTGATAGCTGAAGATTTTTCATCTTACTGCGAGGATTGCAACCGGTGAACAGCTGTGACTCTAGCTCTACAGGAATTTAGAAGCAACCTTGATCAAGCGTTATTTTGAGGGTCAATCGATCACTAAAGACTGTTCTTGTTGTATGTTATTTCCAGATAGCAATTCTTGGCCTGTTATACAGCCTTTCACCTGCTATACTAGAGGTGCTTTAAAAATGGAAGTTGTCAGTCCT
Organism: Crypturellus tataupa; assembly: GCA_034781795.1. Taxonomy (NCBI): domain Eukaryota; kingdom Metazoa; phylum Chordata; class Aves; order Tinamiformes; family Tinamidae; genus Crypturellus; species Crypturellus tataupa. The sequence continues at coordinate 667,286 of JAWLRI010000010.1, read as the reverse complement.
GAGGATGCAACATCATCTTTAACATTCCTTTTTTTAGTTGCTGGCATTGAAGTAAATGTTGTAAAATAAATGCCGCAAAATCTAACAATTGAAGAATAAAGCTATTATATATATATATATATATATTTAAATATCACCTAAAGAAGGGTAAGATATTTGTTCTTATTTGGTTCTTTTGAAAATTTATAACTTTTACAATTGGACCTAAAATTTTAAGAAGAAAAACTGAAGACTCTGATGCAAATGCTTATCAATTAAATGCACTACAGCTACAAGGAGTCTTAAATCAAGGGCTGGTCCTCTTGACAAAGTTGAACCATATGTGGGGAAGGCTCATTTGGTTCATGGACTCAGTCTAAACTGAGTCCAAAATAAAACATGTCAGCCTCCTACATCATAGGAGCATCAGCATTGTTTGTTTTCATTTGTTACCTGCTCATATTCAGCCAAATCACTCGCTAGTGTAGATATACCCAATGAGTGATGCTTCCTTGTTTTTAGAACTTCTCCATTTGTAAAATAAAACATGCTATTCACTTAGAAAACTCTAAGAAGTGAGAAAGTTCTAATAGTGTTTTCCTAAATTATGGCCTAGTACAACATACTATAGAAAGTGCAGATGGCTACAGAGTGCTCACACATATCTGAAACACTTCAAACAAGGATCATACAAGCCATAAAGTGCGACTTAATCCATTGTCAGTTAAATCTATTAAAGTTTTAGGTGCTGAAATCAACTTTGTCAAGAATATATTAGAGATTCTTCTTTAATCTTGTATTCTTGTCATTCCCTTTGGTCTCACTTGATTGATTTCCTTGAGGATTCTTCTTGAAGTTCTTAAAGAGTTTATTATTCATGGAGGTCAGACAGGCTTCTTCAAAGTGGAGGGATCTCTATTCCAGAATAGACAATGCATATAAGCTTTTTCAAATGGTGCTGTAATGGTCTTTTGTATGCTCGAGATTAAATATCATTTAATAAGACCCTGCAATAGATGTTTTGCCCTGTTTTAATTGTGAAAGATGATGATGGTATGCTTTCTACATTTGAGTTATAATGAAGATGACTGCTACATGTCTGGACTAGATAGTGTACAGGACAGAACTGGAGCTTATAAATTTGTTATAGGGCTCATACTGTGCTGGGGCTTAAATAGGAGGTGTATCTAAAGAAGAACAGCCATAAAGCTTTCAGAAAAGAGAGAACTGGCTGCCCTACATATGACCCTTCCCTGTTGGCTGGGTGAGAAGGAAAAGTAGCTTATAAAGCCTACCTTCCTAGTTCAAAACAGATAGCAACAAGGAATAGGATAGAGGAAAGTGAAAGAAAAACCAGAATTAAAGGGAGCACCCAAAACACATGCAAAGTTCTGATCTCCCCCTTGAAAACCTTGTTTCAGTGCATTGGTTAGCTGAATCATGAAGTTGTTTTTATATATTATCCCAAGACATTCAAGCTCTTAAAAAATCTTGGCAGATTTCCAGTTATTCTCTAGAAATCTGTTCCATTCTACATCTAGGATTTCAGCATGGGAATTGCCATCTGATTTTAGGGCCTGATTCATAGCAAATTTTCACATCTTTTTTGCTGGGCTCTTAAAGAATTTACGTAGACAGACACATGTGGGCTAGTAGTAGGAGACAGGCATTTCTCAGCTTTGATTAGAAAAGAGAGGGGAAGGGGTATTTTCATAAGAAATAATTTATTTAGTGGCTTCATGTATTGGCTTATACATGAAAACACTTATACATGTTCAATGCCTGTGCAAGTCCTCCTTCCGCTGTGGGTATGTAATGCTTTAATTGCCTTATTAAAGAAGAGGGGAATCCCTCCACAGCTGAAAAGCATAGAGTTTTGCAGGCATTTGATACTCTGTTAAAGGTACTGGATACTTTAGTACTATAATTATTTGGGCTTCCTGCTTCAAGGCTTACCAAGACCTTTTTCTTAGATAATTCAGTCATTCTGTACTTTAAACCTCATGTCAAGTTCTGACATGGTCTGAATTTACAGTCAAACATCTGCCCTGGATAGTCATCAGTCTCACTCTCAAATATCCTAGCTGTAAGTTCATCTGTCTTGTCAGGGTTCAAAAGAGCACCAGGTTGGCTTTTTTTTTTTTTTTTTTTTTTTTTTTTTTTTTTTTTTCTCCTCTTGTTTCAGTTAGAATCTGTCCTTGTATTTCCACTAATTCCACTTCATTTCTTGAGACTCTGACACAGATCTTCCTGATACTGTCCGCACAGTCCCTTTCTCTGCTTTATTTCCCAGAGTAGGGGGAAAAAAGAAACCTGGAGATATTAATTAAAAAAAAAAAAAAAAATCCAAACTGGCTACTGCCCCTGTCATTCCATATTCCTGAATTTCACAAATGTCGACAGAGCTGTATAACAAAGCTTGTTTGAAGATTTGCATGTACTGTTTCATGGTGAATGTTTTTCTTTTTTGATTCTCACATTTTTTTCTCAGTGACTAAGGAACAATATCCTGCATGAAATATATAGAGAGACATAGTGAACTGGGATTTTAGGAACTTAAAAGGAGTGTGATAGTTCCTGGAATCCATCTGCCCAAAGGAAAGCTTTTTAACTTTACCAGTGACATTTTAAAATTAATTCAAGATACTTTAAATTCTGCATTAAAAATATCTCGTCAGTTACTAATTCACAGATATCTAGTGTGATTTTAGTTATCCTGAAGTATTCTACCTGCCTCACAGCTGCTACTACATAGATCTGTCATAGTTCTCTTTCAGCTCCTGTGTCAAGTTTACTAGTCCCACCTGGGTGCCTTAGATACATCTAAATGTCTTAGAGCATCCCTAGTAACTGTACATGGTATTATATGCCATATGTAAGCAGTTCAATCAGTTCCTTGGTGCTCATATTTCTAAAAATATGAGACATTATTTAATATATTGCAGACTATATTTTGTATATCAGTATATAAGATGTGTATATAAAATATGTCACTCTATAGACTTTCAAAGCCTTTCAGGAGGCATTATGTCCAGATCCAGCTCATTCTTCGGGTTTCGAAGTGGGTGACCCTTGTGCATCTGTGTCTTTGGACTTTGTATTTAGGCAACTGAACCCCATTTTGCAGCCTAACCTCGGTAGAATTCAGATCCTAGAACTGGGAGTCGTTCAGAGGTTATTTCTTCCCTGATCCCAGCTATGGGACACAGACAAGGAGGAGATGATTTAAGGCGATGTTGGTCTCATCAGATAACAGAACTGATGACTGTTACAGGCTGCATTGCTCAATGGGCGCTATAGTGTGAGGGCTACCGCATGACTCGAGGTGCCCTCCGTCTCTGCACCCCTTTTCAGGGACTGCTTCTCCTTTCTTGATTTCTGATTAACTGACTTTGTTAAGGGCACGGGAAGGAACTTCTGGGTCACTGATTCTGGTTCCCTGCTTACCCTGGAGAAGTGCCTCATGCAATTGCTTTCCTGAGCAGAATAGTCTTTTTCAGAGCCATAGAAGTGCTGTTCATTTCTCACTCTTCCCTTCCCTCTTCAACTATGGCCCACTTTTTTTCTTCCCACACCGCTCAGTCTCCTGGACTCCTGCCCCATAACATTTCCCCCTGGTCTCTTTAGTAGTTGAAGTCAGAAGAAGGTCAGCTCGCACTGTAAATGTTTACACAATAAACTTTGCTCTTTCTATACTTAAAGATAACTCTTCATGTTTTTAACCTCCTAGTGAACCCAGTGAATAATACTATGAAGCCTGTCTTCTCAGTAAGGCCTGGAAAAAAAGAAAGAGGAATATTTGGGTCAGGCTAGTTTAAGGAGTATGTGAGCTAAGGCAAACAACTACCTTGGGCATCAGCATGAGACAGGCCATTTTCTAATTCTCCTGTGCTAGCAAATCTGATCATTTGCATCATGAGGCCTGTGGTATTTGATGCCTTTGAAGTTTCCCCTCCTGGAGTCCTGTGATGTCTCTTTTCATTGAAGAAATAAAGTTCTTAACTGTTAGTATTGCTTTTTGATGGCTTATGCTGTTTCAGTAATGTCTTCTAGCTTTTAATTTCACTCTTCCTTACCTCCTTTATTCTCTTTTTCTGTGTTCTTATTCTCTTCAGAACTTTTCCCATGGTTTTCTAAGACTGCCCAACTTATCATTTTTACTGGAAAAGGAATAATGGCCATTGTATACTCTAAACCATTTCTATAGTCAGTTTTCTGGCATGTTATTTTCCTTTCCTTGGAGTTATCTAGGATTGCTTTTCGATTTTCTTTCTTTTATTTTTCCTGATCATGGGTATACCATAGCAAAGAATATTTTTGAGGTGAGGTGTGAAAGCAAATAATTTGTAAGTGCTTTGTTGTTGAGAGGAATTCTCTTATAGGTGAAGGGCAGTTTAAGATAAAACTCTTTCATTCTTAAATTTTCAAGTAAGTTACTGATAGAGACTTGTACCTCATACTGAACGGAAGTAGGAGTTTACAAGATTTTATGACGATGGAGATGGTAAGTCTGGACTTGTGCTGGAAAGCTGCATTTCAATCATATTACCTTTTAATCATATATTCTAATCTGGGATTTAATTGGCTATTCATCAACAGGGAAATGTCAGCAGGAAAACTTGACAAAAGGAGAATATCTTGGTCTTTACTTGAAGTCTACTTGAAGTCTAAGTCAACTAAGTCAACACCAATCCAACCGTGCTATTGGGACAGCAGCCATTTGGCCTAGGCTTGTCTGTGGTGGCAAAGCTCCCAACAGCTGCCCTTGTAGTGGATCCTGGCTGGGTAGGAGCGAGCTCTGGGAAAGAAGGGAGCATCGCGGAGGAACTGCCTGCTCGCTTGTCAGGTTCATTCTGCTAAACCACAGCTATGGGAGTCTGTGTTCTGTTGACCATGTAGATAAAACTGTGATTTGCGCTTCCAAGTCTACCCTTCCAGCATTTTCCATTTTTTCATGCAGAAACAATGAGGAGAAAAGACAAAGACGCGCACGTGTGTCTGCTTCTGGGTAAAGCTATTCTGAGTTGGTTATTTTTCAGGAGTAAGCAGGATATCCAAATGTTAGTTTTCTATGATTTATAGTGGGATTTTTATATAAAAAGCCACACTATTTCTGTAAAGTATTATACATTTCCTTTAAGGAAGGCTAAATAAACCATATTAATTCAGCTAAAATCAGACTTCTATGATAAATGAGGGAAATATGTTCAGATTTAGACAGTCATAGGAAGTCTATCCAGCAGTGTTTTGATACTGCAATGTAAAAAGAATTGGTTGGAGCTGAATTATGAAGGGTCTATTGTAGCAGTATAATAGATCAGCAATAGAGCAACAGGAGAAACAAATGCATGAATTTTGAGAAGTTACTATAAATCACTAGTAAAAATACTTTTTGAAGAGGACATAGAAAGAAGTGAGATTGTAGAAAGACATATGCATAGCAGGTTGAAGCAACTTGAAGAGCTTGAACCAAAAAGAGCTGTAGTAAAGCCCCGGAGAATTATTGTCTTACTCAGCTTCCAGTGATTTCTTGAACCGTATGATTTTCCACTAATGCTTTACTTCTGTGTATGATAATGCAAAACTTAAAAGAAAATGCGAACTGAAGTACATACTTGTGAATACATGACAGCCTAGCCATAGGAAAGTGAAATTAAAGGGCAGTGAAACTGCTATAATAAACTGCTTGTAAACTACTAATACCAAAAAAAGCATATTTTTTGTTATCTTCAATTTTACTTAGTTTCATTATGTTCAAAAACATGTATGATTTCCAGGAAGTTGCTGAAGGAAATTGTCACTGACATTTGTGAAACTTTCCTGAAAATGATTTTTTCCCCTCTATATTCACCCCTCCTGTTCAGCTAAACAACTCAATAAGATGCAACTGCAGTTTGATAGACTGTTTGCACTGATCTCCAAAACAGAGTTATACCCCATTTATTTTTTTCAGTGTACTCTCTGTTTTCACTACAATTAGCAATGACACACTCTTGTTATGAGTCTACAGCGGTTTGTCATTTCTTTTTCATGTCTTCAGCATCAGGCTTCGGTAGGAACCTATTTGTGACGTTTACAAGAATTACAACACAACACCAGGGATTTGGGCGTGCAAGCTGGAAGCAGATAATATTTCTGAGACCAGCTGGAATTTAATTTCAAATAATGAACAAAAGCATTTTGTGCTTTAATGGGTTGAATTTAGCAGAGGGTGTTTTGGAGAAGCTTGCATCAGCTTAAAAGAAAAGCCTTGGCAATCCCTTCATGCAGGATTGCTGTGGTGTACCAACAGGCTAGCGCTGTAAGACAGAGTTATAGATTGAAGGTACAGCTGGAACACTGTAAACAAAGACGATGCCAAGACTCCAGATCCTTGTGTTTGTGGAAGTCCTGCTGGCAGAGCCGAGGACTCCTGGGGCTGGGTCCTGACCGGAATTTCCCTCTGCTGCCAGGTGGCCCTGTTTTGCAATTCTGTGACGGGTATCACGAGGTCAGCCCTGGAGATACTGGGGAAATATGTTTGCATAACACATGGGAGGTATGTTCTACTAATCCTTGGGGCTGAAGTGGCTTAATATACTTTTATTTATATTTTTATTTTATATTTGTATTTCTATTATTTTATATTTGTAACTGAAGTTCCAAAACTCTGGTCCCTGAGCGCACCATAGTGTATCAGAAACAGGAGCTTGCACGTTCATTCCTTCACCTGCAAATGCAGGATGCATTTTAAAAGCACTCAATCTTTGTCTCATTATACTGCCAATGAAGTAAAAGTTAGATCCAGTTCTTATTAATCTCTCTCAAAGGAAAAGATGTAAAACACTGTTGACAAAACTCTTCAATTTCATAGACTTTTCTGAAGGTACTTGGATGCAGTTTATATAAGGATTTGTCATGTGCCTATCACATTGCTGGTTGCCACATGACAAACCAAGCGTACCTGGCTGCATGGTGGGAGTGTTCATGCATGAGGCGTACAGGAGGTGCCTGAAGGTATGATTTTAACAAAATGCAGGATGTGATATGCCCATATACTCCCGACACCTTTATATATACACCTTGGCCCAGAACAGCAAATGCCTGGTTTGTGGTCTCTGGGATGGTAGAGAGGATGCAGAGCTCTTAACAGAGAGAAAGAGGGCCCAGCAGTGTGTCAAAGTCTGGTTGGATTATTTTGGCAAGCAGGATTTGGCCTGCATCGCTGCAGTTTTAGCACTTGTGGCGCAGCACTGTGCAATGTAGGAACAGCAAATTTCTAGGTAGTGCCTGGAACTATAAGATAAATTAGAGCAATTTACTCAGCTTTGAATCTAGAAAAACATGAGAGGTAATATTCCTTAATATTGCTTTTGGAAACCAAATTTATTCTGAGTTAAAAACTAGTCTGTCTGTAAGTGCTGAATTTTTGTCAAACAAAGAGAGGTGTCTGATTTCTGTATAAATCCTATGGATAGTGAATATTTTAAACTGCTAATCTGCAAGTTAACTGACTATGAATGCTGGAAAAGCAAATTTATTTCGTCATTTTTCAAACTCTGGAATTTTTTTTGATTGCGCTTTGAAATTTTAAATGTTTCCGTAGTCTAGAGCAAGGGCAGTGCCTAGCATGCTGGCTTAGCTTTAAATTTCTGAGTGAGGCAGAGCTGGCGTTTGAGACCAGGTGCTCTAGATAACTGCCCTGAACAGTGTGTGGATAGCTGTCTGGTATGTATAATGCTTTCTTTTATTTTGGACAAATCTTCTGTACTTGCTGGCATGGTATTGTCCATTCTAATTCAAAATTTTGGTTCTTATGAATACAAATTATCCCTGCCCCCCACCAAAAAAAAAAAAAAAAAAAAAGGCAGAAAAAAATCAAAGTATTTCCTGAGATGTTTTCCAATTGTCTATAGGGACTAATTTTTATTTCAATTTCCCCTTAAAAATATTTTTAATTTGGACCACCCAAGAAGCAGCACAGGAAAAAATAAAAAAGGAATTGCTGTATGTGCTGTATGTGTTGCACTAAAATAACTAGAATGTCCCAGGTTTAAAATGTGAGTTCTGGACAATGAAATTGTGGTACAGGTATATGAAAATTTGCTTACTATATGACATATATTCACCTAATGTTAAAATTAACTATGAGAAATAAAGTTAGGAGCCCACAGGAGTTAAGAAAGGTTTGTATTTACTGTTCCAACACCCAGAAATTTAAAAGCATTTTGGTCTGGGTGCAATAGCATGCAGTTTACCTCCACATATTTAGGCTTTGTCCAGTTTCATCTTTAAGGACAAAGCTTGTGTTTTCTTTCTAGATGCCCAAATACTTCTATGAGAAGTATAGAGATAAATTGCTGGAAAAAAATAAAACAGTTTATAAGAAAAAAAAACAAAAAAGTTGTAGCTGAAATTTGCCTGCCTTGCCTTGGCTTAATGCAGTTCCTGCACTTGCGAAACCTTCAGCAAGTGAGATGGTGAGATGTGCCACAAGCAGGTCCATTTGTTGCAGCTGTGCTCACAGGTACTTGTTTTGTGGCAGGATACCTTGGTTTTCTCATAATCCCTGGCTCCTTCAGAGCCCTCTTGCCAGTGAGGCTTTCTACAGAGCCAGGATGCGCTGAGTCCTTCACGTTAGTTAGGTCCCAGCTAGCCATAGATTCTTCACCACTACTACAGGGAAGCCAGTGAGCGGCCTTCACGGTGACCATAACTGCACGTGGTGTTTGAAAAATCTTATGATTTCTTTGCTGAAATCCGTTTGGAAAATAGTGAGTCTGTAGCCTTGGTGTTTGCGAAGAAAAGCTTCAAAAACATGACCTGAACTCACCCTACATCAAAAGGCAAATAAACCACACAAATGTATTTATTTATTTTTCAATAACTCATGTTACAGCTAATCTCATGATGTTTTGTGGTTTGACTCATGATTTTCAAAAGCTTGAGGTTGGCAATAGTGAGTAATACATATAATGTCACATACAAAGCAAAGCCAGCCTGTATTTAGCAATTATTTTTTTTTTTGTTCAAGGTTTATATGATGCCAAAACCAGATTCTGCTGTGTGATCTGTGCTCGACAATCCAGGCAGAACTAGAATCTCAACAACTATATCCTATCCGTAAGTAAATAGTTTTGTAAACCGCAAAGCTGGTGAGCTCTCTTGCCTTAGGAATTCGTGTTCTCTCTCTTCTACATTACCCTTCTCCACTGGTTTTTGCTCTACCGGGTATGCGGTGGACACGCCTGCCCTGTGTGCAGCCCTGGCACATACAGTTTATTAGGAGTTCAGGTTCTGCCTTTCTTGGCGTGGGGTCATGCTTTCTGGAGTCCTGTTGCTGAGGAACTGTCATCTTCATGAGAATTCTGGAACCATCATGATCTTTGAGACATCCCTTCTTTCCAGGTCTGTTCGAAACTGACCAAAAAATTCAAAATTATTTGGGAGATGCTGGATGTAGACATACACTTTTTTTTCCCCATTTGGAAATCAAACTGAAAATAAAGTCTCATAATAAAGCTCCTCTATATTATATACGTGAAGATAGCAAAAAGGCAAAGGAAAAGAAACTTGACGTTCATTAATTCTAAACGCATTATGCATTTCAGCTACAGCTTGTATATTTTCTCTGTGTATTTGCCACTTTTGCTTTGGGGTTTATATGGAAACTATACAGACAAATACATTCAGAAAGGAGGGGAAAAAAAAAAAAAAAAAAAAAAAACTTATTTCCCAAATCGCCTATCAAGATTTCACCAAATTTGTGGTTTATTTTTTATCACACAAAGCACACAGCATTCAATGATGATCAAGCAGCAAGTTAATTGCCTTAGCAGCCATTATACCTCATTTAGTAGTACCAGTGTTGGTTTTCTGCAAAAAGATGATTTAACACTATGCAATTATCACTACTAGAGCACTTTCGGGCGGGGTGTGTGGGAGTGCAGAGCATTACTGCATTGATGCTGATCATTTCCGAGTATTTTACCCAGTGAGAGCATAGTCCACCTTTGTGGCCCCCCATCTGTCCAGCTAGGGAAGAGCTGGTTATCTTGCACCACATGCTGGGAGTCACAGCCTATTTGCAAGGATTAAATCTCAGTTTGCATCCATAACTTGTGAGGTAATTAACTCTTTAATTATTGATTCACCACTTCTTTGGGCTCTGCACACATACAATAATTATCTCCATGTTTTCTTTTTTCTATTCCGGTGTCATAGATCAGAGCTGCTTTTAGACAGCTAGTATATTTTTCCAGGCCCTTCAAGAGAACAGACTGAATACTGAGATATATTACTGTCAGCCCAAGGGTTGCAAAAATCAACTCATCTTTTGCTCCTATCAGTAATTATGGAATATTAAGTTGGTGTAGAAGCCTGATTATACAAAATTTCATTAAAGTTGCGTGGAAAAAAAATCACTGTACAACTGTGGAAATCCTTTAAAATCACTGAGGAAAAAAAATCTTCAAAATTTTATTATTACAGATTTAGAAGGCTTTCTGCATTTTTTGCAACTAGAAATGAAATTCCTATGTATTCTCATTTTTAAAACCTAACTAAGCTTACTGCTAATTAATGGTATCAAAAGAGAGCAGGATTATTCTGCTGTCTTTTTATCTCTGCATGAGGAGTACCTTCAAAAATCCTCCCTTCTCCCATTAACAGTTGGATGTCATTTGAAAACTGGGTAATAACAGTTACTATTCTCAGCAGAACTGTTGAAGTCCTCTCTCTGGAGGCAGATATGTAATAGAATATGCACTCCACATTTCAACTTTAGATGTGTACATAGCTAGATTATTTTTTTTCCACAGTAATTGAAAAGCTAGGGATTTGCGGGCAAAGATAGCAGCAGGATATCTTCTCAGGTTGCAGAGGTTGGTCAAAGGTCAGAATCTCATGAATCGACATCTACTGGGTTCCTAGTGTATCAGTCAGAAGTTTATGTTAGGTAATTTCTGCTCTTTTCTCCCAAGGACTCCTGAAGCCTACGTTTCTTGTTTTAGTAACTATGATAAGTCCCCACCTCTTTCATTACTTATCTTCCCTCTCTCCTTTTTTTTTTCTAGATATGCAGTTAAGTTTGTCGTATTTTATTTTGCAGCATAAGAAATTTACTTGCGTTTGCAACAAGCCATGCCTGTATTCTCTCTTTGGTTGTTCTTCTATTATGGATTGTATGTTCTGTGTATGAGAGGTTGAGGCTTTTCTCACACAAGACATGTCTCATTTGATTATACATTTAAAGATAAGTCTTCAGGCTTGTAAGGTGAGACGTTAACATCATTTCCATGTGTTGTTTTGACTTCTCGAGTCTGATGGAGAATCAGTTGATCAGTATCTACCTGTGTGATTTTTTTTTTTTCTGGTATTTTGAATATAATATAAAGAGCCTGTGCACGGCTGCTATTTTGTGTAAGCCTGGACTTGAGATTTATGCTTGACCATTGGTGTGGACATAGCTAGCGATGGTTAACCAGTTGACCTTCCTTAGAATTTGCGTCAAATCTTCTGTTGATTTCAGGTCTTTTTATTTTTAGTATGAGGTTTGACATTTAGTAGGAGGTTTGACAATAATCGTCCTTTATATAGCATGGTAGGTTTAAAGCAAAGAATTAGTGGGAAATCATTTTCAAGCAGCCATTTTCCTTGTTGTCTGCTCTGAGCTAAGATGTTTGTTATTGCTGAAAGCATAGACATTGCTAGACTTGCTAGATATTTTACAGTAAACACACCACCTCTTAATTACATGACAGTAGCTTAAACAGATTTGTACAGCCATTAAAAAATCAATACTTAGCTTTTAGGTGATGAATTAATTAATGGAGTGAGAATGCTGAAAGTTTGCTTTATCCAGCACGCACTCTGACTTTTTTTCAGCTGCAGCATCAATAGAAGTGCAAGGTTGCATGATGTTAATAGGTTGAAAGTGTTTATGAAAATGTATCACTTTCTGTCTAGCATAGAGACTTCCATGCTATTCCAGAAAAATGAGGCCATTTTTTTTTTCTCTCTCTTTCTCTCTCTCTGTCTCTTTCTCTCTCTCTGTCTCTTTCTCTCTCTCTGTCTCTCTTTCTCTCTCTCTGTCTCTCTTTCTTTCTCTCTTTCTCTCTCTCTAAATATATATTTTTGGATGGACACATATACCCCCTATTGCCCACCCACCAAGGTTTGTATCTTTCACTTTTCTGTAATAAACTTCAAGTGAGGTCTAGGTGAGTTTTACATAAGGACTGGATTAGCTTTGAAGGAAGAAAATGCTAATGACAAATCCAAATGGTCTAACTAATACAAATCTGAATTTGGCAGAATGCAGAGAAAATGACAAAATAAATTTTTTAATTATTTTTTTCCGTCATTACTAGGTTGCAGCTAGCTCTGAAAAAGCATAGCCAAATGACAGGAAGAATCACTTTATTCTCATATTGTTTCTGGAGTTCTAATATTGTTTCTAGAGAAATTATGGCTTGATTTCAAGCATTTCTTTAAAAGGATTTCATAGGATCATTTCAAAATTTCTATGTGATATTTTGTTCTAAATTGAGAAGAGCCTAGAATGAGAATTACCCTTGTTTTTTTTTTTCATAAAACAATTCAGCTTTGATTAAAATGAATATGCTACAAAGATCATATAAAATAAAAAGCTATGCATCTGTTACTGCACTGACTAGTAATTCTCATGAGTCTAAGTAACTCTACATATTGAAGCTCTTGCTTACATGATGAGAGCCTATCATACTGCCTATGCCTGGCTCGTGTTACTGTTCTCTTTTGTTCAGGGAAGAAACAAAACAAAACAACCGAACAAAAAAACTTTTGTAGGTAAAACTTCTGCTTCATAGTGAAAGTTCTTTATTTGTAATGTTACAGGAAAGAAGAAGCAGACTGTTCATTGTAGCTGGAATGTTTAAGTAAGTGATGCAAGTAATATATTAAATGGTTGTGTAAGGAACAAAAAGCTACACTTTTAGAAGTATTAGATATTTCTAAATAGTGACATTGAATTAATTCAAAATTTAGTTTTTAGTCAAAAATCGTCACTACCCAAAAGCACAAGATGGCTAAAGAAGTTATAGCCGACAGTAGTAGCTACCTTGTTTAACACATATTTATTTCATGTTCACTATCTGGGATTTCTGAAATATATGGTTCTGTAAATGCATGGCTTTGATGTATGATGTACCCACCTTATAGAACAGTTTCATTGTTATCTGAAGAGAGCTTCACTCTTTGGGGAATTAGCATAAATGTATGTTTAATTTAAAGCGGTATTAAAATTTAATTTAAAGTGGTATTCTATTGTGTCACTTGGCTACATTATGATACTATATTTAACATATTCATACCTGTGTCAGAATTTCAACCAGGAACTTAACATGACCCCAACAGATGTGACTTTCATGCTGGGCTTCCTCTCACTTGAAGTCCCTTGGGCAGAAGTAGGGTCAACTGTGCTGTAAAAGGGACTTTTTCACTGTGTCGGATTTCAGGTGCTGGAACAAAACATACCTGCTTTGAAGTGTTCAGGCTTTCATATGTCTCTTGGAAGGTAGACCTTTCCTCGCACTTTCCTCCTTTGGCTGGAATTCTTTCTTCTACTAGACATACAAATGAAGAGTAAAATATCTGATTTTTTTTTTTCTGAGAAGTCAAACTGGAGATGTGACAGCATTGTGCTAATGATTGGCATATTGTGTTGAGTTAGAAGTCTCTTCTCTGTACTACTGGCAGTGAAGTATATGCACTTCCTAATGTTTTATTCTGGCACTCATTCTATTTAGAGATATTCAGGAATAGACAAGTCTGCTCAGATAAAACATGAATGACTACGTCCTGAGAATAGCATTTTCTTGACATACAAATCTAGCATGAAATAAGTACTTGTTCATATTTGTGTTCAAATAGGAAGTGATAACACCAAAGAAAAAGCATCTTTCAATATTGTTAGCTCTGCATATGAATGAGAAAAGCCAAAAGGCACTTTTTTCCCTTTGTGGATGTCCAGAGAAATTTTCCACACTCGAAGACTCAATTAAGATTTTGTTAGAATCTAAGCTTTAGTGTTCTTGTGTGAATGTAACTGAAGTGAATTAAATGTTCACTATATGAAGAGTGTTTCATATTCAAAAAGATTTTAATTTGTTTAATTTTGTTTGTTTGTTTGTTTCTTATTAAGAAGGATAATGAAAGCACTCTTGGTCCTACCATCAGTTTCTTTTATCTTTGACACTTTTACATATCAGCTTTGTCAAGTTTAAGCTCTTGTACAACCAGACCACAACCTTTAACAGCAAGATATTTTTCGTAGAAGGAGGCGCCAGGAAAGAGAAGCCAACATGATTAAGTCTTTACATATATGCATATAACTACGAATCATCTAGCAGTCAATAATTTTTAGAGAGAAACTTCTCATATTTTTACTTTTCCTGTGTCGACAGCCTCTGCATGCTAGCCTTTCTCCTTTGGTTGCATCAATGTTCATCTGGCTAGCTTGTTTCCACCTGTACCTGCTTTCTATCCCCATAAAGCTCTTGCCATTATGCTTTCTTTGGCATGCTGCCCCATGTATTCAGTGAAATTTTTCACTTAAAAAAAAAAAAAAAAAAGTAACTATTTTTTTATGTCACTGCTAGTTATTGTAAGTGGTTATATTGGTTTATTGTTGAAATGTTAGTCATTTTTGCAAGGCAGTTTCAAGATGCATCATTGACTTCTAAAAATAACGTTGAAAGGTGTTTTGACGCAGAAATGCTGTCCTCTTGGTAATAAGAGGAAAAATTAAAACCTGAAGCCATTTCCAGCTCTCCAAACACAATTCTGTTCACTGGCTGACTAATAAAGCAATTAGTTGATAATGGTTTCCAAAGCCCATATACTTACATATTCTTCTAAAGTACAGGGTCCATTTCATGCAGCACATGTGAAGTTAATGAGAACTTTTATGTTCACATATGAGAGGACGGTTTCAATGTCATTCCTCCCCACCCTACCCCGATGAACAGTTATGATGATGAAAGATTTTTTGTGTAAGCTTCTTTTAAAATGCCCTATTATTTTCATTTTATACCTCCTTTTCACTGTTAGCCTATGACTTCTGTTTTCTTATGCAACTTCAGACTTACTAGCAAATGCTTCCTATGACAGAGTACAAAACTGGAGCATTAAAAGAATGGTGGAGGCTAGGACCCCTATCCCTGAATTCATTAAACCAACAAATACCAAATTCTCAGCAGACTTATGTGCTGCAAGGGAAGATCTTTTCTGGTGAATGTCTGGCAAATGTATCTGTTCAAGAGAAAAGCATCTCATGGTTGAAAATGTAGCCTCACAGCAGGCTGCGCAGGACTTCAGAATAGATTAAACTGCTGAATGTGCATTTATTTTTACGCTCCGTGTAATTAAAATGCTCTTAAATAAAGGACAGAGTAACAAACCTGAAAGAAAGGCAACAATTTCCAGGAGCTTATTCTAATCGCTACACTGTGTACGCGGCTACCTTTTACAAATTGCCCCGTTAGAGGGACAGGTCACAGGAAAGGAGCAAATCTTGACCTGGCAACCTCTGCTTGAGCTTTTCCTGATATCCCACATCAGACTTTTCACTGCAGAGCCATTTCCCATCCATCCTATTTGCTCTGAAGATGCCATCAGCTGCAGAAAAGGCAGCTAATGTTGGTTCTGCTGTGTGATGGGTGGGTGGGTGACACTGCGTGTCCCACACTGGTGAAGAGCTGCTGGCAGTTTCTCTAAATTGATAGGAGGAAGCAAGATAATAGGAGGCTGGAGAATTTATACTTTGGAGAAAAGAAGATCAGAAGAATTTACTGCTCAGATTTTTTTCTTTTTTTTTCACACTTGATCTAATAGGGCTTATATTTTAGTGTCAGAAGAAAGGGATCTTCTTTCTTTGAAGTTCTTCCATTGTCATACGATCATCTGCATTGCTTTCCCTGCTTCTCATGGCTAAACAATTATGTTTAGAACATGAAAATTGTGGTTGCTCTGGCTGGATAAAAACCCGGACTGAGTCTTGCCAGTTGATGAGAAAATAAGGAGAATCCCTTAAAGAAGTTCTACTTGGGACAGTTGTGGGGATGGGATTACCACATTTCAAATCTAGGTCTAGAGTTCCTTGATTTAGGGAAAGTCCTTCAACTTGACTTTCCCACTGATGGAAGAAATAATGTTAAAGAATATCCAAAAGAAGATTTTTGTTATTAATAGATCTCTTGGGCTTTCTCTATGATAGGGTTGTCTGGCCTGGGGTGAGTATGACCGGGATATGACAGCTGCCTGGTGTGGGAAAAGCAAAACTGATTAAAGGTGCCTGTTTCTACTATTTTGCAGTCTCATACAGAAACTTATGGGAAGCAAAATGGTATTCCACTTCCACTTGTGATCCCTGTGCATAATGGTAGGACCACTTTTTGTTGTTATGCTGAAACACATTGGTTTATGCTAAGAAATATTTTTATAGATGAAAGCACAGAAAGTGTCGTGTCCTCACTGGTGAGTATTTGCAACTTTAATCACACGAGAGACTCCTCATTCACATTTTCATATTTTATTACAAGATTGCTTTCTTTAATGACACACCTTATTGTTTCCATTTCTTCTACAGTTTTGAAATAAAATATTTTCTTTGATATTGCTGTGTGCCATAGTTTCTCAGCCTTGGTCAATACCAATTTTCTGTCCCTGTGATTAGTTGTAGCTCTTTTCAGATCTTCTTTTCCTTCTCCAGTCACTGTTGCTCTCTGATCCCATCTGTACTCTGCTTTGATCTGAGAGAATTGCTGTCAGATGTGTGTGTAACAGTTTTAAGAGTTATGGCAAGCTCAATTTTTCTACTTGTCTTTAATCACAGATGGCCCTTCTCCTTGTCTTTGTGTTCTGGTTAAGAGTATTGGACATAAAATGTTCCCATACTAATAAACCAGTAGACCTCATTGTTTCACTCACTTTGCAAGTTCCTGCATAACCTCTTGGTGATTGCACAGCACAATAAACATACAGAAAAAGGATATTTTTCAGACTATCAGTCAAGTTGTGCTTCTTGGGACACAATTGAGTATTTTTTTTTTTTATTATTTTGTGGAGTGCCTGCAAAATCTGTTGTTGCTTTTCCACCACATTTCACCCTCTTCTTCTTCTCCAGTTCCTTTATTTTAAATTTGTTGATTCTTCTAGCTATCAGCTGAACCAAAGTGACTACAACAGGCACTAATGTGGAGAAAGCTATATTCACACAGAGATTTTTAGTAGTTTTTAATATTTTGTAGCTGCCAAACTGGGAATAATAACAGAAATAACGAAAATCAGTCAGCTCATCCTGCTAGTTCATCATCTTACCGTAAAGTTAGCTCTCTCTTCATGGTACTTCTCTAAAGCCAAGTCTGAGCAGTGTCATCATTCCCATCCTGCTACATCTGTCCTGTTTGTCCTGCCCATCTGTCCTATTTTTGATTTCTTTCTCCAAGACTCTCTAGTCACACACTTCTAAATTAATTTCATTTGATTCCAGATAAAATGTGGCTTTGATACACAAAATGAAAGAGTAGTTAAAGGTAGACTGTGTATGTCTGAACTTTCTGTATGGGGCTCATTGTCATTACCGCTTGTAACAAGGACCATTGGTTTCTTAGATGAAAAACAAGTCTCAGGTAACAAACTTGAAAATTCATGGTCGCAAATGGATGCAAATGGATAACTTGTTGAATTAAAGACCCAGCTGCACCAGTGGAGGTATCTGTGTTATGACACTGATTTGTTTAAAAAACTTAGTGATTCCAGTGTTTTGATTGCACTGATAAATTTGTTAAAGGACACAAAGAACCAACTCATATAGACAGAACCCTCTTGAACAATTTTATATTGTTCAATGAATTTTCATGCCTACTTTATTTTTTTGTTATTCTTTTTTTAAAAAAACAATTTATGCGTAAATCCCTTTTAATTAGTGGCAGCCAGGCCCATGTACCATACTTTTCTCCTACTGATAGAATTTGTATGGCACAATTTAAAAAATACTTGAAATATTTGAATCGAAAATTCATATTAAATCCTAAGTCAGGTATGATGTGAGCTGTCCTTCCAGCAGTGGAAGGACAACAAACTCATTTAAAAGGAAGTTTTACATTATGTATTTATACATAATTTCTTCTGATTTTGTGGTGGTGTCTCATGACATTCTCTGAACTCAGAGTTAACATCTTCCGTTCCAGGATAAATTTGACAGCCCCAAATCCTAGTATTTCCTGTCATTCCTTCTTAGAAGCAGTCAGATTTGTATATACTTGTGCTGACATTAATAGAAATTTTTTTTTTCTGTAAAATACAGTTTAAGACTTTTATATGTTGGGGAATTAATTCCTCAGCTTGTCTTGCCCATGATTCCAATATAAAACACACATATATATATATATATAAACTCAAGTATATATATGTACTTGAGTTTGTAAGGGTAGCTTTTATATATTTTTATATTTTGGCCCAGTAAAACACTGGGGAAATGGCATAAAATTACTCTCTGTTATCTTCTCTGTGATTAGTGGCATATGGTTTTTCCCTGTTTTAAACTGTACCCTGACCTTCTGTAGATACTGTTGATGAGCTGTCTTTCGTGTCTGCTGCACCTTGGAGTTTATATTTAGAATCTCGGCACATAAACATATCCTGTTACTTGCCATCCTTGAACACCCACCACAAACTTCCTCTGCCTTTATCGCTGTCAAGTTCCTCCAAACAAATGCTAGCTATTTTAGACACTTTTAAAATTTATTTTTGCACTACTTGACAATACTCCTGTTTGCTTTATTTCCCATCAAAATGTTCCCACAGGATTTTTTTTTCTCCCTCCTTAATTCTGATATTTGACAAAGAAAATCCTGTCTGTTCTTTTCATTCTTCTCTTTCTGCTCTAGTGATGTGGCATACAAACGTGGTGGCTGCCACACATGTAGTAGATTTGTCTCCTGGTTCTCCAGAGAGACACCATGGATATGAACATAGAATGATATGGCAATGCAAAAACAAGGCTAGGAAATGGCTAGCGGTATTATTATTGTTACCTGAAAGCATTACAAGATCCACCAGACAAACCACACCAATGAATATCTTTTCTGCCCAGAAAGGCAACCTGATATTTTTTGTGTTGAGGTAACTGTGATATGAAAAGTGGCTTAACTGAATTTCCTGTCCCTTACTGTCTTCTGGGAGCAACTGTTTTGGTAAAGGACAGAAGGTAAAATAAATAGATAAATAAGTAAAAATTCTATTTACTGCTAGAGTTATTGTAATCTAATTCTCTCAAGTATTTAGGACATGGGACATTGTCACAAGGATTCTTTTAGCTAAATACCTGTTTTCCTGCAGAGGATTCTTCAATGCACTTAGGTATTGACTTCAATATTGTTCAGCTGAGTAGCTGTGATCAGCTACGCAACTCAGCTGTGTTGACTGAACCCAGACCTGTAGATAAGAAGAGTGACAGAGCATTTTCAGAAGCTGTTTCTGGAAGAAAGGAAGTTGATATAAGCTAGGATTTTTTAAAATTAAATTTGCACATGCCTTTGCCTCTTACTTTAATGAGATGCCCAGTATTTGCAGCACTAATATCGCTAGAAGTTATCTATCTGAGTGATCTGTGTAGTTCACTGTTTTATTCAGAGACTATCCCATCTCTTGTTTCACTGCTCTCCGGAGTTTTCCAAATGTCATGTTATTCAGCTCCTTCACACCCCCGGCCAGCTCATCAACACAGTCGTTATCTAACCTCTCAAGATGATCTACTTAACACCTCATAAAAAAAATATATAATAATAAAAATAACATGTCCAGCTCATCTTCTGTCACTTCTTTGCGCTTGTCAACAGCTCCTGTTTTTCCACCCCCTGCTTTTGCATGCAGTGCTTTTGGTGTTGAGTATTTGGTGATCATTAATTTTTACTCTCTGATGAATTTTTCTCATACTGCTCCTATTACCCATATCATCTATATTATATACTCTTGCCTTTTTAGCTTACATTAAATATCTACATGTGTGTGAGGGGGTAGGGGGTTTCTTGCTAATATATTATATGACTTATTTAAAACCAAGCTGTACTAACACATTAAAACATATCCTCTGTCAATCTTGCTAAAAAAAAAATACCACCAAACATGCTGTTGTGTGCTTTTAGAAAGGCATATTGCTCTGGTTGATGTAGTTACTGGAAAAAATTCGGTTTAACTTTTCTGCAGAAATGGTTTCTTACTTGGCTGGGAGGTCAATATTTCTTTAAAAAATCCGTAGCTGTTTCTGAGCAAATCAAATTAAGAATAATATGTCAGATAAAGATACTAGTACTTGTTTTTTTTTTACTGAAGCAGTTAAAGCCAGAAGGTAGTTCTCCCATTTTTCCTCTACATGAAACAATTATGATTAAATGATATGGAACATGCCATGCTCTGAAGAGATTTTAAATATGCGAACAACTCTCTTGGCTATATTTGTGTGCTCTACCATATTTCACTATGACTTTGCTATACTACAGATATCTAGTATAGGCAGTTCTTCAAACTGGTGGTGTTAGTTTGATAATTATTAAGTATTGCGGTGTCTTTGACAGCTGGGGAACAATGGACAAGTGGATAAATAGTGACCATTCTTTTAAAATATTTAACGGTTAAGTCACATGTCCTGTACCACAATCTTATTTTTTCCTTGTACTCAAAAGAGCCACTATGGTTTTGGGAAACACCAAAGTGTGTTACCTTCAGGTAAATACTGCTTTTGTAATACTGAGCGTTGTATATAAGGAACAAGAAAAATAGCTTTGATGTTAAAGTGTGTCATGTGAACATGAGACCAATCAGGTATTTAAGAACTTGTAATTTCCTCATGTCTAAAAATGTTCAATGAGTATCTCCAGCGGGTGAAAACTGCCACTTATTACTCTCCATTTCCCAAATAACAGTGATTTTTTTTGTTTTATGAAGAGTTTGGGATAAATTTTTTTTTTGCTTGCTTATAAGGACATAGCAAACAAAACTGAACATGACAAATACAAAATCATAAACACTATTTCAAACCTGTTTCAAAGGCATCCAGGACTTCAGTAAGCTTGGTATTCTGGTGGCTTCTTTGAGTTCCTCCGTTACTTGATATGTTGAAATTTTTAGTACTTCCATTACTTGATATGGATATTACCTCCATTGAAGCTTGCTTTTGGAGGAGATTCTGTAAGCATTTCTTCATTCAGAGCACTGAAATCGTAAACCTAAGATGTTCTAGAATACTGTCCTGGACCAAACTGTAAGTATAAGTATTATGTTGCATTCTTAGAAAAAATTTCCCACAGAATTACCTTGCCCAGGCTAAAGTAGGATAAAGGTTCTCTTGATGATGTTGCTGTGAACCTCAATTTTAAGCTCTGGCCAGTTTTACCACAATTAGCCTGAGCGAGATAAAGCTATATTTGAGTACACAGAAATGAGAAATGAGCAAAAGTACCATAGTACACCTTATGTCCGTATAATTGCCTTGTTCTTTTGCTGTCTGAATTTTGACTAGAATGGAAAATCTGACCTTTAATTTCAGTATGGTGGAGAAACAGCAACAATAAAAAAATAATCTGAACCCCAGCAACATGTTCTTCCTTTTTTATTTTTTTTTTTGCCATATTGCTGATTTCTCATCATCTGTACAGGTCCTGATCAGGAAAGCATCTGAGTAGAGGATATTGTTGGCAAATCCTTTATGTTATCATAGTAAAAAAAATGCATTCTTGGAACCCACTAATAAATTTCTATAGTAGCTGATCATTTGATTATGATAACAATAATGTGCCTTTAAATAAATCCCTGTCATAGTGGGAAGGTGACAAATAATGAAAAGAGTGAACAGGAATGATGGAGGACAATATTCTGATTTCATCCATCACCCTTTATGTGTACCTGTCTGCTTATGCATGCCCTCAGTGCCATAACAGCCACTGTCTTCAGAGAAATTGTGTGTGAGTAATCCTTAGCAGTACGTCGAAAGCACTTGTTTGTTTCTCAGCTATTTTTTATAAAAATTGTGCGTCTGATGACTTAAGACTTATGCTTAGGGGACTGTCAACAATACCAGCATAAATAGTTCATTGCTCTATGTTAGGGGCAACGAAAAAAGAAGAAATATAATATTAGCGCAGCAAATACCTGGAGGGTTGCATTATTTTTTGCTTTCCTTACCTTGCTCAGAAGTGGGAGCAACAAAGCCTGTATTGCTACTGTTGCCACTACCTCGCTGTAATGGCTCCCATTATTCATAGCAGGGCAGCCGAGGTCACTTCCATGTGCTTTGTTCAAGGAACCCTACTATTCATCCTTTATAGCCCTCCAGATTGTGAGCTGAAGCAAATGGCTTAGGGAAACAGTCTTTTCCATCTTCATGAGATATAGATTTGACCTTGAATCGTCCTTGTGTTCTCCAGTGTGATTGTATGTATGCCATGAAGAAGACTTTTGAGCAGACTTAAGAGCATAAAATGAAACACTGTTTTTTTTTTTCCAGGTTAAAAACATAAAAAAAACCCAAAGAAAGACTAAACATATAGCAGATTGTGGAAAACTTCAAACACTTCTATAGGTGGATAAGGTGACTGAGCCCTAAGGGTTTTAACTGAAATTTCAATATATTTTTTCCTAATAATCAGAAGGAAACTTACCATACTTCAGGTATGACATAAATGAAATGTCCTCCACATCAAACTGACATCACAGTCTTGGTATATTTTACTTTTTGCATGCAATTATATTTTGCAATTATATTTTGCAATTATATTTTCTTGTGTCTGAGCACAGTAACAAGATTAAAAAGGCAGCAAATGCATAGTTGGGCAGCCATGCTGACAAAGGATAATATCTTTCCTTTAGATAGTACAGTGAGTCAAGCATCAGCTAAATCTGTGTATCTTCCACTTAGTGGTGGGTATTCTTGAACTTTGTATTTCTTTAGCTTTGCAGACATACAGAGAATGCTCTGCAAACAAGAGGAAATATCCTCAATTTGATTAGTTGTGAAAAAGTTACGGAAGGTCTTGGGCAGCTTGATTGAAAAGCTGCAATAATTTGTTTTTGCAATGTCTAAAATAGAGGGTTTACTGAGCACTTTTTTGATGGAGTGAGTTGGCACTCTTCATGAATGAACTGAATCCATAAACAAGAAGTGATTTTTTTTTAATTTTTATTCAGGAGTGCAAAGTATCTCATTCAGTCAACAGAGTGAAAAGGCTGATAGAGAACATGCAAGCATATTTCAACACTAACAGAGAGGGGGAGAATTTTATAGTACTTACTGAAGCCTGCTGAATTGTTAATTTTCCTGGAGCTGTTAAGGTTCCACAGGGGCTTTGCTTCCACTTTGGCCATTGCTATTTGGCTTTTCAGCAGCAATGCTCTACCTATATCCATTACACCAAAGCTCTACTCTTGTACTGCATTAAAATCCATATGAAATATTCATTAGAAGAATGTGAAAAACAGACACATGGGCACTTCTTAAAGCAGATGGAATTTTACTACCTCGTTTTGAATATATGGGAGTATTAGCCCCTTAATCCTTCAGATAAGTTTCTGCATCCCACTGAATCTGAAAGTGATTACCCTTCCCTTCTCAAAGACATTAAATAATTTCTCTTTGAGATAACTAATTATGAAAATTATTCTTAATGTACAGTTTTACTAGGGAAAAAAGTAGAAAAGGTTTCAGGCTGGGGATTCATAGCATCTGGAGAGAGTTTACCAAAGGTGGATTAGCACTCTAACACTGTGAATTTTTTAGGTAAGGTGAAAGTATTGCAGAGGGAACTATCAGAAGTCAGCGTGCTCCTGTCTGACTTTATTCGTGTGAGAAGTTGTGATGTATTTATTACCTTTAAAAATATAGGTCTTGTTTTCACATCCTACTTCGGCCGTTGAAAAGGGCTCTTTTAAAAGTAAATACCATTACTCTTGAGCCAAACTGCGCTGCCCGGTTCCTTCACCACGACGGCAGCGTAAGGGGGCCTTGCAGCACGTCTACCTTCTTCCACTAAGCACGATGACCAGATCTCTCCCGTAGCAGACGCCCAGACCAGTGTTTTCCTTCGGTGTGGCCCCGCACAGCGCTTGTAGACTTATCAGTGGGAGCCTGGGAACAGTATCCAGCATTTTCAAGCGTGCCTGCTGTGCTCCTGGGCTAGGCATAATTACCGTGTTAGCGTGTTAGGCCCTGCAGCAGCAGCTCCACAGCTCCGGGCTCTGGGTTTAGGGTGAGTGGAAACACCGTGGTGCCGACTGTTCCTCTGGCGTACACGCACCTTGTGGTATTCTTAGCATATAAGAAAGTGCAAACGAAATAACTCAGCTGACTAGGTGTGCAGTAGTGCATTGGGTAAAGCAGATGGCATTTCCCTTCTGAAGCTGTATGGTAATTGCTGTACACCTTTGCCTTGGAGAATTTTGTGACTTAGGGCTCAAGAGGCTACAGTGCTAGGTGTGCTTTAAATCACTCAGCAGCCGACTGTGCGTGGACTGCAGGTCTGCTTGTGGTGGCAATAATATTGTGGATGTTTTATTTTCTTCTAAACTATGAACAAGTTCAATGTTATCTAGTTATTTACAATATATAATTAAAATGATACCGTATCATTTGAGAATGAAACACAGTAAACGCTGCTCACTGTGAATAGTTGGGCTCGTTAGAAATCTTTCCATGGTAAGGAAAGCTAGGCTTGCTGGTAAGTAGTGTTAGAATGTTAAAAGTGAGTAAAAGCATCCATTGAAGCATTGAACTCTCTCTTAAAATTCACTGACTTATTTTCATCATTATCTTATAATAATTAGACCACAAAACTGGTATTTAATGACATATAACTCTTTATTTGGTTGCATTCCCAGACCTTATTCTTACAGACTGCAACATTCTGCATAATAGCATCATATCATTAAGCTGTGACCACCAATGCAATTGCTTTTACACATATGGAAATCTGCAGAACAAGTGCCCCGAAAAGCAGAGAGATGCTGGGATTTTTTTCCATGAGTGAGAGCAGAAATGGGGGTTGTATAAACCTTGGATCCATACAGAGACTTATTCTAAAATAAGACACCATTTTATTGTCTGTGGAGACAGAATAACTTGCTGCTGCACTCTCTTTACCCTAAGAGGTAACATGAGTTGGTTAGGTTACTGCTTCCTTCTACTAGCAGAAAAGAACTTTATATATTGTTTTGAAAATCTTCCCTACCATATGTGGACATATATCAGTTAATTGCTATGTTAGAGCAGAAGCCTGGGAATTTATATAATTTGTTAATACAGATCTAAATTCAAAAAACAGGACATGTGAAAGTAGTATAAACACTTTCTTCTAGTGACTCTCAACAGCCATGTCATATACAGTCATTTTAATGATTAGCTTTTGTACTGTGAGAAAATTAAAGTGCACATACATGCATACATAAACACACATACAAATTTTACAGTATTTACTTGCATCTAGAAATGAATTACAGAATGCCTGTCCCAACAGTGACATTAAGTGCATGCTTCTCAATATTAAAATGCAGAAGAGTTCTGTGATTGTTTACTGTCTTCTGTCAATAACTCCATACCTCACTCTTTTTTTTCTTTTTTTATGAATGACTTAATCACCAGTAACATCTGAAAGTTAATTAAATACCGTACAATTACTTTCTTGTCTTATAAAAATGGACAACTTATGTCTCACTCTGTGTCATAGTTTCTGGCATTTACCACTAAAAATTTCACTGGATTCTTGGCATCCATGTAACTTACTTAAACTGATCCAAACTGATATGTGCTCTCTTGCCTCCGTGGTTTCCTGAATTTTAACTCAAATACAGAACTTCTGCTCCCTGAACATCTCCTTCTTAGGAATGTGTCAACCTCCATAGTGTATCCAAAGTGCAAACTCACACTAACTCTGGAAGTCTGGCTGAGTGACATTATCGGGACTTCATGTTAAAACAATTACCTTTACAAGTAATTCCTCTAATAAAAGAATCCCAGACCACAGCTAGAATGGAATCAAAGCACTCACACCTTACTGACTGAGAGCTATTTTTTCTTAATAACCTTGCAAAAGTGTAACGCTAGTAGTAATAGTGTACAACTCTGTTCCTCATGGACATGAGTATTGTGTCTTTAATTTTCTTATTTTGGAGGATTTTGGAGGATTTTCTTATTTGGAGGATGTTTTCCCCTTAGGTAAACTTGATAGATAAAGCATGAAAGCAAGCTGGAAAAATAGAGATCTTTCTTCTTCCCCTTGTTCAGTAGAAAAATTTAACACCTTCAGATCCCTCAGAAAGCTTTAGAAATGGCTTCTGCGACCTCTCAGTTAACTTATTTGTAAGATAGAGAATATGTTAGAAAAGTTCCCACTGGAATACGAAAGCATTTTCGAATGCAAGTTAACAGATTCATAAGAAGTCAAAGGAAGGTGGTAAATGATTAATCTTAATAGAGGACACAATCTTTTTGTGGTGTCCTTCCCACCGTTACAGGCATATGCCATCCTTGTGTGAATGCAATTTACGTTGGGGGAATATTTCTTTCTTTTTTTTTTATTTTTTTTTACATAGTTCCTTTATTATGTCTAGAAACAGCAGTTGCTCATCACAGTAAGGAAAAAATAAGGAATACTGGCAAGATGGTTGAGGGAGAGGAGGACAGAGCTTTCTTTCTAGATAGATACTCCTAAGCCAAATTCCACAGCTGAATTTCAAAGCTGCAGATGGTCTTTAGCTCTCAGATGAAACAGATAGGAAACTCAAGATCTAGGCAAAATTAGATATTAAAAAGTGTCTTGGTCAACTCTCTAAAATAATGGTTATATTGACGTTCAGATGGGATACAGCGAAGGGAATGGGGAATAAAATTGTCTAGCCTTAGAGAGATAAAGTGACATTTAATAAACATTTTTAAAGGAATCTTTTAATTGATGTCTCCAGTTTGACAGCATTCATGTGGAAGCCTTTTATCTGGAAGATGACGCTTAAATGGACATCTACATCCCTATAATTGCAAGATATTTTAATGAGAGCTCCTATGCTAAAAGTCTTTTTTTTTAACATAGAAATCTCATTTTTGAGGTCGGAATAATAAATCCAGCTTTGATAATTCTTTATCTGCTCTACTGGTTTTAATGTTCAGGCCAGTGATTTGCTTGGAATGCATGCCCTGAATAATCTTGGCATGCTTTCATGTTTGATATCATAAATGCTTCTGTAGAGGACGTAGTCTGATCTGCACACTGAAGGTTAAGTGATACTAAATTATTAAGAGGCCTATAGAGCTGAATATCCTACTGAGTTTAATCCTGCAGGGCACAGTTTCCCCATCTCCTTCCAGGAAACTCCCAAACCTCTGGAGGGAAAGCTTAAGGAGTGTGGCAGATGTCCCATGTATTCTGATAATCTTTATATTTGATGAGGGCCTGTCAGAAGAGGTAGAAGTATAGAAATTGGGGAAAGCTGAACATCTGAGAGAAGCAGCAATGTTTTGCATTCTGAGGCAGGAATTTTTAGTGAGAAGAAAGTTCAGTGCCTCTCTCTCTGAGAATATGTCACCTGCTCTACAAAAAAAAAAAAAAAAAAAGAAAAAGGAAAAAAACCCCAATGACAACAAAAATTATCTTAGAAATAGGTGCTCCTCAGAACAAACAGAACTACTGTAGTGCCTTACATTTGTGAGACTTCAGCTAGTAAACTGATCCCAGCAAGGGATCAGCCTTTCTGCTTGTTACCAGATTTTCAAATCATAGGTGGAATTCCTGGATGTGGTAGGTTAGGTTGAAGGAGAGCAAATAATTTCTGAGCCAATGTACACACTGCTTTAATTACTCCATAGGATGTCCAAATGCATGATTTTTTTAACAAGGAGCTACAGCAGTAATTACATCAAGCTCCAGAAGCGATAGTTTACAGGTTAGTTCTTTGAAATATTTATTTTGTCTGATATAAAAATGTTTAGTCTGGAACATTTTAAATGATACTTTCCCACTGTATATATTTGGCTTGGGAAACCTGTCTCTCTAACTCTGGACAAGGACATTGTTTAGAAAACCAGTCTAGCTGAAGCCTAATGTGAAAACCCAAGTGTCTTCTTGAGAATGCCAGGGTCAAAGTGCAAGGCCAAAAAAAAGGAAAAATGGGATAATAGCAATCTTGTGAGATGTCCCTAATGGGAATACATTACTCTGAAGTCCAATTACAGTGTAAATTTGTAAAAGAGTGGCCAAATGCATGCCCCAATAGAAGAAAATTTCTTGTTAAGAATCTTGACTGAGTTTTAAAATGAATAAAATAGAATAACAAAATAATAACCTCTTAAATTCATGACGTGGCCTTTGTTTTGACAAATGGGAGCTTAAAAGTAATTTTTTAATATTTTAATAAAGATTTGCTGTTTGGCAAATTTGATTATTTCTCTTGTATATTCCAGTATATATTTACAGACTCTAGTGTAGGCTTGAGAGTCAAAACACTGTTTTGCCATCTCTCATGGAAGAAAAATGCCGCATTTTACCTCTTGAGATCTTACATACTATGGCATGTGCCCAGATTCATAGGGCAATTGAGGCAATAAGCATCTAAGTTTATCTTAAAAGCTGTGTCAAGTAGCTGATTTGGGACAAAGCTATTAGCTCAGATTTCACACTTACGGCTACCAGACCTTGTCTCTCACCTTTCTTTAATGCTACACTTGGACTACACTTTGGTTTCCAATACTCACGTGTGCCCCTGATGTGCAGATATATACACAAGATATACCTGTAGATTGATGTATATATTTGAGTACTGAATACTGAGTGATTCCTATGGGACAGAGTTGAAATGTTTCGATATGTGGTAAGACAGCTTTTTAATTTAATCACTACCAAGTCAGTAGGAGCAGGATAAACTCCCTGATTAGGTATCATCAGCTGGAGAAGGAGGGAGACATTTTTATGTGGGCCATTTTTCCTTTTTGCACCTTTCGTAACTTTTTGCTTTCCTCAGAAATTTTTTTTCTCCTTTCGTTTCCTGATAAGGATCAGCTCTGGTTTTACTTATAAATGTACATTACATCTGCTCAAAGAGCAGAATTTGTCTTTGTGGAATAAGTTGTGGTTATACCTCTATTGGCTTTTTTATTTATGACAACAGTAAGTGCTGTGACCAAAGTTTTAGGAAATGAATCTTTTAGCTGAGTTTAAAAATCTTTCATTGTTTTCCCTCTGAAATGCAGAGGTTCTAATGCAGAACCTCCATCTGATTCTTCACAGTTAAACTTACAAAAGCAGCAGACCTGCTGTAGTTCAAAATGTGTCCAGCTGCAACCAGTTCACATGCGTATTTCCTTTGCAAAATTGAGATTGCCTTCACCAGTATTTTTGGTACCCTTAAGACATGATGACATTTAATCATGAGAAAAGCTTTACAGACAACATGGGAAAGTGTTTTATTTTCTATTACCATTTCCCTTCAATTATGATATAAGTGAAACCAGATAGAACGCAAAATAAAATCCACTTGTCTGAAATATTTTCAGCCTTTTTATACACATATTCTCCCAAAGACAAGTCTCTCTCTATACTTGCTCAGCTTTACCTGATCTTTACAGATGATCACATCTTTGAAGGTTTGTCTTCATTTCTTTGCAGGTAAATAGATGGATATCTGCATTATTTATAACACCTTATAATATGAGCGCTAACTAATATATAAAAGAAGAGAATGAGGTAATACTGTGCTATAACTGGTAGAATCATTCTTGTTAGAATATCTAAACTTTGTAAATCAGCTTCTGACAATCTCTTTGGATTAGGATGTATGTAAAAAGTTTGGTTTAAATCCCTATAAGAGGGTTTCTACAATTTTCCAACATAGTCGCTCTAGATATAAATCAATTACTGCTATTGGTTTCTGTGAAGGGAAGGTACCTGGTCACACCATTAGTGTTTGGACAGTATTCTGAGATGCCCTTTACATTATCTGCTGAGAGAGAAAAAAAGAAATAGTCAAACTGGGATGGCGAGGAAATGCTTCAGGGCCTCTCATTAAAGCAAAACAGGGCCCTGATTAAAGAAATCATTCAAGGAAGTGTATTTAGAAAATCCATTAACCATGGAATAAATGAAGTTTATTAATGAGTGTAAAGATAGGTTATTCTTTCTCAGTAAGAGTAATGATGTCCTGAGTCAGGTCCTACTGGCTTGGAATGGGGTATTGGCTAGCAGTAGCTATATATATTCAGCACTATCACTGTGATAAATGCTTACAAACTATTAGTTGTGTTGTTTAAGGATGCAAATTTTTAGTGGTAAACAGCTTAGGACATTGTTATAAATTTGACTAAAAGCTGTACAATAAGATTAAGCTTTCTGATATATATTTTTTCCCTCCAGCTTCTGTGTCTGAACTACATTAGGAATATTGAAAATAGACGAGGAAACACGGGCCCATATTTTATCAGCCAAGAACTATATAGATAAGAGGGTTTCTTTTTATAGATCAGAAATGTCATTATGTTTATTTATTTATTTATTTATTTATTACTGGTGAAAGACCAAGCTGGCAGGGGGTGTATTTGTGACAAGATGACTGCATTTCTTTGTTAACAGAGATATTTTGGCTTCTCTCATCAAATCTTGTTCAGCCTTTTTAATGAATGTAGTTACCCACTAAAGAACTGAGCCCTTCTTTTGCATCCTTGCTTGATAGCTGCATAATTTGTCTGATGTGCTACTTAGTCTTTTATGGTAGAAAAATAAAAAACAAAAAAAACCCCAGGTTTTAGTTACATTAGATCATATAGGGGGGAGTTTTTAACAGAAACATAGTGGAGAAAATGTGGATATCTGGGGGAATAAATGCTACTAACAGCAATCTATTCCAGGATCACAGGAGTCTCTGTAGTCATAAAATGGAGAATAAGTCCTGCCCATAAAGTAGATCAGCATGATAGAACCTCTTTATTGAATTCTGGGTGAGATTTATGGAAGGCACCAAGATGCTCAAGAGTCATAAATAGATCAGGGTATCTGCCACGCTGGAATTAATGTAGCTACATTAGCTATATAACCGAGGCTGATCTAAGTTCATTGCACCAAAAGACCGGTGATAGGGAATTTAACTTTCCTGTGAGCTGTCTGAAGGACAAAACTGAAGGGCTCTCTGGAAAAAAGAAGGAGTAGCAACACCAGAAACAGAACTGTCAGATATCTTTCTCTCTTTAGCATTTTGGTGAATCATGCTGGAGATAAGTTGATTGGAGATATCTGTGCTTTATTTAGTTACTTAGATACTGTATGGAAACCACCATTTGTTTCTATTAAGAATGTGTAGTTTAAGTGGGATTAACAATTCAAGAGAAAGATGCCTAGACTCCTAGGAAATGGGGGTCTCCCCCAAATAGGAGATATCCACTTATAGTTTAGGAATGATGAGACAACATCGGGAATTACTAAGCCAAGTTCCTCCATGAGTAAGCTGGAGGTGCCAATATATGAAGCAAATCTATGTTTCCCCAGTGTAACATTCAAAAAAAACTTCCCAATGTCATCTGGGAGAGATTCTGTGTTAGCGTAGGAAATAAGTGAATTCTATCTGGACATACAAATGATAATATTTTGGCCTGCTCAAAATATCAAGGTTCATGCCAAGAGGGAAAACTGCCCAAGAGATGGATTTTTATTGCTCAGAAAATGTGAACTCATTAAAAACATGAGAGTCCACGTTACAGAAAATGAAAGCAAGCATCCTCTAGCCTCCTGTGCTACTGAGATCACCAAGAGAAATACATGATTTTGGATACCAAAAATTTCATTTTCAGATTGTGCATCATCTGGAAACAACTAGGTAAATCTATAATATATGAAAAATACAATGAAGAAAATTAATTTATAAATATTTACATTTCTTTTATCCAGCATTTTCCTCCCTTTTGGTTCCTATATTTACATATTTAAATAGCTTCACTAGTTATACACTAACTTGCTTTATCAAAAGGTGTTTACTTTACATGTTGCCCCATGCAGAATCAGATTTAACTTTTTGCCTGCTACCTCCCAGCTAATCAGGAGACCTTTTGTAATATCTCAAGGCATACTTTTATGTTTAAAAAGGTCCACTTGAGGTAGTTCTTTCTCACATGACATGCCTTAGAAAATACTTTCCTCAAGAAAACAGTGTAATAAAAAAAAAAGCCACAAAAGCCTGTTTTTATCAAAATATAAATATAATTGAAACCATAACACACACAACAAATATGCTAGTTCCTTTCTTACCTTCTAAGGTAAATATATTATTCTGAATTAATTAATTATCTGAGAGCTTAAATGCTGTGCTGTGGATTGGCTAAAGTTACTGAAGTGGACCCAGACACTGTCCGCCAACAGTCTGGTGACCCTACTAGTGAGAAGGTGATTTAAGTGCATAAAGTTGTGGTTTACACTCAGTTCAAAGAATGTTCAAAGAAGACCTCTGTTGTCTCTGGAGGCAGGGCTGCATCTTTGTGACTTGAGACACTAGCTGAAAAAAATGATGGAGTGTGGAAATAATATTATCAAGGGCTTTTGCATTATTTACTGTTGATCAATGTTGGAAGTCAAAGCTTCAAAATTGAGGTCATCCGTTCTTTATCTCAGATGTTTAGCAGAAAGCACTCAGAAGGCTTGGAGCAGAGAGGACAAGGGGCTCATTGATGAGGCACCACTTGATCACCAGAAACTTCCTCCTGTGGGAGTGGTTGTGTGACAGAAGTTTGATTCATCGTCTGTCCTATGCAGATGGCGAGTAGTGAATGCTTTGCTGCTGCGTTCACCTTTAGTTGATTAAGCAATTGGGACTGTTAGCTCATGTGGAAGGAGCAGACATGAGTGTAAACATCTGAGATGTGTGGGGCTGTGACAACTTTCTCTGTGATGGCTCTGAATATTTAGCTCTAAATCTTATTACACAGGATTTAGTGCAATAGGGTGACCTGAGAAATCTCGGTATGTACCAAGTTCTCTCCATATTGTGGAACAGGCAATAGATGATTTACCTTTGTTTGAATGAGTACTAGCTTCCATAACAGCCTCATGCACTGGGAATGTCGTATTTTATAGTTTGCTGACCTACTTTCTATAAATAGCGCTGGCTTGATTTCATTAAATATAAAGTAGTCCTGTCAGGGCAAGCGACAGAAGAAGTGGGCCTGGAAGGTTTAATGTTATGAATGAAACAGCATCTGTAATTACAGTGTGCTTGTACTGTAAGTTGTGAAGAGATGAGGCATGCACAAAACTTGTGCTAGATTGTGGAGAGCATATAAATATTTCAACAGCAGACTGGAGTCCTCAGCCTATCTGGGGACATGTGTGGGAAAAAGAGACGAGAACCACAAGCTAAGTCTGGCTGGGTAGCTAAAACTACCTCCTAAGAGTTGTTTATGCTGGTTAGTTGTACATTAACACAGACCTGCTATATCCATTACTGCAGCGTTAGCAAGAAAGACCTGATGGAGCCACGTAGCTAAACAAAAACTCTGAAAAAAAAAAAAAAAAAAAAGATAGGACTAGTGCAAGTTTCTATTTTCTTGATGATATCTTGAGTCTAAAGGTTAAAAAAATGACTGAAATTATAGGAATTATGGGATACCCCTTAATGAAAATTTATATAATCACATTCTGCACAACAGGAACTGTACATTTTGTAAACCTTGTTGTTAGAGATTTGAGTATCAGAAGAACTTTTGCAATATCTCACGGCACTGTTATGTTTTAAAAAGATCCACTTGACGTGAATTGTCTTTAAATAACTTGATGGAGAACACAGGAAGCATGGTCCAGAAATTGGTATTGTGAGGAACTTAAGGAAGAACATCTTGGCAGCGAGGGTGACAGAGCACTGGAACAGGCTGCCCAGAGAGGTTGTGGAGTCTCCTTCCCTGGAGATCTTCAAGACC
>JAWLRI010000010.1:597611-633261 GCA_034781795.1 Crypturellus tataupa | reverse complement strand
GGTGGCCCTGCGTGTGCAGGGGGTTGGACTAGATGACCTCTGGAGGTCCCTTCCAACCTTAGGCATTCTGTGATTCTGTGATTCTGTGATTTTACATTTGGTTGCCATCTTCTATACCTGGAGGATATTGGTGAAACTCTGGGTGCTTTTTAGGCTGATCCAATCACATGAAATCGTCATGAAATCTTCATGATGAAGATGCACGTGAAATCTTCAACAGAAGGACACTTTTTTACATAATAATAGCTTATACTTTCATACTTGTTAATTTTTAGAAAAAAAATTCCTTTGGGGAAGTGTGTAGTTAAGCATATTTAGTTTAAGGGACAGCAGAAAGGCATGACTAGTACTAGAGTTATTAATGATACGTAATTAATAGACCAATGAAAAGTCTGCAAGATTAATCCAGCACGTAAATAGTAACCAAGTTTAATTGGAATTTTCTCTAAGATTGTAGGATTGTTTTTGCATACTTTTTAGGAAGCATTTTAAATGCCAGTGCTGCAGTTAATAATCTCTGGACAGTATTATTTATATGAAGTAGCTTGCTAAGGGATTGGTAACAACATACTACTATTTTTTTTCTTTACCTCTTTGACTGTATCCCTAGTGGTATTTGTGAGTAATTAGTGCAGTCTGTTGACTGCTCGGTGAGCCACAGTAGCTTAGCAGGGCCTCGCTTGGGTCAGTGTGGGCAGCTGGCCGTGCTGCAGAAAGAGCCGGCGTTACCTGACATTGATTGTTCATGGAAGGAGTGCTGGCCTCACCAGAGGGCCAGCAGGGAGAGGGTGGGGGGTGACGTGGGTGAAAACACGAAAAATGACAGACGTTGGGTCCATGCAAGACCAAAGTCAGGTAATGCAGAGTGGATTGGACTCCCTGCTAAGGAATAACTCTCTGTAGGGCGGACTGATTATGCCCTCACTATGTAGCATTTTGCTCTTTCTCTCTTTCGGGTGGCATATGCTGCCCTTTTGCCCTTGGGACATTATTATTCTTTTCACGTGTAATTATTTTCCTTTCAAAGTTTCGAAAGCAGCCATGAGTGCTTGGTTGCCACCAGTCGCAGTAGTGTTTCTGTAGCATAAAACTGAAGGTATGTGTTACTTGCATGGATCTGGCTTGAGGAAATATAGCAGTGTTTGAGAGAGTGTAGGCTTCATGGAAGAGAGCTGGAGAAGGGTGTTGGGTGAAATGAACCAAATCTGGTATGCAGTAAGGTTCAAACCATGTTTGGGAATGATTTTTGGAACAAGTCACAGAAACACGACAGGTTTTCCTCTTCGAGAGTGTTATTTGGAAGAATCCGAGGAAGGAGACAGGGAATCAGCTAACATTTAAGCGGTGCTGTTAATCAGAGTGCCTGAACTTGCTCCATGACCCTCTTCATTTAGCAATGTACATGTATTTCTTGTAACCAAAATGATCAGCAATGGTGTCTGAAGCTAGAAATGCTATGGTCCAGCATCAGCTTCATCGCAGGTTCCATTTTTGCCGCACAAAATACTTGTCTATTTCATAGAAACAGAAACCAACAGTCAATTAGGTTGTTCCCTCCTTGGAAATACTCTGCCATGTACAATTTCTGTATGGGTAAGTGTATGGCCTACATTACCTTTGTAGCTATTTGGTACTTTATGATTCGGGGAAAAAAGCCATAAAAGCCCACAAATTTTAGTTATACACAGACTTAGGGTACTCTCTGCTCAAATATGAGTGATTTAATCAAGACATCAAGCTTCCTTGTACAGTGAGTAGTGAGTATTTTGTGAATGTAGGCTTGGCTTGAGGAACAGTCTGCATAAGCCAAAAGGAAACGCTAAGGATAAGGATTTTTACTTCCAAACTTAAAAATTGTCTCAGGGAGCTCAGCTAGGCTCAGCTAGGCATGCTGGAATTTTCAGATTAACACTATTTTTTTAACTAATTTTCTTCATTTGTCCCTTTGAGTATGGACAACTTTTTTTTTTTTTTTCTTTTGTTTTTAATTAATGATAGAGAAATGTATTCATCTACCTGATAAAATGAGATTCCCAAGTCTAAATGTTCTTCTCTCTTATTTCAGACCTTTTTGTCTTCAGGAAAAGGCCAGAAATTAGTCAAGGTGTAAGCAGGCAGGTTGGTGGATGCAGACCTGCATCTGTGCTGTTGTGACATCCTGTAGAGAGGAGAGAAAGTGTCAAACAGAAAGTAAATAAGAGAAAACTTGATTCTGTAGATTTTCTGCATGAAAAGACATGGCATAAAAATAATATGTGAATTCTCCAAAAAGCATGAAGTTGAGATAGATTGCAAAAATTGCAACTTAGCCAGAATGGCTTCTGAGTATTTACAAAATTTTATGTTTTACTTAAATAGTTAGAATGTAAAAGACTACAACCTCTTAAGTATTTAGGTAAAGTGCTCAGGAAATGCTCATTTGTATTTAAGTACAAAATAGACTTTCTTGTTTGCTTGCTTCTTTCTGATTTGTTTGTTGGATTTGGGGTTTTTGTTTGTTGTTGTTTTGGCTAATGAAAATTTTATGTACTTGGCCTCAGGTGAGGTGTTTAAGGTAACACAGGGAGTCTGTCACACATCTTCTGAATCCCTTCCTAAAGATATAATTATTGAGTCATTGAGCTTCAATAAATTCACTGAAATCCTATGAAATTCTTCTCAGTCTTATATTATTGTTGTTGCTATATAATTACAAGAAACTAAGTCAGTTTCATGGTTTAAGAATTTGTTGCAAGTTTTGCTCCATTTTTGTGATCCTTAATTGAGAAAACCAATAACAAGAGCACATTCTGAGGCTGAAAAGAAGGAAAGCAGTTGGAGTAGGGAACAATTTTTATATAATGTAGCTCAGTTGCTTGGAATGGCCTTTAAAGTAATCGGGGGCAAGATAGAAGAACTTGTCAAAATAACTGCATTGCAAACCTTCTGAAAACTTCTCAATTTGTGAGATGTACAAGCAGGTGAAATTAAATGTGAAGAATCCTATGGAAATACCCATAGTTTTTTGTAAGACTGTGTTATTAGCTAGGTGCTGACAAGGTGTAACTGAGGCTACAGCTGGGAATTTTGTAAGTACAGAATAGTCTGGGCATTTAGAGCAGACTACTATGACTTGTAACACCCTATATTTTCTGTTACTGAACTCCTCACTAACACATACGTTCTCTTTCAAGCAGTGTTGAATATGAACATATGAAGTATGCCATGTGTTGGTAAAATTGGATCAATTATGTAGAACTGCATTTACAGAATTCCAGCTTTTCAGCTATTATGTTACATTGTTATAGTATCTGGAACAGAAAGTGATTCATGCTTATGGAAGCAGGGTAATTTTTTTGTCTCTCTCTCTTTTTCTTTCTTTCTTTTTTTTTTTTTTTTTTTTAGTGGAGGAGCTACATGTCTCCAAATTGCCCTAGAAATGTCTGGAAAGAGTTTGCTTTACCCATGAGAAGTTCTCCTTCAACACTGTATTTTTAAATCCCTGTCTACCTAGAGATGTCTGCTATGTCATCATTGCTAATGACGATACTACTGAAAGGTTGGGTTTTTTTCTTTTTTTTTTTTAATTAGTAAAATAACTAAAGGAATTAGAAAGCAGGGAGCACATTTTCCACACTCTTTGTGTAGTATAATTTTCTAATTTTAAATGTTAGGCAGATTTTCCTTCGCACTGATTGAAAACTGGAATAAATCCACGGATTTCAGAAAGAATTGCTTTGCAAAATCTTAAGCCAGAGACCATTAATATCAAACTAACGACCCCAATGTGCAATTACTTAGAGTAAGTACAAAAGTTTATGTGTTTTGTACACAAAAACACCTGCTTTTCTTTCCATTATCATGGTGCAGGTCCACTGAAACTAGCTAAGGTGGTAGGTGTAAAATGATGGGTGGTTAAAGACTCAGAAGTTGTTGCCTGATTTTTTAACAGCAGCTGATACATTGAATGTGAAATACTCTGTGATTTATATTGTACCTGAACATTAATTAAATTGTGTCAACTAGGGTTTATTTTATTAAGTAAGATGGCAAAATAACACTACCTGTGTTCTGCTCATATAAACTCAAATCAAACATTTCCTTGTAATTACAATGTATCTGACCCAGGTCTAAATGGAAGGAAAGATAACAATTTGCATATTTTAATCTGGGGGTTAAGGACCTCTGTCAGAGCTACAGCCTGGTTTAGGTCAGCCAGGAGATATAGAGAGGAGAAAAATAATTGAAAAGGCAGTTTGTGACAAAATGAAATTTGTCTCATTGTCACTTAAGGTTGTCTTCATGTCTGTCTGCAGGAGAGAGGTCAGCTTGGGAATGAAGGGGGGAAGGGAGCAAATGTATTTCACTAAGGACCAAAAGGCAATTTTCCTTTTCTTAATAACTGGAGCAATTGTAATATATATTTATGAAGAAGATGAAGAAAGAGCCCACATGGCATGTCCCCGTTACAAAACAGCAGGTGTCCTGTGAGTAGCAGCACTGCAGACAGTAGGTAGATCTAAAGTTTGTCCTCAAAGACAAGCTGTGTACAGAGGATGAGGAATACTTAATGAAATAACTCACTATGACATATTGATTTTGAAGTCAAGAAAGCAGGAAAGGATTTGCAGCAAAATTGAGATTTCTCATTTGAAACAGCTGCAGTGGTGGGGCTCCTATGAGCTCTTTCTCAGGACCGAAGGTGAACTGAAAGCTTTTTTTTTATTATTTCTTTCTTGATCTTATGAGGATGTCGAATGTAAACTGCTCGTGTTAGCTTTTGTGCCTGGGACCAGACACAAGTTTCACTATCCTTCAATATCGCTGAGAGAAGAGGAACCTTGCCAAAGATCTTCACACTAACTGTGGTTTCTGTGCATACGTGTGTGCTTTAAAATTCCTCTCAATATCATGTGTTTTCAATTTGGTTTTGTATTAGCCAGACCATGGCAACAGCAAAGATGAGGGCAGGGGGGAATGTTAGTTTAAACTGGATAGGTTTTAATGAAAGCTGTCATCTGGGCCCATAATCTTTCACAGGAAACAGGAGAGCTCCTGCTTTCTGCACGAATGGGCCGTGAAAGCAATTGCTAAATTCTTCAGGATCTACCTCTGGAAAAAAAAGAGAGTAATACACCTCTCTCTGAAGAGGTTTGCGGCTGCTGTTGGGGCACTCCTGCTAGCCACAGAAGCAGGAGTGTGTTTGCTTGTACAGTGCATCTCTGAGGAAGTGCTGGTGGAGCCCCTGCCATTGAAGAGACTGAGATTTTCTTCCCCTCCTTCTGCTAGAGGGTAGTTTCTAGGTCTTTTCAGGAGCAGCGAGGCAGAGTGAAAGTTAGCAAATATGCCAGTGTGTGTGGTCTGTGTTAATCACAGAAGGCTCTTGCATTATTTTAAAATACACTATGTTTTTAGTCATTAGGTCTCCATTCACTATTGTACTCATTTTTGGGGGCTTTTTTTTTTCTTGGACTGCATTCTTTTAGCTACTTGGTGTGAAAAGACAGAGTGGGTGCTCAGAAAGCAGGTGTTTAAGCAATGGTTCTCAGCAGGCTAATAGTTTACACCTTCCATTCTATGTTAACTCTTTAAATCAATTTACATCAACACTGAAGAATTGCCCAAATTCTTGACCAGAATTCTTGACCAAATATAGTTATCTGCAAAAATCTTCTTAAAAAAAAAAAAAAAAAAAAAAAGGCAGAGGCACTTTACATCCCACTGAATTGGGTGGTTGAAATGTGTTAGGCTGGAAATTTTCATTTGGATAAATGATTGCACAAAACCTTCTGCTGAAAAAAGAGTAATGCAGCTCTGTGTCTCCTGAGAGGCTTGTTTCATTGCATATATAAGGTGCTCTGGGGAAATACAACTGCATTTGACTCAAAGAAAGTGTACTGTTATAAGTAAAAGTAACAATAATATTTTATATGGCAGAGCAGGACAGCTGAGATAAAGGTTCCATTGTCTTAGCCATGGCAGAAGTATGGCGTATTTGGTCCAGCCCCAAATGGCTACAGCTGAAATATGGTTGATTACACTCTAAATCATCCATCTATCTTTAACATTTTACCTATCTTTGTTTAGGAGCAGTGGGCAGTGTTTACAACTTCTGCCTTTCCTCCACTTGGTAGAGTAGGCACCCTTTGTTCTCCCTGTGTTCACAGAAACCCAATTAGTGACTTTGATGAAATCAGGAAGTCAGTGACAGAGCAAGAACTGAAGACTCAATCTCCAAGCCCTTATTCTCCCTTAGCATGGACCATCTTTCCTGTGTGTGTGTTTGAATACGTGTACGTTTACAATTTAAGATTAAAGCAAAATTAATAGGATTTGTCCCTGGTCAGCATGAATTGATCAAATGAGCTGCAGAGCCAGAGTCCTAGGCAGCTGGAACAGAAGAGGAGACAGGTAGTTTCATCAGCATGCACACAGTGCACCCTGCTTGCTATTGCAGTAACATAGAATAGTAATGAAAAGCCTTGTATTGCTGATGAAATTATTATCTTCCCTCATCCCCTCCCCTGAAACCCTTGGTCCGTTTTATCACACTACAGATAAATAGCAGGCTGGATGCTCAGTTCTGGAGGTTGCTCTATTTCAGTTTTACTGGCTGGAGCTGGAAGCTGCTGCTTCCAGTCGTGTTCAGCAGCCTGTTGCATAATGTGTTTGAATCATTTTCAGCGCATGGATTTCCATGTGGCAAAGATCATCCCCTGTATAAGCTGGCACACATATGTGCCATCTGAATCACCAAACAACTTCTGTACTTATCTGATATCTTCCTATCTTGCAAAGGTGCACTTGTATTTAGTTCTATTGCAGGACAAATCTTTACCCGGTCTGAATAGTTTTAGCAGTATGTTATGCTGGCAAATGCCTCCACGTTTGGAGTACTTTTACACAGGCAAACCACAGTGCTGCTAGGACTTATTCAAACTTCCCCACCATTCCCCTGAGTATATGCAGCTGTGCTAGCCAAAGCATGCTTTTAATAGCATAACTTCACATAAGCTTGTTCCAGTACCATTGGTCACAACATGAACAGGAGAAACCCCCGACCAACTGATGTTTGCCGGCAAAATGTGGATCCGGATCCATCCAAAGAGATCTTAAATACAACTTTCTGGATAAGGAGTAGATAATGGCTTGTTTCTAAAACAGTGGCAAAACACTATTCATGCAAGTGTCACAGTGATGCACAAAATGTCTCTAGTTTCAAAACACTGGCCATCAGTTTTATTCATTGCTTTACCTCTGTCCCAGCAAAAATGATAACAAAACTCACAGTTCTAAATAAATAAATAAAAACTCAGGGAAAAACCCTCAACAAAGCATTTTTTTTCAGATTTTTTCTTATGCAAAAAAGTGCTGGTTTGCAGTTCATGCAGTCAGTACATAACATGTCAACCTTCACTCCAGAACATGGGCCAAGCAAACAAGTGAATTCTGGTTTGTCCATAAACTTACTGGAAATACAGGGAACTGAGCTTCCATTTAACCTAAACAGCTATCGGCAGGAGACAGCATTCTAGGACGTTTATGCTTTATTTATTTATGAACCAAATGTTTATATTGCACAACTTTCTTCAGCTAAAAATGTGGCTGGTGACGCTCAGCTTCAGAGTATTTATGTTTAATGAACGATGTGGCAATAGAACATTCCCCTGGCATTTCACCACAGATGACGTATTTATAAATGGGAGTGATATGGTTCAAAGAAAATGTGTTACAATGACTTAAGATTTAACATATGTTCTAAGATGGAGATTAAAAGAATGACTCCATGCAGTGAGTTGCAAGAGGTTCATTCACTTGTTAATAGAGAATGTTGCTTCGTGGTTAAAATTTCAGCATCACACATGGCCTTGTGGGCTTTACTTCTCCTGGTAGGAATTCCTAGCTCAATTTTTGTGAATTCCTACCCACTTTCTCAACTCTCTCTGCCAATAACAGGGCTGTTGATACCAACTCTGTAATCTGGGTTAAAATGAATAGCTGACTTCTTCATTCTATACCATAGGACAATCAGAACACTCTGTCTATGAGGCCACCCTAAGAGAGAGCACACAGCAGGCATGCATATAGCTGGGACCTGCAGAATCTGATGCACATTCCCAGTGTGGAAGACTCTTGGCAACAGAACATGCTGGATGCATGTCTGGATAGAGCTTTTTTAGTGGATGGACTAAATGCCAGTGAGACTGATTAACTGATTATCAGTTTTGTTATTTTGAATCTTACTTATTCAGAAAAGCAGAGCACTTAAGTTGACAGCATTCTCGATAAAGATACTAGGTCAGTGCATTCAGATGTTACATGGCTTGGGGTTTGCCCCAGTTAAGGCCATAGGAAGATAATGTCATGGATGAGCAAAGCTCCCTAGGGGATGAGGAACTGCAGGGGTTTCTTGGGGCAATGTTGCTCGTAGAGTCCATCCCACAGTCCCACAAGGGAGTCCAAACCTCACCATGCCTGGGCAGGGCCGTGGTGGGGCTGGAACTGGGCACTGCTGCAGTCTTATGGAAAAGGGACTGATGGGCCAAGTCTGTGCTGGAATGGGGGCCCAGGCGGAATAGGAGTTGGACAGGGGTAACCAGGCGTAGTAGTACCCTCTAGGACATAATCTACTAGGGCAAGTTGGGGAGTCTTCAGCTTAAAACACTTTTCAATAGAAAGAGCTAACTGGTCAGCACCAAAACTCTTCCCATGCCTACCCTCTCCTCAGTAGTGTGTCAGTTTTAATATAAACCTTTGCTGTGAGGAATGCTTGGCTACAGGATAGAATTTCTGCCTGAAATATCAGGACAAGAAGAATGAAAGCCCTTGTGGTTGGTAGATTTCTGGTTTCATGCCTCATGGACCGAATCTCAAAACTATTTATTAGCTAGTTCTGTTTTCAACTCCACAATAAAAGAATGGGAGCTGGGAACAGATTTTCTATAACAGAGGGAGTAAACAGGTCTTGAGTGTATTCAGATACCCAAAGTGGAGTGCCACCTCATTGCAGTATATGCCATTCAAATGCAAGGAAAACTTAAATCTATGGTCCAAAGAACTTGGAAAAAAGTAAAACCCTGCATGTATAATGTACTTCATAATGCAGACCCTCAGCAAAGCTGTGTGACCCCACTTAATATACTTGTGGTAAAGTTATTGTAAGGCCAGGGTCTAAAAAGATGACATGAACAGAACAAATATGGTGGCGACTAAAGACAATAATTTCTCCATATGATATTTCTTTTAATGTTTCTCTATAACATATGCCACTACTTCTCAGAACATCCTCATAGAAAACTGATGAAGTACAGACTAGATAAGTTGACTGTGATGTTCAGCCGGGAGAAGGCTCACAGGGGATCTCAACTATGTGTATAAATATCTGATGAGAGCGTGTAAAGAAGATGGAGCCAGACTGCTCTCAGTGGTGGCCAGTGAAAGCACTAGAAGGAACTGGCAGAAACTGAAGCACAAGAAATTCTATTTAAGAGTAAGAAAAGCTTTTGTCGTGAGAGGGTGATCAAACACTGGCAGAGGTTGCCCAGGGGGCTGTGGAATCTCTATCCTTGTAGATGCTCAGAGCACAACTGGTCATGGTTCTGAGCAACTTGCTCTGTTTGGCCTTGCTGTGATCAGGGTGGTGTTGGAATTACATGATCGCTGAGGTCCATGCCAACATCAGCCATTCTGTGATTCTGTGCCAAAAAATTCCACTGACACCTCAAGCCATTAACTGCCGAACTGTAGTTAGGAGGTAAGTGAGAAAACGTGGCAGAGGAAGTTTTTTGAGAACAGACCTGAAGGAAAGAAATCTTGTTTTTTACATAATGAGTGAAAAATTCACTATTTGTTTTCAACTACCAATTTCCTTCTTACCCATGCTTTTGCTCTCTCTCACATACATACTCACACGCTCCTTCCTTATCCTTCTTACACACAAAAATGACACAGATGGAGATATGTTTGTGTGTGTCCAGTGTAGCCTGTGTGTGTGCACAGGTCTTGGGTTTTGGCTTTTTTTTTTTCTTTTAATGTAAGCAAAATAAACTGAGTGTGGCATTTTCTTTTCTCTCTCATCTCCAATTCAATGGCATTCTACACTGCTGGCAGTTTATTCTGACAATGGAGCAGACAATAGTTGTAAGGAGCAGTGAAATTACATTTTGCTCCCCTTTGGTTCAGGCAAATTTTCAAAATTAGGCGTTAAAATGCAAAAACACTGTAAGAATGAATTAAAGTGCAGAAATTGCCACTCACAGAAAGCCTGCACAATTCTAATTCTAAACATCATTAGAAAAAAATAACATTCTGTGTCTAACAATCTTTTTTATTATTATTTTTTTCAGAGAGGGAGGTGGAATGGTTAATTTGAATTACAAAAAAGCCTTGATAACCCCCCACACATCAATTTACCTGTGAACAAAAAGATTCACACAGAGAAAATGGGACTTGGGACTATTTGATAAATTACTGCAGACTACTTGAATATTCCATTAGCAAAATAATAGCTCGTTATGGAACCCAGAAGAATGTAGTATAATTATGATAGCACCATCCCCCCACACGCGCTATGGGGTAAGAGGAATGCAAATGTTAGAAATGATAGCTACTTAACCAGGGCTTGGAGATAGGCCTGAAAACAAATGGAAGGGTTATATGATCTCAGGCATTCATAAGGATTTCTCCAATGTCAGTGCTTTAAATTGCTGAATACATTCCAGCTAGCTGAAGGTCGTATTATTAATAATCATCTTTATTGTGGTAGCGTCTAAGAGCCCACCAAGAAGGAGGAGGCAGACGAGATAT
This sequence comes from Crypturellus tataupa, assembly GCA_034781795.1. NCBI lineage: Eukaryota > Metazoa > Chordata > Aves > Tinamiformes > Tinamidae > Crypturellus > Crypturellus tataupa. Next base: position 622,476 of record JAWLRI010000010.1, on the reverse strand, counting down.
AAACAAAGAGCAATTGAAAGCCTCTGCCCCAAAGTTCTTACAAACTGGAGCTAAACAAGCAAGACAAAAGAAAAGGGTGCTGCAATGACATGAAATAACATTTTAGTCCCACATCTGGTTTTGTTTGCTGGGGTTTGGGAGGTCTTCTTGGAATTAGAGTCAAACAGAGTGAGAGACCACGGTGAGGAGCAGGGTGAGGGGATAGTCCTTAGCAGATAAAAATCATTTCAAATTTTGCAACTTCTCTGAGTGTTAATTGCTTCTGCAGTTGTGTCAGCAGCTAGAGCCCCTGACATATGTGCATAAACACAGCATATTACTGTTTCCTTCTGACCATTGGTGCAGGATACTTGGCATATGGTGCAAAAAATAAAAAGGGCGATGAGGAGGGGGAACTCTGTCTAATATACCAGAGCTTGTCCCTGCTGCCCTTAGCCTCCTTCTTAGCTTTGTAGACCTCTCATCTTCAAGCCCCAAGCAGTCCTCTGTGCTCTGCTATGATGCTTAGACAGCCCCTCTTCTGTGAGCATTTGTGTATATATGGAAGAAATACAAGATCTAGATTTAAGACCAGATGTCTCTGAATTTTAAGATACAATTGTTAAAAAAAAACCCTAACTTGCATTGGCTACATCTGCTCAGGGACACCTTGCAGGGATTACATAGGCCTCTTGTCTTGGCCTGGAGACAAATTTGTGTTCAAATTTTACATCCTACTGTATTTTACTATTATTAGTCTATGTAAACTCTTCTCTCTTGCTCCAGAATAAGTGGCTGGTCCATCATCCTGGTGTTTTCTTGGAGGTAGAACACGGTTTCAAAGAAATAGTATAATTAAAAAAAACCTTTGAGACATTAAGATCTTCAAAATTATTGGAGAACAGAAATTCAACTGGCATTAAATGGTTTGTTTTTAAAATACTTTCAACTAGCTTGGTGAATTCTAGGCAGTGAAGGTAGGAGGGAAAAGAGAGAACGTTGTTTGTGGGCACTTGCAGCCTGTGAGAAGCTGAAGGGCAGCAACAATTAATCATCTGTGTTGTTTTTATGTGATTGAAACTCATGATTACTTTTTGTTTCATGATAGCCCTGCAACAACTGGTCCACTGCAGTCATTGGGATGGCTGTCTTCAGATGACTGGGTCAAGATTTAAACCAGGTAGAAAATTTTATGTTTGGGGTTTAAGGTTAACTTAACCAGGCACTAATGGAGCCAGTGTCTAAGATCTTCTGTGATACATTATTGATACTATTTTGTGAGCCATAGAAGCTGCACCAAGATGAAGAATTAAGTGTTCCTCTCCACTGAAGAACCGTGTACATTGGTGCATTCTTAACTTTTTTCACATACTTCCAAGTCGAACAGTTAGAAAAAGCATGTGAGAATATTCTGTTGAACCCAAGGTTTCCACAAATCTCTGGTAACCATCCCAGTCCCAATTTTTATGAAAAATTTCCAAGAGGCATTTCCAAAGCAACTAAGTACCAATATTTATAAATAATATATATTCTAGGACAGGCTCCGTTTGTGCATCTGTGCGTAGAAGAATAAATAGAAATGTCCAATGTGATGTGTTCATAAATATGTAAAAAATGCCCTTCTCTTGCTCCCAGGCAAAAAAAAAAAAGTCATATTTCTTCAAGGCTGCAAGAATTTAGCTTCATCTGTGAGGTGCCAGAATGTTAAATGTGACATTCAATAAACCACATAGGAAAAGCTAAACAGTGTTAATCAAGCCATTTAATCTTTTAAAGTTAAGAGCTGCAGTAGGAGAATAAAAGGTATAATTAATAACTCCAGCTGGGAAAGTAAGACAGAGTAAAAACAGGAGCTGAGGCAAACATCTGGTCTTTGTTTCATGAAATATTTACCATGTAATCAAAACTTTTTTTCCACTCTTGTGAAATGTGTAAAATTTCCCAAGTTGTAAGCCTCAACTTTACACCTGCAAATAAAAATGAGCTGTTCACATGCACCTGAACTTGCATATGTAATTCAGCATATGTGTGTACATGTACCTGCCTCTCTCTCTGCCTGAGTTTATCCTACTCTAAACTCAAAAGTGATCCCAGTTTTTGAAATTCTTACACCTACTCGTTATTTCAGAGTGCATCTACCCTTGTTAAAAAATGTATGCGGCAAAATATCTAGGAAAGTGGTTTAGGTGCCTTGTTCTTAGCTGCATTTCTCGCTTGATTTGTCTAGCTGTTAGTATGACGGTTTCTGCAAGATTTGCACTGCGTTGGGTATGTAACTTCACTGAAGTTTTTTTGTAAAGGAGGAATGTGCTGACCCCTTTTTATCGAGAGGAACCGGAGTTAAGGCTAAAATGAAATAGCCTGTCAAAGGTCACGGAGGAAATCTTAGCTGAGGGAAGGATGAAACCCACTTTAGGATTCAGGCACATGATCTATGGGTCATTAAAACCCTAATGAAAGATGCATAAAGGTAAGTCACACTGTCTTGCAGCTGCACCCGGCTGAGCTGATACCTACGCAGTTGCCAGGGGTAACTGATGATAAATCAGTTGCGTGGTCATAACTCAGGGAGTGGCGCGAGCTCCCATGCCAGCACCATAAGTACTGGATTATCCTTCCCACTCACTGCTGTTGCTATGTGTATTCTTGCCCATTAAATAGCCTAGTGATATAGAGCCCTTCAGTATTTCCAGTATTTGTAGTTCTCATCTTTGAAATTTTTGCTGATAGATCATAGAACACCAGCTTTAATACCAGCTTTAGCCTGCAACTATGTGCCTTTTAATGAAATTCTGTGGTCAGCAGACTGTGGAAATGTTGAATATGCCCTTATTACTCTCTCAGGTTGTTTGGAAAGCTGTCTACGTATTTGTCACTGTTCCATTTCAAGGAATGATATGTTGCCTCTGCTTGTATGGACTCTGCATGTTCCTATGCAAAGAGTTTGTAGCATTTCCATGGGTCTTGCCTGTCTGGGAACTAGGGTGTGACAGCAAAAACAACATGTATGACAGTGGCAGTAGAAAGATGAAAGCCCAAGGACATCTGTGCGTTCTTGCAGCCACATGTTACGCATCTGGCTGTCAGGGTACGACTGGTCTGTTAGTTTGTCTCTGGGTAGAAGATGAAATCCAGACTTCAACTGAATTGCAGGGAAACTGAAAATAAATACTTCTGCATTTTAATAAGGGAAGCCTGAAATAGATTTCTATGACGTGTATTGAGAATCCAGGGATTTGGGAACTCTAAAGATGGCCAGGGTTTGCATTCATTGTATATACTATTCATCTATAAGTCCAAATGCAAACTGGGATGAGATGCAGGAGCAGGGAGGGAAAGGGTATCCAGGATGGAAAAGCATTTATTAAAACTGCAGTCATCATCAAAAAACGCGTGGGGCACCTTCTTGAAGGAATCTTTACTGAATACGTCAAAAGGAGCCAAAAGCATGGAAAAAGAATTGATCAGAAAGATCAATAAAGCCAAGCATTAGCTGAGATTTTCACTTGTACTTTTGATGCTTATTTTATTCTGGAACATGATGAAAACAAAAATGTCTTTTTTTTTTTTTTTTTTTTGATTTAAAATACTAAAAAGAATTAATTTTGGTTTTTTTTGACATATTTAAATACAAAAAGTCTTTATTTAAAAATCAAAATGTTACTTCTAATTTTATGTTTTGCAGTATAAAAGCTATCAATGAAAATTCATTTCAAGAGAGAAAAATAAAACATTCCACTCTGAACAAATTCAACTGGAATCTTTTGACCTTATCAGATGCTTTAAAAATATTTTTTCTTCTTTTGAAAGGAATCTTTAGCAAAGGCAAAATATGTCATTTTATGTGACCCCATGATCCCAAAAAGAAAGACATTGTGTTGATCTTTCTTTCCAAACAGCTACACTTTGTGTTTCAGAGCAGATAACTCAGTCAGAATTCCTGTTGTTTTCCAAAAAAGTTTGCAAACTACTTGCAAAGCCAGATAGCTTTCGACTGACTTGTTTCTGCTTGGTTTAATTTTATGGGCTTGTGCATCCTAAAGCTGATTTGCTCCCTTAGCTTCACCATGGCCTAAAGCATGTGGATGGAGGAAACACCAAGACAGAGAAAAGGACACGAGTCTTGCCATCCAAGGGTGAGTCAATCAATTCCCTTGTCCATCTCCTTTCACTCAGAGCAGGCACTGAGCAATGCATCCAGCATTCAGGACCATGCACACATTGCCTTAAAAGGGAGGTACTATTCAAAGATCCTTTGACTTCTGCTTTACCAACAGAAACATCCCTGCTGCAGAGTTCCTGTACTCTGATTTCAGATTCAAATTGGAAATGCACTGGTGGCTTCTTCACTGAGAATAAGGCAAAGAAGCTTGGCCGCCTGGTTTTTGGAAGGCGAGGAAGAAGTCATAGAAGGAGAGAGACCTGAGGGTCTGCAGAAGATACGTTGCATTTATCATGGGGGAGGTATTATGCACTGGGGATTCCTGTGTCATGAGCAGGTCCTCAGTCAGCTACTGGACACAGACAAATTGAGTGAAGTCCTATAGGGAGATACAATAAGGTGAGTGTGAAATTCTTTCACAATATATTACAGGCTTTCATATCCCAGTTACCCTTCTACTCCATCTTCTCTCATCAGCTCCTCATGATCCAAATGCACTTCCATAGCCACTAGACCTCCCAAGGCCTCCCCTCCTTCAGAACAAGATGTGATGATGCCTCAGAACTGAGTTGTGGCCTCTTTTGGAGCCATATAAATCAATTTTCCTTACATAGCTGAGGAGTCTGGAGCTGTGTTTGCTATTAGTATCCCTTATGTGTTATTACTGTGATTGTATTACCTGGTTATGTTGTTATATTATGCTAGTATTCTGCTTTTAAAAAACAGTCCATTTGCTGATAAATATAGCTGCTATGGATCTTCAAGCTCCGATAAAAAAAAAAGTCTGACTTGTCAGCCAGAGTTACCCACATGGGTGGATATTTGCCTCAGATAAGCATTACCAGAGAAGTCATGAATGACAGCAATCCACAAAGAGTTTAGTTTACAATAAAAATGATTCAGGAGAGCAAGCCTGGCAAAAGTGATTCATAATCCAGACATAAATTCACCACCAATCATTAATTATATTGTTCATCCTCAAGTGATGCATGGGAAGAGTGGCAGAATGTGCCTGGTCCATAAAAATCTTGACTTGCTTTCTGCAAACTTTGGATAGATCCCAAATACTTAGCCTCAGCTGGATTTGTTCTTGTGCTTATTTAACATTTTTACTCCCTACTGGATCAATAGGATGAATTTCTTTGCTTCTCAAGACTCCCAGCTGATACCCAGAAAACATAGACAGCATCAGTTGTTATATTTTCTTTTGCAGTGCTATTCCATGATGAATGGGAAGAATCATACAATTGGAAGTGTAAAAGAACAGCCTCTTACATTAAGGCTTACTGAACTTCCCTGGTAAGAAAAGACTAGATCCAGCTGTCCTACCTTTGACTACTGTGTTCACAGAATTTGCAGAGCTGAGCAGGACTGAGGTTCACTTGGATGCGCACGGAAGACTGGATTGCTGCAGGGAAGGAGAACATCTTCATGATATTCGCTTGCACAGAGTGTCGTAAAGAGTTCTTTCTTTAAACACATAGGCTGCAAGCATGAACTATGTAATACACAGAGGGACGTGTAGATTTGTAAGACTTGGATCTTCTTTGAAAGAGTCTGGTGAGCTGTGCCGCAAAAGTACATTCTTCAACCTACATTCAACCTAGAATCAGCAAAAGTTCAATTCCAATTTGCTTTCCTCTCTCTTCTGGGCTTTCCCACAGTCCCTCTTGACATACTGATAATCTGGGTTGAAAACAACTTTCTTACATTTTAATTCAGAGAAAAAGAAGACCTGCCTGGGTGACTGTAACTGCACTCAGGATAACCTGCTTCCTTTTTAAATTCCCTGTCAAGTCAAAAGTCACAATATTTCCTGAAGGTACCTACATTAGCACATTAGCTTTTTTGTTGTTGTTTGTTTGGGGTGTTTTTCTTTTTTTTTTTTCTGTTCAAGTGTATGCTCTAGAAGTGAATCTCCTGTTTGTACCCATTTACATTATGCTGTGCTTTCCAATCCTAAGAGCTCTTAGGCTGCATAACTGGATTCTTTACAGATTCAGCTAAACCAGCAGATATATTCCATACTCCCATAACCAACTCCTATCACCAATGTTCAATTGCAAGAGAAGGAATATTCAAAATAAAATCCTTGAAATATTTGTACTATGGATATGGGGTTCTCAGCACTGATCATTTCTCTCTACTAACTCACTTCTATAGGTCTATGCTAAATCCTAATGTAGATATGGCTTGTAGACACAGCAGAGAAACAAGTACACTGGAAGATGTGCCAGTATCGAGATTAACATTTTCATTAAGTAGAGGAGGTTAGTAGGGGGTCTTCTAATTTCCTCTCTAATTACTGAAATATTTCTTAGTTTTCAACAGTAAAATTAATGAGAACATCAGTTTCATTCAACAGCAGCAAGTTCCAGAGAGCTACAATCTGTTGATTTTCTAAAGCAAACCTAAATTATGAAGATACAGGTGCATTTTCTTTCTTGTGTACTAGCTGTGCTGCCTTTTTCTCCACTATTTTCCAGCTATTTTTCTCCACTGTTTTCCAAGTTAAAGAAAGCCCATACCTAGTGCTCAGCATAGCATGGAAATGTTGTGCTTTCTCTTGGAGTACAGGATTTTTTTTTTATTTTTTTCATTTTTCCTTACCTTGGTAATATTTAAGGAGAAAGGAAAAGGTGTCTTTCTTTGAGTTCCAGGGAAATGTGCAACACTTGGCTGAAGCTGAAGTCCCCACTCAGCTGAAGGAATATGGAGCTGAAGGCTCTTCACCACCTCTAGAAAGTCCTATTCATACTATTTCAGCCCTATTGAAGAACAAATCAAAACCTCCTGTTTTTCCATAATAATTTCTGAATGTAACATACTGAATGAGTCTTACACGAACAAAGTCCCTCCATTTTCCTCAGACTAGTATAAATCAGCTTAATATAGGGATAGCATCTTAGGTCAAAAGGTTGTATCTTTGCTGCATCTATTAAATCTTTAGCTTCTTTGTTGCCAACACAGATGCTGATTAGTTTTACTCATGATGGTAGTGGGCCCCATTTCTTTATATGGATGCTCTGTTAAGTGGGTCACTGACCCTTTTTATTAAGATGGCAAAAAATACAGAGTCTGAAAGCTTTTATTCTTACCAATCCAAGGTCACCAATAGGACCCTTAGATTTCAGAGTGCGTGCACAATTCCTCCATACATCTTTTACTGTTCTGTCTTTCGGATCTGCTCTCAATAGTGGAGAGGTACTTAAATACTGGGATGTAAAGAAACCCATCCTGTCTGGTACTTAAAGGCATTTGTGCAAAAGAGATTGAAAGAGAAATACTCCGAATATCCCTGTCTTGTCTTGTGAGAAGGCAGCTATATACAAATCCTTTAGTGACCCTTGACTTCCCTGGGATATACTGTGCCTTGTGTCATCCCAAGGGAAGAGATACACATGATCTTATTTTGCTTTCAAGGCAGAACATCTACACATCCACTTTATGCTGGTTCCTTAAAATCATGCCTGCCGTGTGCTTTCTTCTAGAAGATACACCAACAGTCTGGCCTCAGAACAAGAGCTATCAGCAGTGACCTTACAATCCTGCTTATAGCTATCAGATCCTCTTAAGCTGGGGGATAAAGTCCACGCTGAAGTAAGATTTTTTGCTTGTTTTGCTTTTTGTTTTGTTTTGTTTTTCTTGTTTTTAACTACTTAGATCCTGCCAAATCTTTGCAAGAAACACTGGAATGGACTAAACTACTGACAGGTTGCAAGAGGTCTCTCGAGAGCTGCCTCCCTTCTCATCAGTTGTGGAGTCATGAGTGAATAGACCCACCTGCTCTGCACACTTGCTTCGTTTTACCTCAGTCACCAAGGTATTGCACTTAGGTCCTGCTGGGAAGGTTGGAAGAACCTTGGTCTGTTCAGTGGACCAAAGGCAACGTGTGCCATCTAGTCTTGTAGCCTGCCTCTGAGGCATATGGCTCCAGCCTGTCTCAGATAAAAGCATGCTCTGCTCTAGGCACAATTTTGAGGATGCCCTGGGTATTTCAGAATGGTATTTTTATGACGAGAGCTGGAAGAGGAGCTGAGGTCTTGCTCACATGCATATTTCTCCCTTAAAAGTGAGTGCTATGACAATAAAGAGCTGCTCAGGTACTGGTTGTTCACTTGCTCAAAGAGCAAAATGCCTCTGTCCCCCAGCTTTACAGAATTATTGCATTTCAGGTGACATATGTGGCATATAAATTATCCAGAATATTCTGACCACCTATGGGTTTTTATGTCATCCAGAAAATAATATAATTTACTCTTACATTAGGAGAGGAAAATTTGTATAAAATGTTAGGATGGTCATTGTCAGCATCACTTACAGTTAGCAGAGGTAAGAAGGGATCTGGGCTAGGCTGTCTCCTTCTTCATCACTGTGAGAGAAGAATGAGCTAGCCAAAAAAAAAAAAAAGTATTTCTTCAGCAGAATTTGTCCCTTGCTATAGTTTACAGTACAATTATGTATTGTTGCTGTGCTGACACATGGGTGGCCACGGGAAAAGAAGTGAAAGGACAACAGTAGTTGGAAGCAATAAGAGGGAGACAGCTTGAGCTGGAAATAGTTCTATGTAACTATGGCTTCACTGACTTCAGTGGTCTTTGAGCTTCCCTTTTAGTGGTTTTTCTTGTGCCAGGTGCTATAGGCAGATAAAAAGATTACAGTTATAATTTACACTATTTTGATCATTGGTAATTAGTATCTCTGCCAACGAGGATTTAGACCAATCTTTAATTCTTGAGCTATTGATTAGGGAGCTCAATGAGTGTAGACAGTAATTGGCCTTGGTTGCTTTATTTATTTTAGAGTGGTTCTGTAGGCTGTTTGGTTCCTGTTGATCAGTTCACTTCTTTGAATGCTGTTTTTCGGAAAAGCTTTGGGTTTAATTATTTAGGTACCCATAGCTGTGGCTTTTAAATTGAGTGTGGTTCCTCCATTGGGACAGGAAATCTGAACATTGTTTTCAGGATGACCATAAGTATCTTCTGAAAAATTTCAATTGTCTCTTCCTCCTTTTCTCTTACATGCATCATGTATTGCATATCAGGTAATGCATGGCAACACTATAAGCATCTTTTGTATTTTTTTCCCAGGGAAAGTTTCTACATTTGAAACTACTAACCTGATAAAAATTATAGAGCAGTAGATGTTTCAGAAGACTTTAATCTCTTGCCTTAAAAGTTCGCAGAGGTTCTTCAGTCCAAATTTTTAAGATTACCTTGATTTATTTATTGCTTATTTTTATTGGATAACAGTTTCTCCCTCTTTATTATCAAATTTAAAATTAAGCTCAGTATTAGAACAATACCCACATTCTGTGAAAACTGATAACTCTTAGATGCTAGTTAACATATTCTGTAATGAAATTTTTTGTGGATATTGTTGTATTTTCTGCCTGAATTGTGGTCTGGGGTAGAAGTTTGTGAATTTATTTGGCACATGAATTAAAGATAATTGAAAAATATACTTTAAGTCTCACCTCAGTTTCTCCTGAGAGCTACTCCCTTGACTGAAAGATGCTTATATGTTATGGTAGATGTTGCCTATCTTCTCAAAGCAACATTAAATAACCATGGTCATACATAAGAAGCAGAGCTGAACCTAAGCCCAAATCCCAAAGCTAAGTGGTCCCTGAAGATTTCGGAAGCTTAAATCTGGCTTGTTTCTCGATGACTTCAGTCCAGCTCCCTGATCCAAATAGTGCTGAACTCTGGGAATGTTTGGATATGGTTCCAACATGTTGAATCCAGATATATCTAGGAGCATAGATTTGAAAAACATATGTTTTCCCATTGGAAGTGTGTACATGAGTCCTATTAGCAAAGGCAAAAGGGTTTGTCCTGCAAAATATGGCTGAAGCATTCCCTAATGCAGTCGGTTATAGAAATGAAAAGTTTATTCTCCAGGCAGTAAGTTTATATCTCAGTCAGAATCAAATCTCAGTTTTAAAAGATTCCAATATGTCTGGCATCTGTCACACTGAAACGAAAAGAGTGACTTAGAGGAATATCATAGAAATACATTATGATGTCCTATTTGACTAAAGGGAATGGTTAGGAATCAGATGAAGTATCAAGTGGTTATTCTCTCATTCAGAGGTGAAATCCAAGCCCAATTGAAAGCTATGGCATAAATCCCATTTATTTGAGTAGAACTAAGGTTTCCTGCAGATCTTCAACACTGCTCGCCAGAACTGACCTATTTCATAGTGCAGAAGATCTGGAAAATCTGTATGGATATGAATTAGTGTTTCTTGAAGAAGATAATTCTGTACACCTGTTATGGCTGAAAGCTGTGTGGTAGACCAAGTATTTACTGAAAATTAAAGGAATGAGTTGGCATCTCATCAGAACTGTGATCTTTACAGAAAAGTACTGCTACTATGGGTTTCTGACTGTTAATAAAATTGTAAAAGAAGAATTCAATATGCCAGGTTAGGTCTTTGAGTTTCTTTCAGCCTCCCCATTTTGAATGTTTTAATGGGCCAGAACCAACTAATTACATATCTACACGTGATCCTTCATTTTCCTTGGCAATGGATCTTCATCTGTCATTATTTTAATCCATCGAGGGAAATGATAGAGACTGCCATACCTGAGAAATAGAGTACTATCCCAGGCTACTGTAGGCTTGAAATTTTTCAACAGATGCTATTTTATGTCATGCCTTTTATTTGAACTCTGAATACTCTGGTTTGTTTAATAAATATTTTCTAGTATTTAACCATTGCTTATTTAACTTTTTTGCATGACAGACCATAAATCCTCTTGAGCCATACTATCCTATTAAGTTGATATCTATTTAAATTTTATGCTAGTTGTCTCTTATCATTCCTTTTAGGATTTGAGGGCCAAGAGTCAGATATATTTAGCTCATTAAAAAAAACAATAATTTTGTAGCTGTATGAAATCATTTAAAAATTATTTAAGTTGCAGGGACAGCCGTTCTGAAAAGTGTTACCATTAAAACACTCCCATATACTAGGTATCAGAAAAAAAACATATTTAAATGCACAACATTAAATAGTCCCTCTATAAAATCTTTAACAGCCAGTACAAAATGGAGAGGGAAAGCAAAGACATCAAAATACAGAAAAGAATTTATCATTGTTTCCCAGTGAGAGTACAGTGAGATCAAGACTAGAATCCAGATCTGTTAATTTCCACTCCTTTCCCCTGTCTGTTGAACAAGATTTTCCTTAGGGAAAGTATGTATTAAATACCTTTACAGTACTAACTAAGCAGACAAACATCCTTCTTATTCATTCTAGAGGGGGAAATCTGAGTAACAGGGAGGCGAAGAAGTGTTAATGAGATTAACATTAGGAAAAGTCTGGGTCTTTTCAATAACAACTTTAAGGTTTCTCCATGTTCTGAAACCTGCTGGGGGTATTCCCTCCTCAACCCTACAGCAATAGATAGAGCAGTCTTGGTATTCTTTTTTTTTGTGATCATGGTACAGACTCAAGGAAGTTTAAAATAGTCTCTGGTATTTCCAATCAAATAAATGTAAAAAAAAAAAAATCATACCTTGGCACTCTTAACTTTTACATTAACATATAATATCGGGTATATCCACAGGCAGCTGCTTGAGTACTGTTTAAGCTGGGTGCTAAACCAGGTGCATATAATGACAGGCAGTAGTTAAGCTGCCCTTATCTTTTTTTCCTCATGTCAGTGATAATGATACTCTAATTCTTTTCAAACTGTGGTCCTATGGCTATGTTTTGACAGCATGGTTGTTATTCCAGTGGTCTATGTCTGACTGTCATTTCTGCTGAAGAATTTTTCCCTTTGAAATTTGGCTTTGAGCTCCTTTAAAATAAAATGTTTTTTTTCTTCATTTTTTTCTAATAATTATTATTGCTGTATACTATAAAGCTATCCCTAAGCATAGTGATGTAAATCCTTGCATCATTTTTGGAGATCATAAAATGTCCGTAGCTTAACCAGCTAAAATCTGCTTCTCCATTACTTGAAACATGAGCTGATGAGTTTTAAATTTCTGTTACGAAGGAGGAATTTCATAATTTTAGTAATGAATGAAGTTTTCAGCTGATATCTGATTTTAATTTGAAAGAATATAAGCTTCTTATGTAGTTGTGTAGATCAAATCTGGAAGTTCTTGCTTTATTCAAAATTTGTTCGATCTTTATGAAATTGTTGCGGCAAATCTATTCTAAATAGTGGGATTTCTGAAAGAAAAAAAAATCTTGGGAATGCTGATACATTGGAGGAGTGGATTTGCAGGGGCTAAGGATTTGCTTTTAATACTTTCTCATTAAGTATTTTACTTCACGGCTTTCAAGGAGAGCATTCCATTAATAAAGACACTATGAGGTGCACTCAAAAAGTGCTAACAACTCTGCTTTCTTTACCAAATAGTTCTTTATACTTTTACAAAGCAAGCTTCAATGTTAAGCCACCTTGGCACTTATAGAAAAACATTGCTCTTCCCATCTGTCCTCTTGGTTTATATGCAACTGGGTGTCCCAAATAATGATCCCTAGAAAGATATTCTGGACACAAGGCTATGTGTCCAGACACAGACAGAAGACACTCTGTCTATGATGACAAAGCATAAGAACTTTTGTTGCTCAAACCTAATAAAAAACATTCATAGAATTGTAAAAACAACTGTGCATGAAAGCAGATCATCTTCTTCAAAAGGTCCTATCTATCTAAAGGAAAGGAAACATCACTATACTTCATGGGAGCGTGAATATTCATCCAAATTTGGCCAAGTATTCAGTATGAATTGCATTTTCAAGAAGTTTGGCAGGAATTTGCTATACATTCTCTTAATCCTCTCCAATTGTCCTTGCATCTTCAAGGCTATAGGAGCTGGGAGAAAAGAGCAGGTTGACGTAAACGTGACTGTGAATAGGATGGAATTTAGGGAGGTGAGACTAGGGAGAGATATGGGGGAAAGCTTTCTACACTGTACTTCCTTGGACATGGATAGGGTTCCTCGGTTGCAACATTCCGTCAAATTGTGAAGCAAGTGGTTGTGAAACTCACTGTCACACTTTGCCCTCATCCCATTGCAAAGGACAGATTGGTGTAGAAGATAACAGCTTCCTGCTGTTGGTTACTCTGTTTAATCAGCTGAAAACATGGCAGTGGAGGCAGAGATCACAGTCCCATTATGTTTCCACCTGGTAGGGTTTTATATATTTGTTCATAAGTAGGAGCATGTATTAAAATCAAATATAAATAGAAGAATAGTAAGTTGCAAGAGCATTTACTCAAAATTTAAGAATATCAGCGCTCAAGTTGCCACTGCAGTGACCTTCTACAAATAAATTTTGCTTATGTCTGTAATCCTGTCTTTTCTTACATTGCATTTATCTCATTCAGAAGGATGGAATAGGCCAGGGGAACAAGTCAGCATTGAATAAAACTATTACCAGAATATTTCTTCCTCATTAACGGCAGGATTTGGAAACTGTGCAGTGGATGAGGCTAAAGACTGCAGGAAGAGATTGCAATACTTTGTGGCAAAGGTATTGTAATGCTTGACATGCAAATGCAATTCCATCCTCCTCAGTAGCATACAATTTCTGCACAACACAGGGCTATCTATGGAAATAAATATTATTTGTGTGACTGTTCATAAATTTACTGTTTTTCTTTGGTCTTAATTTTAGGCACCCTGTGGCTGCTTTGAAAATGTCATAAGTATTTACATCTGCATTTTAACTCTTCTGAACTTGTCAATACACATAATGCTATAATGTGCAAAGAAATGTGAAAAATCAGATCTGAGGCATTTCATACCAGAGAAGAAGGACCTATCCTCTTAACGTCTATGTGCCTTAGTTATTCGTCTGCTAAGTGTGGAAAATCCTACCCTCTCTTGGAAGATGAAACTATTAATACTTGGGAACAATCAAAATATTAAAATGCTGGGCACCATGAAGAAATTTATCTTTCTGCATGTGGAACAGGATTTTTCTGCTTTACTGTGCTCAGTGGGTAGTCTACGGAGCACTATATAAGGAATATCGATTCTCATTCCGGAGGCACTTTTTTCCTATGCTCTGACTGAGGCAGGAAGCATTAAGAAAATAGGATGTGACTTAACGGTTAAATACACACAAGTGGACTCAGTTAAATATTCTCAGGCTTGACTTTGTGGCCTGAATTTTCTAACGCAATTGATATTTTGGAACAATAACAGTCTAGATATTTTCTTCTGAGATCCCTATAACTCCTTATAACATGTATTACTCATGCCTGTAATATAGTTTTAACAGCTATTAGTCAATTATTAACATTAAATAAGCTTGCCGTAAGTGGCCCTTAAGGTAACATGCTGTGTAAGAATCCTTCCCTATCTTGTTTTCCAACAAACGTCACATTTTCAGTAATTTCTCAGACCAAAAGACAGTACTTAACAAACAGCTTCTCTCATCAAAACACTGGCAGTGCTTTATATATCATAAGAATTGCAATTTGCTAAAAGAAGTTTGGCATCATTCATCTGAATGGTCAAAAGTCACTTGCAAGTCCCTTTTCGCTCATTTCCAGGTTCAGAAGAGTTCAGCCCATGGGAATGAATTTCCTGACCTTTCTGCTGCTAATAGCTACCCACCCACTCAAAGCTACATCCAGCCAATTGATGATTAGGCAGCACCTCCTGAAAACAGCTGAAAAACCTTAAAATAGTAGTCTTTATTTACACAGAAAACAGCAATGACATACTGTTTTTCCTTTCCTTTCTTTTCTCAAGATAAACTGAATATCTTCTGCGAGTTTCACACTTCAGATACTTTCAGCATTTCAGGCTCAGTAGCTTGACCTGCAGTATCTGAAAGTCTTGCTGGGCTTTCCAAGCTGCCACTTCATTAATTATCATTTTAGAAGACTAGAAGAAATGACTATTCCAGTAAAACCAGCAATCAGATTCAATGTTGAGATTTTTAATACATACATACATACATATATACATACATATGCATGCCACCACTACACTCTGCCTGGCTAAAACCATCCTTAAAGTCTGTGCATCGTAATTTCTATCTCAGCCTCCATAATGTTAGTGAAATATTAATATATGCATGAAGAGCAGCAGTCAGTGTAATTACAGTGGCAAAGTGATAAATGCATAGACATTTTGCCTCGTAATACTGTGTATTTAACAAGTTTATTTGTTCAACGGTTCTGGTTTTAATTATATTTTGCCTTTTGGGATTTTTAGACATATAGCAATCATATCTCTGATATGAATATTATTCTTGAAATAAATGTTCATGCATTATTAAAAATGCATGTGTGTGCCTATTTGTTTGCATTATTTTTTTCTCTATATCTCAAACACTGTCATTTCTTTTTCTATTGGTGTGTTTTTTAAACTTAGAAAGAAAAGCCTCAACTCCTCCACTGGAAGGAAGGATAAAAAGCAGATTCTTTTTTGTGGGCCAGCTTTAATTAGCTCTTATGCTATATGTTATGATGTAGAAGCTAGAGATAGGTGTTATCCATGAAGTCATGGCTTGGCACTAGAGTCTTTTGCGGGTCTTAGGAATATACAAAAATAGCAAAACAAAATAAACAAGAAATATTTATGGCGTTGAATGGACAGACACAAAAGGGTCAGGACTGAAAGCAAAGGACAAACAAACAAAAACCAGCTTATTTTTTCCTACTGGACTCAAGTGTGACATACTAGCCCCTTGGAAAAATATCTGCACATTACAACAGTTTTGGATTGAGTCAGTCTGGAAAGCAAACCACCAAACATATAGAGAGGTGCAATGCAAACAGTGCAAACCTGAGGACGCTTTTATCCACTGTCCTCGGTTGAGTCTTGAGAAACTCAAAAAATAACAACTTCTTGTAGAGGTAACTTGCACAGTAGTCAGAGAGAGCTAGAATGTCTCACTGATATAACATTGATAAAATTTGTTTGATATAATAGCACAATAAGGAAATTAAACTTTTGTTAGGCTGCATTTATATTAACCTCTGTAGAGTGAATTTGAACAATTTTATCATGAGTTTAACAGTATTTTTTAAAAATCTCGATCTCTTCCAATCATATGATTGGAGCCTTTGTTAAAAGAAATGGAAATGAAGATTCTGACCTTTGTAGCTGAAAAGCTTCAACATATATATATATACTAATCATTTAACTTTAAAGGACAAAGATAGCATCAACACTGGGCCCTCCCACTCTCCGCCTCTCCCGAACCCCCTTCACCCCAGTCATGATTTTAAAGTAAATCTCATTATTTCTGGAGCTTGACTCGTTCCGTTCTGGATAGCCATGGCTGGAAAGGCAGTCATCCTTGGCTTTGGGCAGTGCTGGTCGCTTCAGTGCTGGGGACCACTATGACATTTTCCCCGAGCTCAGCAGATTTCACTTCAGAATGTTTCCTCCTTGAAATCTGATGGATGGGAAGGCAACAAGCTTCAGACTGGCAGGGAAGGGGGGCTTGTTTGCTGGAGCTGAAATCCTTAGTGAATAGTCCACTCCAGCTCTAATTATAAAAACATTACAGTTCTAACAGTTGCCTGACCATGAATTATTCTGACAATGTTTAACCTGCAGATAAGAAACCACTATCAACCTGTCACATTTCCCCCACTAACGAGTTCAGCATCAGTTTAAAAGGAAGTGCAACTCATGAAGCAATGGCTCTGTGTCATAAATTATAGGTATCTGGCATGCATTACAAGGACAGAAACAGTAAAATAGCATGGGATTCTTTATTATACACTCTGACAGTAACAGAAAAACAGCACTCCGCAGTGTTTAATCTACCACAGCTTGTTTACTCCCTTTCACACCCGTGCTAGCTTTGAAACACTGCTCTATTTTGCTGCTATGTGCAATTAGCACAAGTACTTACATAAAGCTCAAAGAGAAAGGAGGAGGCTGTTTTTTCTTAAAAAAAAAAAAAAAAAAAAAAAAAAGGGCTCGTCCAGGCAGTGGAAATTGGTGCTGTCACAGAAAACTTAGTTTCATTTATTCCTTTGCGTGTGTGTATGTTACTCTAGGTGACTTTCTTGTTTCGCTTTTAATGAAGTACACAGCCACTGCTTTTTGAAACAAAATCTTAGGCCTGTGCTATTAAGAATGCCGTGGTGTGTTTCCTCAGAACCATCCCTGCCACTACCATAATGATCCCTTGACCTGATGATGAAGTGAAGAAAATAATTTATTTATAAACAAGGGCTAACTTTATACATAGTTACAGTTTCAGAGTGGATGAATCTGTGTCTGACAGCATGAATGGGGATAAAAATGTGGCAAAAACACAGAGGAGAGGATTCTTAGAAAGTTTTCCCAGTTCTGTCATTATTTTTAGACATGTCCTTCATCCCTCCATTCTGTCTTTGGAAACTAGGTAAATAAAATGTTTTATAGCTTTATCACAGGACTGTTTAACACCTAATCATGTAGAGTCAGACCGTGACTTTCCTCTTGCAATTTTATGCAAAAAAGGATGAGGGGAAGAGTATTCTACTTCCACACTCTTCTACACATAGGGCACCTGGGATTGGATGGTGTGGGAATTAAAATCCTCTCAGCATGCTTGTTACAGCATAGGAAAACTTTTGGAGGGGTTATTTTATACACTCTTTAGAAACTGGAAGTCCCAAATGCTGTCACCGCACTATGCTTAATGAAATACCTGGGCAGCATGGGAAGCTAGTTGAGAGCACAGAGCACATACCGCAGGAAAACAAGCAAACAATCAAAAACAGAACACATCAATATATACAAATACATTTTTTAAATATCAGGAGACAATAGCAATGGGCATGCTATAGAGCAGACCTCTGTGCTCCAAAGCCGTTTGTGAAAAGGCAGAAGAAGGAATGGTAACCTGGTCTGCTTTTCCTGGATCGTGGTCTTAGTCACTGAGTGGTTGGGTAAAAAAGTAGGCCACTTGTCTTCAACAGTTTTGTGACTCCATCTCTTAACTAATAAGCTATGTTCAAACTGGAAAATGGATGAAAACTCCAAACCTCAGAGCCTAAAACCTGGCCGTCTTTTTGTACTTTAATGAGGAAAACCACAGAAATACATTTTCATCCACTCTGAATTGAAGTCTTCTTTCCTCAGGCCTTACCTCAATTTGGCATGTGAATAGAAACATCAATTATTTACACACGTCTACTCTGGAGAATCATGGCTCTGAGCAATTGCTCTTACTCTGGTGGCTTACTCCACAGGGCCAGCAGAGCCTTGTCTTTGTGCAAAGAGTCAAGGTGTGGGGAACTGCAGAGCCTTGGCACTTGAGTGCTTATTGGATCATCATCCAATGCTAGACTTCTGGCATGTCACTCATTTTTCCCAGTCCTCTTAACCAATTGCATGGGCCAAAATTCCTTTAAACCGATAAGTCAGAAGGATTGCTGTGGAGGTTTGGTCTTGGAAAATGTTACCTGTGGCTCAAAGAAACAGGAGGTATATATTAGGTGGAGAGATTATAATTTCGTGTCAACAGAATCAAAAGTCTGGTTTCAAGCCTGAATATTGGTGTAGAAATCCAGTCTACATTTACTATAATTGCAGGTAATTTTTAGAAGCCTTCATGATGTTTAAAATATTTGTTCAATGCAAAGACTGATATCTTTTATGGAAAACAAAATAAAACAAAACAAAACAAAATTAATCTATATTCCCTAAACACTGTGAACCCTTATCATGAAGATACTTCTGTGCCTAACACTGCCAGAGGAGGGTCAATAGACACCAGCATCCGCCTAGTGAAAACTTGCCAGCCAGGTGAGGTGGTAAACACTTCCAGAGGTCACGATGAAGGTTTGTTGCACCCTCCTGTCCTCCAGCTGTGCTTGAAAATGTTGGAACCCTCATACTGCGGACGTATCCCTGTCAGCAAAGCTGTGCTTTATGCGTTGTGGTGAAACCCGCTACCAGAGGGAAACCAGCAGTGCTGGTTAAAGGGCTACCTGCTGCTGCAAATGCTGCTACACCAGAGCTTGACATGACCTTAAGTTGTGTGCTTCCAAGCTCTTAGGCCTGCAGATGTGTTCTTGCCACAGCCTGATTGCATCATGGGGTGGCATCTAGACATGCACCTTCTTCTAGCTACACCCTACATTTTGCAAAGATTCAATATGTCTGTCTATCATCTTACTAAAGCAAGAAGCCATGCTTCTGATGACTAACTTCTTTTAATCACAAAGTTTTTAGCTTACAGTACATCTCCTGTAATGTGATGGGAGACAGAAGATAAGAAGATATGAAACTGGGAGATGTAGTCTAGTCAAGCAGGTCTATCAGCTGATGAGCCTGAGGCACAAAGTGAGCATACAGTCTAGGCCAGGAGGCATTGTGGCAACATATTCCAAATTGCTGTGTGTTACATTTTGGTCAAAATATCTCCATTTTTTCAGGCATCTGATTTTTATATTCTTCTACCCCCTAGGGACACAAATACACAAAGCAAAGCACTAAATATCAAATGAACATAGCTGAACACCACAACATAGAGAACATTTACTTCAATGCACACTTGCTAAAGATGGGCAGATTTGTTGATGTTTTTGGACATTTTTGACCATTTGTAGTACCAGTAGATGGTGCTCAAGAATACATTGCATATTTTCCTATCTTTTAAGGATCAATATATCTTCTGTTGATTCCAGTTCCCTATCAATAGTTTGTTTGGTGCTGTTTTAACAACCCTTTCATACACTGACCTATTGAAGAGGTATCTCATACAGGAACTCTCCTGCAAAAGTATGTAACCAATTCAGTTCCTTAGCTGCACTAACTAAGTTCAGAACATCGCTGTGACGTAGATAAATAACCTTACTCCATTTTATGGATAGACTAAGGAAAAAAAATTCTCCGTCTTTATCAGGTTACAGTAAAAATCCATAAAAGAACCAGGAATAAATACAAATTTATTTGAAACTCTATTGCTTGTTGTAGTAATTAAAATACATGGACATTTATATGCATCTATTGTACCTGTAGGCAGAATCACTGTTAATTTTATACTGCGTAATTATCAAGACATGGATGGAATATAGATGAGACAGATGTTTAAGAATAACAGTATTCCCTCCTTCTTTATGCTGTTAGTGAATCAAACCAGTCAGACATGTTGCATATATGTACACTCAGTATTATTAAAGACATTTTCAGATATCTGTATTCTCTTTGTGAGCAGAGTGTTGGGACCTGATGGTATATGTAGATATAAATATAATCTAATATACACAAAAGAAATGTGCATTTATGAGCCTGTATTTAGAAAAAAAGTATCCAAATAACGCAAAAATAATTCAGAGCTTTTTTTTCTTTTAAATCTGAAACTATACACTCACTATGGCCGATAATTATCATGTAGTAAGGATGAAAACTGCACTATTCAAGAATTTTGGAATGAATTTTAATGTCTTAATGCATCTCAAGTAAAATCTGTTTGATACTAGTGGTCTTTTTGATTTTGTTCTGTGTATATTATTGACTTCCTCTATATCACTTCTGCATATAATAGTCTTTGGAGGGGAAGAATGTCAGTGTAAGTACAAGAGTGAATCTTATGCAGATTTAGTATTTATGGTGGAACTGTTTGAGCAAGCCTGTGATTAATGATCTACCCTTCTTTCTTTGTGTATGAAAAGACTTCCTCGGTGTTAGAACAGCAGTGTAGGCAGTGTAGGCAGTACAAATTTCAGATGACAGTCACAATGGAGAGCCAGCCTGGCTTATTGCCTTTATATTACTTCTACCATGCAACAGTCCCAGTCATTATCAAAAAACTTTAATTTTATATGTAATGATGTAGAATACACTCATTTATGTTTCTCCCAAATCCTGCTTTAAATCTTATTTTCAAGGTATGCCAGATCCCTTCTGTAAAAAAAAAAAAGCAAAAAGAAAAAGAAAACCAAACTGTACTTTATTTTATTTTATAGCGTTTTGGCTGAGTATTTTATCTCCAACACTTCGTCATTCATAGGGATATTTTGCTTATTAAAGTGTTGACTGTAGCTATTTGGTGATGGGGGTGAGCTATGGCAAATGACCAAATTTACATAAATATATTAACTTTTTTTTGTGGCACATGAATGCTGGATACATAAGGACAGTAGTTAAGTGGGCGTTCAGAGCTGCCAGTGTAGTAAATAATAATACTATAAATATTGTGCTGTCAAACCTTAAGGCATTGTCTAGTTTGCCATCACTTAAAATGTATTCAGGTTTCCTTCCTCCCACAATACTACTTAAGGCTTCAGAAATTTAACTCAGATGGGTTTTTATCATATCAATAAGGAAGTAGTAGATTTACTATGGGCATATTTTTGAATATTGTGATTTTATCCAAATATTCTGGAATTATCTGGAAGATGCCAAAATTTTCCAGCCTAAATACCTCCAAAAGTGCATCACGCACTGAAAATGCTTTCAAATGAAGCTCTATCATCTCTGTAACTGTTCAGGAGTTTCTCTAATAACAATCATCAGAAGACCAAAGTTTTTCAAAAGAGAAATGTTGATAATCTCTTTTTATCCTTCCTAGTCTGTGCATCTTCATAAGCTGTATGAGAGTCTTACTGGCAAAGAATGAAAAAGAAATAAACTTTGTCTTTACCTGTAAACGTGAAGATGCACGTGGACTTTCTTTTGTCTTCTGCATGCCGAAATCTAGCTTAGTTCCCAAGAACAATATGTTTTATGCTCTCCAAACTACGTTAAGAGTGTTTCCTAGTTCCAATTGGAGTGAGCAGATAATTGGTGTCTATAAGCACAAAATGTCAAACAACGTTTCAGGAAGCTGGATCTAGTGTGTTGTAGATGGTTAGTATCAGACCAAACATGTTACAGGTTACTGGAGCTGTTTGCACTTGCGAAAAAGGGTAAAAAAATAATCTCCCCATCAAGACAATTTGATATTGTTCTCTTACATTACTTCTCAGAAATTTTTGACAAGAGTATCATCAGAAAATGTGATGTGTGGAGTTCAAATGTTTTGTCTAAGCCTATTTTTCCTAAATCAAGGCAAGTCTTGGTGGGCTACACAAGCCACCCCTATAATCCCATGCCTGGACATTCCCTGTGAAAATGCTCTTCTAATTGTAAGGCTTTTTTAGCGATTCCAAAGTTAAAATTACTTGGAAATGTGTTTTTTAATTGTATAGTTTTCCATCTGTTTTAATTTCCCCTGTAAATCACAATTCTACTTTTTATAAACTTCAAAAATTATTGTGTGAAATGCAATGCAGACAACCTAGCATATTAATTAGGCATTTACAGCATGCTGTGTCTCATTTTTCTGGTACCCAGGGCACCTGGAGGTGAGTCTGCTATCTGTCTAATAATACTATTGGCAGCAGATTGCCAATGTGAACCCAAACAAAAAGAAGCTTCCCTCTGGCTAAGCCATTTGATGTTCTGTTAAGCATATCTCAGCTGGAAGTGCCTTTTTCCATATCTTCCCAATCTCAAATAAATTGTTTTCTCTTCCAAAGATTGTGAAATATCTGGGTCAGCAGGTATAATAGAAAAGCAAATGGAAAAAAAATCTATTTTTGCAACTCATGAGCCCTGCTCCCAACAATTTATTGAAATAAGATGTCATGCATGCACATGTATCATTGCCTTCAGATGTACGGCAAAGTTGCCAAAGATATACTCAGCAGAAATTACTGTAATTTTTTCAAATCTGCTCTTCTCTCACGAATTCTACCTCCAAAACAAGTATTTGGCACAGAGTGAAACATATTTCAAAGTACTGGGTAGCTGCTGATGCTTCTCAGATCTTTCAGTTTAGAGAGGACAGAATATTTGATGAAGCCTTGGTATCTGCCTTGAGTTGGACTTGCTCACTTTACACATTTTTTTTTTTTTGTAATTCTGATTTCTTCTGTAATCACTGTTTTAGTCCTGTTCCTTATCTGATATTGAACTCTCGTGACATTGATGCAGAAGCAGTAAACAACAAGCTATACTGAGAGAAAAGACTGTTTTTTCAGTGCTTTTAGCAATGTGACCTTAAGTATTGATTTATAGCCTGCTGCAGTGCTCTAGTGCAAAAGGGAACTGTGGTAATTAAGTTAGTATCTGTGCTTTCTAAAATAGTGCTGAGTTGCAACAAAAAGAGACCCTTTCTTTTTCCTCTCTGCCTCTCAGTGAATGCAGATGCAGGCACTGCCCTCTGACCCGGCTCAGTTTTCCCCAGCTGCAGATTATTTTTCTCTCTCTGTGCCTTTAGGTGCTGATAGACTGAGTAGGACCCATTAATTCTTGTGCCTGACTTTCTTTTTTTAGTCCAAGCAATGGAGCAAATTTCTACACTTGTAGCTGACTTTTAAAATATTGTGTGTCCTTATGTGGGTTAAAAAAAGGAATAGTGGCCAAGCAAATATAGGCAGCATTAGAAAATTCAGCAGGGTGGGTGGTCATGAAGTGGCTCAGATTTGAAAGCAAAACCTTTTGCATGAAAATTCCCACTTCTCAGCATGACTCGTTATTCTGAAACTCATGTATAAGGTAACAGGGTAAACACAATGAGAAATCTCTTTTGTATTCCATTACAGTCATTAGAGAAATAGGCCACAAAAGGTAATGGCAATAAAACTGAATACCTTGAGGTAAGCATGTAAATGACATGCTAATGTATGCAAATTAGCACACTATGTTCAGTGTCCATAAAACTACAAAATACAGCTAATTAATGGTAGGTAAGTTGCTCCATTTTATACTTCACAGAGTTACAGGGAGGCAGTATATTTTTATAATTATAGAACATTTACCTTGGGGAATGCATCAAACATTCAGTTTCTCTCCTCTGGCAAATTTGTCCAGTACACTGCAAGTAATTGCCTTTCCACTTCCTCACCCAAGGTCTTATTCTGAGAATGGGTTCAAAAATTAGAAGTAAAATAAAACTGAAAAGGACCCAGTTTTACAATTACTTTCTTGTGAAAGTAGTTCTTGCTAATGTTAATATAGTCTCTGTTCAGCAAAGTACTTAAATACGTGTTTGATACCCTTGGCATATCTAAATGGATTTAATGACTAAATCCCCAAATGGATATAGGCTTTGCAAAGCCCAACTTTTTAGATAATCGGTTCCCAGGAGAATTCGCAGTCTGAGCTCCCAATACAATGCAGGGAGTGGGGAATAGAGTGCCTAAGAATAGAGTTCAGCAAAAGTAACAAACTGAGCATGGAGCTAAGGAATTTGTTCAGGAAGAAAGGCTGAGAGAGTGTGTAAGTTAAGCCCCATTTCTAAAGGAGACCCACAGCACCAGCAGATGTGGTTTTCTCTGCCCACATTCTTGATTTCTGCATGTGAGACAGCTCTGGTTTGAAAGTCCTATCAGTACTGCTCTCAAAATTAACACTCCGGTCTTTTAGCCACTTCACTTCAGATGCCTTTTACTTCAGAGTGAAGGGGTCTGGATCAAGATGGAACGAAGCCCTTATATATACTCATATTTTCATATGGTCAAAGAACTGTGAGCTTAACGGAAAAATTAATATTTGACAATGCATCTACTTTTCAGTATAGTGAGTGGGAGAGAGGGGAGTTGGAAAGCTCTTCTGAGCTCTCTCCTGTTGTAGAAGTGCTCCTGTGCAGCTTGATGGGACTTCTGTGGTGCCTGTGGGAGCACTGCAGGGCCCTGGCCATGCAATAGTGCTCAGCAGGGCTCTCCAGAGCCTGGTGAGCCCCTGCACTAGCGGCCCTCTTCTAGGCACAGCAGGCATCAAGATCCTAATTCTGATTTAAAC
>JAWLRI010000010.1:528608-595748 GCA_034781795.1 Crypturellus tataupa | reverse complement strand
GAGTAGAAGGATTTGACCTTCTAGTGTTAAAACTATGGTAATATCTTCAAAGAACTCCAGGCCAACCAAATACACAGGGGAAGTCTAGAATTAAAATTCTCTTCATCCCTGTCACTCTTTTCACTCCAAACTAAGACTGTTAGATACTCCAAAGGTCCTCAGCCAGGCTGTGACCATCAGCATGCACCTTCCTTTTTATCCCATTCTTGCTTCCTCCTGCTGCCTTATGTTATATATCTTGGATAGACCACAGCAATTCTGTAACTGATGGTCTTGTTACTTTTGATTTTTTGACCCAACACAAGCTCCATACCGGCACAAGAGGGGAGTAGGATCAGCTTGGGAAAGAAAACAAAAAGACCTCTGCCAAAATTATAATCACAATATTAGCATACAGCTGTAGGGAGACATTTTTGGCATCCAGAGAAAATGCTACCCACTTTCTCCTCTCTGTCTGTTACCCCACTACTTCGTTTAAGGTTTCTATTTGGCTATCAAATCCTCTCTTACCCTTGGTCACCTCTTTGTGCCACTACCTACCTCCACAGACCTGTGGCTGCAATTTGGTGGTGGTGGTGGCAGCAGAAGGAACTTGAGCACGTTAAGCCTGCTACACCTAAAGCTGAATGTGTGTGTGTGCATATGTTCATGTGAGTGTGATATTCAAGTAAACTAAAAAAGTACTTCAAGAGCCCGATAAAATTTCCTTGATCTTGATCTCATTCATTTTGAGGGAGGAGGAGGAAAAAAAATGAGGGAGAGGGAATGCTGCTCTTGGCAGAAGATACAGGGAACTGGCTGCTTTATGGCTTTGCCTTGATGTGTGTTTAAAAAACAGCCAAAATTTGGCACAGAGTGGTTTTTCCCACTTGCTTTACTTTCAAATATTCTTCAAAAGCTTCCACGGGATATAGAATACTGCTTTGATCAGGCAAACATACTTCAGGCTGCAGCTTCTTGTTAGTACTACCTTCAATTCATATTCTGCCAATTTTTTAATTTCAGTTTTGATTTCAAATTTTCTCTAGCCTATAGACTATGGCAAAATGCAATTCCCCCTGTGGATCATGTTATCTTATTGGCATGCGTTGAAGTTTCAGAAGAATGACAGAGGAGGAAGTGAGGAAAATATTTTCAAACCATCTTCTTCAGCAAAACATATGACTAAAAGGCTGAACATACATGCAGAGTTTAAGTGTGTAAGCCAGTCTAAGATAATTTGGAAAAGATTCATACCTTGAATTTGTTTCAGATAAAACCTCCAAATTTGCATTCTTACCTAACTTTATCTGAACTATTTGAACTTCTCATATTTGTATTTTTTTCTGGAAATATTGAGGTAGGGTTTTCAAATATGATTCATAATATCTTCTGCCCCAAAGGTAGCCTTTATCACACTACTTAGGACATTCATGGTCTCATTTGAAACCTAAAATGTAAACATATTAGGATTTTTTCTCTGTTAATTTTGACAGTATTTCCATGATCCAAGTCCATTAAATGTCAATAACATAAAAAAAAAAAAGAAACATTTAAGCAAACATTAATTGTGACCCAGGACATCTGAGTCATGAATACAGTTCAAATATTTGGGACAGTATTTAATTCACTTTTCTTTGCCCATCAGACTGTATCGCTGTACTATTTCTCACTTCAGCCACTCTGGGGGTCTCTGTAGAAAATTTGCCCTCACAGAGTAAGATACAGTATTTTAAGGGATTTGGAGTTCTGGTCCTCATGTCATTAGCCCAGACTCAATAAACCTCAGAGAAAGGATTCTTCTTAATCTTTTAGTATAAGGCAGTGTTTTTTTATGGGATGGTTTATTTCGCTATGGCATTAGTCACTTGTTTTTCATAATGATTTGTTCGTGTAAAGTCATAATATTGTTGTAACCTGAGAACTGTAGGTCTGCTTGAATTTGCTCTGATGATAATGCTCTAAAAGGGAAGAGCAAGATAAGAGGGCACTGGTAATTAAAGTGAATCATGTGTAGAAAAAAATCCCACTGACTAAAGAAAAAAATGGAATTTAAATATCTAAGCTCGAAATCCATGGAAGATAAATCACTCACCTCAGCTGAATGCAGATCAGGCTCAGGTCAAGGTTTCTGGCCATATATTAACAGCTCTGGTAAGGAGCTCCGTAACAGAGCAAACTAAGACATAGAGAATCCACACTCTAAGAGTTTAATGGATCTCCAGACAAGCATGTTCGGATACCAAAAGACACCTTCAGGTACAACATGTATCCCGCAAGTCCTCTGGCATAGAGCTTTTAGGTACGAGGCCCCAGCGCTCATTCCTCCTCATCATGCATATCCTATAGACATTCAGCTGCTTCACATCATCTGGATCCCACAGTGCCCTGATAATCCCCTTGGGCCAGCACACAACCTGCAAATGGGAGGGCTGTGAAGAGAAGAGTGGGCTCTCAGGAGCAGCCACAACCGCCTGTGCTCAGATGTGCCTCACGAGCCACCCTAACAGAAGACTAATGTCCCCAGCAAGCACTGCTGCTGCAGAAACAGATTGATCCTATGGATGTTTGTTACAGATGGGAACACGTGGTCTTCCAGACGTGGAAAAACTGACAGCAGGAAGCTAATTTCAGCATAAAAAGTCACCTTCACAGCCCCTTACTGGCATCTTCTACCTAAGCCTAGGGAGAAAAGTGCATCCATTTCCAGGCTGTCACCCTAAACTCCTCTAGACCTGTGGCACAGCATTTCAGCATTGACAAGCCCAGCATTATTTTTATCCCAGAGGTCTACAAGGTCATGTGCTTGCTGATTTGTTCTCAGCCTCTAGACTGAGAGGAATTGAGCTTTCCAGACAGTGCTACAGCCATGAAGAGACCCAGCTGTGCCAGAGCCATAAGGAAGGCAGTGTTTTTCATTTGATGCCCACCAAAAGAGAATTTGTGTCATTAGCTGGTGCTTCATCATGTACCGGCACTTCACTGGTCAGTTCATGAACACTTAACTTGTGCTTTCTGGGCTAGGCATGTGGCACTAAAACAGGGGAATTAAAGAGCTTGCCTCATAGTGCCACGCTGCCCCTGTCACTGCCACATGGCATTGGCATCACTCGTATAACCTGTTTTCCTGGAGCACCCAAACAGCCCCTCCTCTTGTGCTGCCAAGCTATCAGGTGTAGGACGAGGCAATGGTGCCCCACAGGCTGCTTGGGCCAAACAGTGTGTGGTGCTGAGAGCTGGGCACTCCTGAGGTCTCCCCTTGCAGCCAGGGGACACTCAGGCAGGCTGGATATATAATCCATGGATGAAAATAGCACAGACACAGAGACCCCAAAACTGCTGCCTCCGTGCTCTAATAGCTTGGTGTGGACACAGGCTGTGGTTTGTTCCCACAGGGCATTAGGTATTGCTTTTAACTCTGCCTACTCTTGAGGTTTCTGCTGTGGGAGCATTATACATGTCTGAAAGCCAAAGATATGTCACAGAAATGCCCTAGTTCTCCCCCCTTCACCCCAGCTTTAAGCCATAGTGACCTCAGCGAGCACGAGCATAAGACTGATTTTTTTTAATCTTTGTGAAAGGAGTCTTGTTTGCTTGCAGGCCCTTACACACCAAGGCACTGTTGTATTACTTAAAATTGTAAATTATGTCTGTTTAAGAAAATGTCAGTGTTTTTTAAAACAGGATAACAGAACTGGAAAAGACTTGGCTATGCTGTTTGTTACACAAGTTGCATGCAGGCAGAATGATGCATTCATCATTATGAACAGACTCAAGGAGACTAATGACTGCTATACAATACAGCTTCAGTTCTTTCAAGTAACATGATAGCTATTTCTTTGCTTGCCAGCAAGATTATCTGAGCAATGTTAATGCTCATGCACTGACATGTAGAGGAACCATCAATATGGAGCCATGGCTACCAACAATAGCTTCCCCCTACACCTCTGTAATTAAAATGACCTTTCTAGCAAAAGGGGATTGTAAGTTAAACAGAGCCTTGATAAAGAGATATGATTTCTCTGGCACCTGTCAGTTTGCACTGAAGCTATTTCTTCTACATTCTCCAGTGGTTCTGTAAAATGGTTATTCAGCATTAAGATACTAATAGATTGTGATGAGTATTCTTTGTTGTCTGATGCTGTCTCACACAAGATAGAGAGTACTGGAAAAAGCATGACAACAGTGTAACTTCCAGCATAGATACTCACGACAAAGCCCAGGTCCTTCAAGCAACCTGAATTGAAAACAAAACAAAACTGAACTGAAAACAAACAAACAAACAAACAAACAAACAAACAAATCCTTTACTCACTCCAAACAGAGATTTTCTAAAAGCAGAAATACCAGAACAAAAAGCAACTGCTGATGTCTACTTTGTATGGAACAACATACAATTGCTAAGAAACTTAAACCAAGAACTGTTGCACTTAGCAACTTTGCATTGTGAAATGTCGTGTAAAAATGGACTAAACACCTGGACCATTTCCCAGTAGTTGCACGGATCTCTGGCTTGGCTTTGATTCACCTTAAATATCCAGAAGAAATAAGATGAGATGCACTAACTTTGTAGTGGCTACTTTGTATATTTTTGTTTGTCTACTTGCTTGGAAATATTGCTTATTGCTTCTACTCTGTTCCTCAAGGGAGGTGCTGCCTTTCCTGTGTTTTTTCACCAAACATTGAGGTTAGGCTCTGCTCTTCAGTGGTGTCATTTTGGAAGCCCTTAAGTGAGGTTTCAGCCACAAGAAAATGAAAAAGATTACATTTATATATATGTTTTCTTACTAAATAAGGATAAAAACTAACAAAGAGGGCTACAGGCTGGATTTGTCTGTGTGGGTGGATCGTGATCAATGTGAAACATGAAGAGATGTTTACCAATTTTTTTTTTCCCATGAGAATCAAAAATTTCCCCATCTCACATCCAGGTTTCTCGTCAGTGGAACTCTGCAAATATGTTATGATTTCAGTTACCGTGCTGCTGACTCAGAGCTCTGGCCCTTCAAAGGTAATGGATCTGAACTCTGATTGCCCTTTTGCTTTTCACACTTGGCCACAGATACTTGTCTGGGGCACCAAGAAATACATTTCTGTGCTCTCTTGCAGTAGGTTTAGGTTTAGAAACTTAAATTTCAAAAGCAGCTTAAGGTTTTACATGTCTAATGCAAGAGTTGAGCAAGGGGACTGATTTTTATAGAGTGGCTAGTGCTGTTCATTGAAATTTTGAATTCTGAATTTTCCTAACACACCTGAAAAGTTTGGCCACTTATTTCTCTTAAGCTAGCATTAATGGGAACAATTATACAATATTTATTTCCTAAATATTCTTCTAGGCCAGAATATATTCATCTCTGTGAACTAGTTGTCAACTTTTGGTTTACAGTTGAATGGAAAAATGAGTATTTTCTTTGGGAATCTGACAGATTTATAGCAATTGCAGTCAGCAGTAGCAAATCTCCTTGAAAACCTGGCTGTTGGATATATTGAAAAACAGGTTAAAAATGTCTTATTTCTCTGAATACCAGCACCTCTAATCTTAGCTGAGGTCTTCAGAGGCTCTCTCCCCAAAACTGATTTCCTCAGCTTTGACTCAGACTGAGTCAAGTTACTATTCACTGCTAAATTTGGTTGCGTGCAGCTAAGGCCTGATAATCTAAGATTGCAACTAAGCCAAAGCTCTTTAACTTGTTTTACTCTGCTAGGTCACATTAACAAAAAAAAAAAAAAAAAAAAAAAAAATCAGCTCAGTACATCTCACTCTTTAAGCAGAATTGTGTGGGGATAGGATTTGACGAGACACAGGACACAGTCAGAGAAACAGTCCAGGTGCTGAATGAAAGGCTGTTCATACTTCCAGAAAAGCTGGCCCTTCTGGGTTCCCACTGCCATCATGTATGGAGTTCATACTGAAAAGAGAAAAATAAGGTGCTGACTATTTGTGGTGTTTTTTTTTTTTTTTTTTTTTTTTTGCATTCCAGGGCAATTTTTACATTTTGGGGGACCTAGTTTCCAAGATAATTGCAGTTCTTTCTTTATACTTTCTTTATCGTACCATTTGGATTCATGCTAAATGTCTGTGATTTGTAAAGCACTTTTATTAGTAAAACAATGTTACTAAACAGCTGTTATCTTCCATCCCCTTGCAACCAGGGAAGAAAACTTTGATACTGCTGTGTTACTGTGGCTGAATACGCTCCCTACCTCACACACAAACATACATACAAATATATATATATGTGTGTGTATGTACATTTATGAATAGATTTCAGTAGGATTCCAGGCAGATTAAAGGTCATGTTTATTTTATAAGCATATTTATACTTCTTCCTATGTGCAAACAATTTCCTTAAACTCATGTTTGTAATTCTCTAAATAAAACTGAAGACTATAACTGAGACTGCAGATTTATTATATATTTAGAGTTATTTTTAGGCATGACTGCATTTTTCCCTTCCTACTTACTTTTCACCTTGTAGTTGCCGTCTCCAAATTGTGCTGAATGAACCATGTGAGCTAAAACATTTCTTGAAACAGATTTGGAGTGTCTTCTAAACTGTAAAAAAAAAAAGAAAAAAAGTTTTAAGATGTCCCCTCCTTCTTTGCATGGCTCTACTTTCCAGCATTTTAATTCCTCTTCTGCTCCTTACTGAGATACAGCAAGAAGACTAGATCTTTCATTTTAAATATGAGAAGCAAATAGCACATGTCCCAGCAGCTGTCTTTTAACTTAACATCTCTGCTCTGACTTCACTTTCTCATCTCTGTAGTTGGGCAGAAAATGTTGGTTAAAAACTGATTGAAAAGTTTTCCAGTAAATTATCCTATGGTTCAGTCCCTGTGTCCTTTGAGTCCATTCTCTATCAACAAAGACTGAGATTAGACGTCCGTGTGAACTTCATTCACAACTCAGTGAACATAGGGATGGGATTTGCGAGGGAGTCTAAGAGGGTTAGGTAACTGTCTCACTGAGATTCAGCAGATAGTTCCTTTCTTTTATAGAAATATCTATTTTAAAAAAATCACAAAAACACATTGAAATCTCAAGTCAGGTAGAAATCTTTTGGTCTCTGGAATAATTAAAAAAAAAAAAAAAAAAGAGAGAGAGAGAAAAGACCTGGGAGGTTAAATCTGATTCAATTTCTTGATTAAAGTAATAGGTCAATGGGGATGTTTTTCAAAGTGTTATTTTAAATATAGACAGGTTAAGGCCATGGAAAACCAATAAAGGGAATAGATAGGACACAGAGCTTGGAAAAAGGTTCATAGCTGTTTTGCCAGTCATTGCACTGAGGTAACAAGAATTTGTTTCTCCTCTTTCCCCCCAGTTCCAGTAATGGCAACAGTTGATGGAGTCTTTTACTTCAGATGTGCAGGATTTGGGAAGAGAAGCTACTGGGTATTCACTGGGATAGGACGAGGTTTTGCTCTCTCTGGTAGGCATCCTCATGAAGAAATTAGAGGAACCTGTGGTAGCAGTGAAAAAGAGCGTTCAGATAAATAAATATTCATTGATTGAAGTCAGGTGATCAGATGGTCTCAGCATGCACATGTGTTTGTGGTTTGCTTTTATTTTTAAGATGCATTGGCTTCAGCTCTAAGAGTGGAAAGTACATAAGGAATTTTAATTGCCACTCCTTTTCAGAATCACATTCTTGAGCAAACCTGGCTTACTGGAGGGATTAATTTAATGTATAGACATAAAAACAAAACATGATTTTCCAAAGTTCTTCTTTGGAATATGCTTGGCAAGCATGTTCTATCATTTTCATTCTTTCCAGGTCAGCGTCTCACTGCTACCTCAGCAATCCCACCACAACTGAGAAATAAAGCTAAAAAAGAGGCAGAATACCAAAGAGTGATATTTAGCCATGGACTAAGAGATAACGCAAAGTCACACAATTCAATGGAGGGGTTCTGAGAGGGCTTATGGTGTAGGCAGGGACGCATGGTGTTCCTCAGTGACACAGTGAGGACTGCTGAGGGTGAGGGATGAAGGAGCTGGTCCCTCTCCATTTTCCTTGGCTGACTGGACTGGCCCAGCTTCAGCTCTCAGGACAACAGGAGGAGCCCCTTGGGAGTTGAGGCAGCTGAATGCAGGGCTTTAAAAGGCAGGGAATCTGTGCGGATTTTTACGGTGTTTGCAGCACTCTGAAATACTCCATGCTGGACCTAGGAATATTTAAACCGTCCTTCTCTTAATATTTATTTTCTATAGCTCCTCTGGCCTAATGGGATCTAACCTACATGTTTACCTAGTCTATTTTCACAATGCTCTGAAGTAATAATGTTTTTTATATCATGAGCTTGTTCTGAGAAAGAAACAGAAGGACCAGGTCATTGCCATAGCTTCTAATAGTGTATGTCTTATGACTTATGCTAATTAGCAACAGGAGGGGAAACTTGTAGACATCACGAAGAAAGAAAGAAATTCTTCTCAGAAAGAAGTTGTATTGGTTTAACTTATCAGAATTCACTCAAAAGGCTGAGTTGCTATAATAAGAGTGTCCCAGGCATATGAGTGAGCAGCAGTAGCTACCTTGGGCTTTTCCATTTTCAGAACAGTGATGGCTATTTATTAAATGAGTGATCTGTGAAGCCCTCAGCATGCTTTGGATCATGCTTGAGAAAGGGTAAGAGCATTCACCGACACTATCATTCCGCTAGTATTCACCTCTTGGGATGTTGTATGAGGCTAAGAGGCTGGGGGCAGGGAAAGAGAGAGGAAGAGAAGCATGAGCAAGGATAGATAAAGATCGTTCAGCAAAGTGGGAAACAAAGCCTCATAGAGACCTGTGGTTCTCCAGTGAGCTAATCTGCCAATCCAATTTTACCTGAAGTCAAATTCTTGGTATGCGCTGTGGAAGAACTGGTGCTTGTGCACATAATGGTAAGGCTGTGTGTGCATGGCATGCAGGTGTTTTGGTTTATAGCCGCTCCCAGTCAGCAGTCAGATTTTTTTTTGAAGGGATTATGAGCAGTTGTTTTACAGAAAGAGTGAAAACACTGTACAGAGGCTGCTCTTGATGTTCTTATTACCTTGACAGCCCACCGCATCCGCAGATGGAAATCACACAGACAGATGTGCACAACATTGAGTTCTTTGTCCTGTAAAAATGCCACTGGAACCTGATACAGTGCAGACAGAAGAGTCTCTCCACATCATCTGCACGTTAACACTACTGATCTGACTGCTCTCCTCTCGTGGTGAGATTAGTCTAGAGCTTTCTGTAGTTTGGAAGAGGACACGACTTTCTTCCTTGTGTCCTTTGCCAGGTCCGCAGCCTTCTCACCACATGTACGTGTCTTTCCATCCTCTTCCAGCCTCATCCGTGTTGTATGATTTCCCTGTCCCTTGCAACCTCTTCTCTTGGCCTGTATTCTCCTGTCCTGTCCTGCTTCCCGGTGCCTGTGCATCACCCCTGCTCCACCCATCCGAGGGAGCAACTGCAGAGGTGGAAACGCTGCAGCCAGATGCTGCTAGCAGAAAGGGGAGAGGTGACACGAGGGAGGATCGCTGAGCATTTGCCAAGACAGGAGCAGTGCCGAGAAGCCCTGCCATCATGCCACAGATAGAAGTATGTAGGAAATGTCATCTGAATCCTTTGGAAATGAATCTTGTTACATTTTTTTTTCCTCAAATTCTGCTCTCTGTAGTTTCTTCTTTCATCATAGTTTCCACTCAAACCCCTGCAACTGCATTTTTGGGCAAATTTACAGTTTCTGAAGAACTTGCTAGTCTTTAGGCACGACACAGACTTGGGGTGTTGGCCTCAACTGTTGTTGCCTGAGACAAGAGTCTGGAAAACATGAGACTATATTTCCAGACCCGGAATTTTCGTCAACTTTGTGGTTATGAAATTATCCCTTCAGTTTGCATAACTGCCCATTTAACTAGGCAAATATGCGCATCTTTTACTCAAAGAATCTTGTGCACACAGCTTGAACTTGCAACTCCATTTGGCTTAGGAGGGCATCCAGTATTTACAGTGATTCAGAAAGCAGTCTTAGACATTTCTCATTGTTCCTTTTAAGCGGAATTAACGCAGAGTTTTTACAGCTCAGGTAGGCCAGTGTGTCAGATGAACTCCAGTACAAAACCAGTCTAGGCCACAGAGGGAGGAGCTGAGAGGCTAGTTGTGCCTCTAACTGGGCTTGCAAAAACAGTCCAGTTTTTCCACTGCTTGAGAATGCTGTATCTTCAGAATGAAGACAATCTCTTATTACAGCTAATATGGTAATATTACCAGCGATCTCATTTGGGGAATTCTAGGAATTAAATCAATAAAGATCGATATTAATGTGAGGACCACAAGATAAGATGAGGAAGAGATGGCCTGAAGGCCCTGATTGTTTTGTGGATGAATTCTCAATGTCTCTATTGGCTGTGCAAAAATTATAGCTAGCTGTGGTCTTCATTCATCTATAGTTGCTGCTGTCATTGTTTCTATAGTCCATTTTATTTCCTGGAGGGAGGTTCAAGGACACTCTGTGTCAAGCAGTATTTGCAGCAATGTCAGACATTGATGACAGACGTGGAGGCATATGTAGGAGCCTTTTCTTTTTTTCTTTTTCAGAGAGCTTACATATATGAGCTGAAGAACAGAAAAAGATGAGAGGAGGAATAAACTGAACTTTTTTACATATGAAACTTATGAATTATGAAAGCGTTCAGGGAACTGTTGGCCTCTGGTGATGTAGTAATTGAATTATACCTTAGGAATATAGATCCTTAAGGTGCTTCTCCTGGAGCATTCCATAAGTTTATTTAAAATGCTCTGATATTTGTACACCTGGTTTCTTGACATTTAACTCCTGCAGTGGCTCTTTCTTATTTACCATATATTCTATAATATGATCTCCTATATTTTCTACCTTTTTCTACCTTTTAGTGAATGTGTACACACACACACACACACACATATATACATACATTGTATAAATATATATATATACACATTCATGTATAAGCATGCTCAAATATATGTGTTTCATGAATTTGAATTATCATATACCATTTTGTTACATTGATTTGGTCATGAGTTCTTTAACTTCTAGTCCAAAAATGTTTGATTGAGCTTTGCTCCTGCGTGATAAACTCACGGCAGTGGTCTGTGAATGGTGCAGAGATAAGGCAAAGCAAAATGTGTATGCAATCACAATAACATGGTTGGGTCACTCTCTATTGCTCTGGGAGCAGCTTTCTGCTTAGGTAAATTTGGAGCTGTGCAAAGCAATGACAAGCTGCGTGGTAGGCTGTAGGGAGCACCTACTAATCCTAACACTAGGAGGATTCTCCTTAAAATCTACTGGGTTTGCTCCAAACTCAATCTGCTTCTGAAGCAAGCAAGTCAGGCCAAGGGGCCAAGGGCAATACAGAGCTACTGTAGAGCATACTAATGGCTGGTGACTAGGTTATTTAGGGGTCAAAGCTGAACTGGCTGGCTCAGTGTCGCCCAAGAAGCCTGTATGACTGCAGTCTGGTTCTTGTCTCATGTAATTTTTTTTCTTTCTTTTTTCTTTCTTTTTTCGTTTTAAATCTGTAGAAATAGAAAGAGCTATAAGACCTGGAATATCGTCTTTGTGTGACTAGATGTGCATACAATAACTTTTCAAAACGTGAAGCTAAAGCACTTTTGGTTAAACCCTAGAATAGAGTTAAACCCTATTCACTAGAGAGAGATTTATTGTTGTTGTTGCTATTGATATTTGCATTTTAGGTGACACTTCCCAGTAACTCCATTTATCTGTCTAGACATGTACAAATACCTCATGCTAGATATTGTACAAATACATAAAAGATAGTTCCTTCTCCAAATAGCTTACATAAATTTCACCAACCTAAGTGATTCAACAAACTCTCTGAAGTCTTTCTGAAGAAAAATGCTGGTGCTGGTGTGGGATCAATGATTTTCTAACATGAAACAATTGATGCTCAATATGGAAAACTGGCATTTTTAAAACATAGAGAAGATAATGCACATTTTCTTCCTTTTCATTGTTTCTTTCCATCTTTCCATTTTCTGAAAATTGTTTCTGATGCTTTATTTCTGTTAAATCAACAAGCTCTTCTCCATAACAAATCTCCCTCCCCCACAAAACCTGGACCTACATTTTCTATCATATTCCGAGAGTATCATATTCTGAGAATTTTTATGATATGGCAGATGTAAAGTGACAACATATGAAGCACTTCTATTTTGTGCTCAGAGCAGTAAAAAGTAAAGCTTGTCCCTAGATGAGACAATGATTCCATCTACTCTAGCATGCTGTCCTAGGAAGTGGGATTCATGATTGCATTTCAGTTTTCTCAGGTGTCTTTTGGAAAGGACCTCCACTAAGATCAAGGAGCTAGTCTATGTTGATCAGCCAACAGAGCTGGAGTTTAGCCATCATGAAAGGGATTTGTTCCCATCACTTCATTCTCACTCCAGCGGAATGCCCTGTTTCTGCTTCCCGGAGTATCTATCTATTTACTGCGTCTGCATGTTGGTTTTATACGGAAGTGAGAGGAAGGTCACTTTGTATGAATTCAAAATATAATCTGGTCCCAACATCAATGCCTAATAGAAAAGGCATCTAGACCCTAACTCAGAATCTGACCTTGAAAAGCATCAGTCTGAGTAAAGCGATGTTTATTTAGGCCCTACTCAAGAAAGAAACACTACAGTCTTATCCAGGGAAAGAATATCAAACTCTGAAAGTCAAGGCTAGAACAAACAGAAGAAACATTTTAGAAGAAGAGTAGTTTGTTAAATAAATAGATAATTCTTTTATTCTTCTGGAAAAAAAGAACCACAATAATAATTAAAGCTAACTAATTTTGTGGGGAAAGAAAGTCCTCTTTCCTATTCAGTTCCCATTTCACTGTCTTCCATCCAAAACCACCAAAGTAATTATCATCTTGTAGAAAAAACCACTTCTTAGAAGTCCTAACATTTTTGCATTATTTGATACTAAATTGCCCTGATAATGCTA
This sequence comes from Crypturellus tataupa, assembly GCA_034781795.1. Classification (NCBI taxonomy): domain Eukaryota; kingdom Metazoa; phylum Chordata; class Aves; order Tinamiformes; family Tinamidae; genus Crypturellus; species Crypturellus tataupa. The sequence goes on along the minus strand of JAWLRI010000010.1, from coordinate 582,791 downwards.
CTTTATATTATTATAATGGTATATATCAGTGTGTACAAAGATACTTGTGTTATACAAGTTATGTAAATAATGTATACAGATTAAATGAATATTTGGTACCCAGGCTGAAAACTTGCAGAGGAGCTCAAAACAGACATGCACAAGATTACATCAGTGAAAGGCTTCTCTCCTCATAGATAAACAAAAGTAAAACAAAGGAAAAATGAAATGGGGATGCACAAAATCATTTCAGAATTAAGTTGAAGTAAAAGTGAAACAATTTTTAAAGCATGTCAGGACTTTAGATGGCAAACACCCAGTGGGAGAGGTTTCCTCATAGATAGATTTTCAAAATACCGCTTGACATCCCCTGCTCCCCTTTCAAAATTACATCAGATAATCCTCTTTTGCTCTTCCCATTGCCAAAGGCGAAAGAATTTAAGCTCCAATAAACGAAAGCTTTGATATTTAGTCTTTCTCACAAAAACAGTGTATCTTGCACTCTTTGTCTGCTGGCAGTCTGCTCTCCTCTAGGAAGCTTGGAGGAGTCTGCCCAGAATTGAGGCTGTCGTGGCTCTACGCAGTTCTCAAGAGTCAGGTCATCTGTGCAGTGCACCGACACTCTACAACAGGTGAAAACTACCGATAATCTTCAGAATATCAGCGAGGATAGGAAGTTGAGAACTCAAGAGTAGACAGGTTTATATTAATTTTAATGTCCTTAAGCTGAAGTGGCTTTGTTTTCAACAATGCTGGTGATCTGCAGCTCTTATATAGCTTGACTTCTTTCTTCTCTCGCTTTGCGGCAGCTTTTCCTCCATCAGTCTCACCAAATTTCATAGCTTGAAGGCCAATATACATCTATAGCTAATCTGACCACTTAGAGTTGTCACCTTTAGGGAGCTTGTAGTGCTTTCTCTCAAGTGTAATAAGACAATACTTAGGATCTCTACTAAGTGCTAGCTTTGCAATACCAGCCAGCATATGTACCCATCACAGTATAAAAGGCTTGACCTTCAGAATAGCTATCATCATAGGCCAAATGCACACAAATGGCACTAAAGTTATGGAAAATAAGAAGAGTATGATTTTTTTTATTCCAGATAAAACTGTTAACCGCTACATTTTGAGATTATCAGTCAACTTAGATTTCTGAAATCATGAAAGAAAAAAAGGCAAACACTGAAGCAGAAGAATGTTAATTTTATTGTTACAAGTACAATGCTAGAAGCATTTGCTCAGAAGCAAATACCACATCATGTTCTTCAAAACCAGTTGAAACTAATTGTACTCAAAGCATGCAGGAAATTTGTGAACAATTGTTGCATTATAAAAGAGAATGGCTAGTGATTTCTGACCCCTAGTGCTCAACCTTTTCATATGAAGGACCTTGTTGTAGCAGAGAAAATTGCAGAGTGCTTTTAAGTGTCCTGGGAGGGAATTACAATACATTAGTATATCAGGGCTTTATGCACCTGTAAACTCAGGAGAGTGCTTGGTCGATCCTGAATGAGACGCTTGCAGGCTTTCTTTTCTGTTTTAACGCTTGAATATTTCAAAATAGTATCACATTTAAATGTTCACTTCTTTTTATAAGTTTTAATAGTCTATCATGTCTCTCTATTCTTTTTTTTTTTCTTGCACAAAATTATATGTATATACAATGTATGCTTATTGGCAGTCCTGCAGTAAAGCATAAGATAGAATATTAAAACAGAAACTAACCCTGCATACGTGCTTTTTACCCCAGGAGACTTGTCAGAAAAAATTAAAAAGGGCAAATTTCATATCAGTCTTCATATGGCCACATTTATAGAGCAATGGTAATCCTCAGGTCTCAGCAATGCCGGCTTAAATCTCTGTTTTTTATTTGCATTAGAGGCAATGAAAAAGAAAAGGTCAGTGCGAAGGATAAAAAAAAGAAATGAAAAGTGTCTGGCTCAGAATGACGAGATTAAATGCAAGACCACTACAGCTGTTTAATGCTAACTTTATAGAAAAATATTTCCCTTGCTTTTGTCATATGACCAAGAAGAATGTATTCTTCATCAGAAGCCTTTTGCAAACAACCAGTTTGCTTTTGAATATGTGGATTTAATGTTCCTGGACTAGGATTTCAGATGTATACCCATGAGCACCTCTTAGTCCAGAAGCTGATATGTATCAGTAAATGGATGACATCCAACTTAATTTCTTTTTAGCTAAAGTTGTTCTTAATCCAGCTATTTCAAATCAGAAAACTGTAAGATCAAGTATGCTTGATCTTCTCTTTTCTTACCACCAACTTTTTCTTTCTTTACCCTGAATCAAAAGTCCTATTCAGCTTGTAGCCATATGTGAGCAATCACAGCTTGACACAGGGTACTAATAACACCTACTCCAGCCATCTACTTTTAAATTGGACCACTGCCATTGATGTGTGCTCGAGATTGTTCTGGCTTATGTAACTTGCACATGAACGGTAGTAGGCACCACGTGAGAATTACATGGGAGCCCCTGGACTGCAAGGCCAGAGGCAGCTCTAGGCTTCCTCCAAAACGAAGCAAGGCCATTTGAAAATGGAGCTAGGTCAGAGATCACAGTTCAGTCTGATTTTGTAAGTGGCCTTAATGTGCTCCATAAGTATAGATCAGCAAAAAAAAAGTCCAACTCAAAAGCCAGATTAACATTTGTTTTCATTTTTCAGTGACTTCAGAACACACAGGGGTCATTGAACTGTTCGTGCTAACGCTATTTAGCATTCATGGTTTGGAGGAAAATAAAGTCCTAACCTCTGACCTTTCATTAGAGTAGAGCACACAGCGGGTTAGAGGTGAAGGGGAAGAAAAAAGGGAAAAAAGTGTTATTCTCCCTCAGAAAATAAGTAGCTCCTGTTCATGGCACAGGTCTGGTTTGCCCTTATTACAGGACTCTGTTTGCTAATAAGGAAAGTTAGAACGTGTTGTGGGTCTGTGAAGCTGCTTTTGTTTTTCTAGATGATTACTTTTGCTTGAGTATAGCTGCAGTACCTCCTTTCCTCTGAGTTTAACACTTGTTGAGAAGAATAACAACATGACTTGTCAGGAGCGAGGGTCCATGCTGAGGAAGCACTCCGGTCCAAGACATCTGAGCAGTAATTTTTGCTGACAACTCAAACATTTCTCAGCATCTCATTCTTACATGAGTTTTACTTTATTTACGTTGATCTTTCTCTAAAGATTTTTTCTTTTTTTTTTTTAACAGGAATAATAGATTATTTTTATTTTTTGCTCAGATGCATACACTCTCTCTGAGAAAATGTAAAATGGCTTCGCCCAACATTATTAAAACAAATACCACACATAAATCTCAGTCAATGCTATGTGAAGTTCACTGCTGAGTATTGGAACAAGGCATTGGGCCTGTGCTTCCTCCTGCAAGCCAACAGACAAAAGTAGTCCAAGCACTTCAAGTGCATTACGCATCCCACCTAACTATTTCAACAAAAGGTCTGATTTTTCCACTGCTTTTCCCATTCTAGTAATTGACACCAATGTAAATTGAAGGTAAACTACAGCTTTTGGATGAAGCCAAATGATATACTTGTTTTTTGGCGGTTCTAAACGGCTGCACACAGTGCAAGGCAGTGTGAGGAGCCAAAGTAGACGGAAAAAAACAGCTGTGCATCTCTATACCTATTCTGTGAATGAATAGAAAAAAATTAAACCCACAGCCATAAGATAGTTCAGCCTGGAAAGGAGGAAAGTTCTCTAACTTCCCCTGGGGTTTGTAGCCTCCCTGCTGTTGCCCTCCCCAGCATGCGCCTTCTGGGCCAGGGAGAGTGAATTCTCTCTTCTTGCTACCTGGATATAGTTAGATGTTTAGGCACAACTCCAAGAAACCCAGGGCAGATATCCAGTGGAATTTAAACCTGCAGCGTGCTGCTAGGAATCTTTTGCCAAAAGGAATTTAACATGAAAACCCATCAGAATGCTGTTCTTGATGGCTCTTATATTATTTCAGACCTGTTTCACATAGAGTAGAAGTATGTTTGTGTGGTTGGTTTAGTTTAGTGGGAGCTTAAAAAAGCCTATGGATTAGATAGAAATACATAAGCTGTGTTTGACAAAAGAATACTTGGTCAGAGCCAGGGCTGTAGCTGCTGCCAAGCTCTTTAGAGGTAGAGGGATCTGTGTGTGTTTCCCTGGCCTCATTTATATTTCCCTGCTTCTACTGACACAGCTATACTGAATAATCAATAAATCTTCTCTCTGATACATACTTGAAAACTTCTAGTTAGAGTAGTTTAAAGAAACAGCGTATTTGTTGTATAATTTGATAATTCAAATTTTAAAGTTTCCACTTTTCAGATGAAAAGTAGAATATTGTCTTCCTTCCATCTTTTGCTGTCCAAAGTAATAAACCAAAAGAGAACAAATTTTGAAATCCATATCTGGGTGTAACATGAAAATTTCACTCTGGTATGGTCACCCTGTCATATTGTGCAATCAAAAACAAAAGCAAAACAGCATGACTTATGTAACTACTCCCACTAGGAACTGTGAATAATAAACACAGAAATAAAGTTATTTATTTGAATTTTAGTGTCCAGATCTGGCTTATAACTAACTCAGCTGAATTTTGCTGAGGGCAAGTGAGGTAGGAAGAATTTTATTCCATGGATTTTTGCACCAGAGGAACTTAAGTTTTGAAGGACTCATAGAAAATAACCACAAAAGGCTTGCATAAATATTCACCAAGAAACAAACATTGAATTAGAACAAATATTTGAAACAAATTCTCCTCTCTCAGCTATTTCCTTGTCTATAATGGAGAATAGATAAGAATGCCAAAAAGAAAAGGGCCAGCAGGAGGATATGCATATATGAGTGTGTGTGCTATGAGTGAAGGCTCCACATCCACGGTTATGGTACCTGCACAAATAATGGTCAAATTTGTTAGCATTTGTTAACTGTGCTGGGTGTGTACCAGGGAGTTATTCTTAGTGTTGACCTAGAGTTACTTGAGGATGTAGCTGAGCTATTGTAACTCAGCTCTACGCAGAGGTGGGGCTCCCCAGAGTGAATTTCTAAGGATGCTTGTGTCCTTACAGAAATTTAACTCATTGTTGTCAAATGTTTCTAATTACCTTGGAAGCTCAGGCCTGTGTGTGAGAAGATACTAGAAGTGAACAGTCACTGGAAGTACATGGTGCAAAGTGAAGTAGTGCAGCACTGTGAGTAGGGACACTCTATAAACCTGCCTCTGGAGGAAGAAACCTCAATGAAACCACAGACAAATGCCTCTGCAATAAGCACTCCGACTGATTAAATCCCACACTAGATACATTTATTCTATGTCAGCCATTCCCACCTGCTTTCAATTGTACATATAGTCTGCATGAATTTGATAATGCCACAGTTGCACTGCATAAATAATTCAGAAATGGTGTAAGGAGTGAATTTAGATACCGTTTTTCCAAGGTCTGGCCTCACTATTAAAAGAGGTGAGGCATGTATTTAATTGGGTTCCTAAAACGACATTCCTGGGCCTTTAGAGGGAAGTCAGCTGGGCCTTTAGAGGGAATAATATTATTAAAGGCTTTTTTGTATCACACCTGGCTGTGAACCATAATTAGCCTTATTTAGGTGGGAGAACCAGACCCAAGAGTTCTTTGACTGATAGAGCCTGGATGGTGGAAGTGGGATCTTATCCTGAGCCAAAGTAATTATCTCTATGTGTGCTTTGAGACTATGCTGAGTGCACGTTGATTCGTTTCGGTGGAGCCAGAGCAAAGCAAGTTACCTGCCTTTGCTGTGGGCATGCAGAAAGCTGCCACCACTCACTGTAAGCTCTGGGAACTGGGAGGAAAAGAGAAACACTTGCGGATATTTTTAACAAAAAGAGAAGTGTCAGGTTTTTCTAAAGGACAAGAAAAATCAGAAAAAAAGAATCTGTAGCTTAGCTAGCTGGAAGTACTTTGTAATTGAGAAATTATCAATATATTTATAAAGCAACTACATACAGATACTTTACTCCTGAACAATGACAGCCATATCAAATACTGAAGATGAAGCTGCCCTACACACTAGTGTTTCTGAATGTATTTCTTAGCGTTTGACATATCGCTAAAACAGGCAGTAAAAACTAAACCTAGAAAAAAAGAAACCAACAGAAGTGCTGACTTTTATGCAAAATAGAATTCAAGTGCCTTTAGATGAAGCAGAACTCTGAGAGCAAGTCAAGCTCTTGTTCTACAATATAGATAGGGAAGAAACTCATATTTCTATAAACAAGAAGAGCCTTGTTTCTAGAATGAGCAGCCTTTCTCTGAATATGACTTTTTCCTGCCTAATTCCAGGCTTTAAGGGCTCTTCCTGGCCCTTACTGGCCCTAGGATTAACCCTCCTTCCTAGTTCAAGCACTTCTTCTAGCAAGAAAACTAGTAGGTACTAGTAGAAAACTAGTACCTCAAACCTCAACTTTAATTATCATCTCTTTTTCCCTGCAGGTTCATTTATAGCCTGTGCTGTAGTCATAGCCTATGGCCTTTGCTAGAGTGCTCCCAAATCCACCCAGCCTGAGACTGCACCAACTCAGAACCTTACCCAGTGCCTTACAGAGTGGGGAGGCCAACACCGTTATTGAGTAGCACCATGCTACTACCTGTTTTAACTAGAGTATTCTGACAGCCCTAGACCAACTTCTGGCAGAGGATGTGAGGTGGGACCAGCTCTAAATCTTGACATTTAAACCTAATCTTAGCAATATTAAGCCAAGCTCCATGCAGCTGGAGTTATAGCTTCACATGTGGCCTCCTGACTCCTGACAGTCTTGTACGTAAACCTGGAAAAGCTGCCAAAAGCTACCAAGGCTAAACTTAGCATAGCAGGTATCTATGAACCTGACAAGGAAGCAAACTCATCATTGCTTTCTGGCTTGAATCCTAGACTGAACCCGAGGTCAGAGAGCTACGGGTTAGCTACGGTGCTAAATCTAATCTTTTTCCCCAAGTCAGCAGCAGTCCTCAGGGCACAATAAATTCAGGCACTCACCTGTAAATCCAGAATATTGGTTCATGATGTCCTACACTACAGTAATGACAGAAAACAGACCTTAACTCCAGAAATTTCAAGCCAGGTCCATCATATTGGCACCCAACCTAGACCCGGTCTGGTAGCCCTTTCTAAAACACACATCAGGGAATTCTGCTAGGCCCAGAGCTAAGCATAAGGCTGAGACCAGTTTCCCTGCCAGATCCAGAATGAAATTAAGCCACGTGACATTTAGATATGTCACTCATGTTCCTAAGCTTGTGCCTTTACCTTGACCAAAAAAAAAAATTTTGGACTTTTGGTCCCTTGGAGGACTACATCTTAACCTAATTCCTAACTTTACCCCTCTAAAATCTTTAATACTCTAGTTTTCCATGCCAGTGACAGATCTAACCACACTTCCAACACTAACTTCATTTTAAAAATCGTTTGTTCCTTTTCTGTGACTGATAGGAAGTGTGAGACCCACCTTACCCTGACTGTTACATGGAGATCCCTGTCAGCCTCAGGCTTAAATCTAGTCAGGCTGCCCAAGCTTTCAAAAACAGTCAGCCTTGCTGTGGGTTTCCAGTAATAAACAAAATTCTCCGAATCTAGCTGAGGATCCAATGTCTGTTCCAGCCACAAACTAACCTCAGGATTTTATTTTGTAATCACCATTTTTCTCATTTTATCTGCCTTATTTTATCCTCCCTGGTTGGACCATCTCTTTGCCCCAACCCTATCCCCAACTGTAACCTTGTTAGAGATGTAAAAATTTGGGATATGTTGCAAACTAGTAAAGAAATGTTTTTCTTGGAAAGTGTGGAGGAGGAGGGGATGGAAGAAGGTGTTCAGAAAAACTGTCCATTTAGGGAAATATATCCAGTATCCTTCCAAACATTACTTTAAACATTATTTTTTTTAATGTGCAGTCAGAGGCAGAATATTTCACATGAAAGTGTCTTTTTCAATTTTTCCCTAACAGACCCAAGGAAAAAATAACCTCTGTCATGAACTTATTTTGGGGGGGGTATAATTTTTCAGGGTTTTTTTCCCAGGCTCTCAAGTTCTAAAGATGGTTTAGGCCCTGAACTTGTATATGTGTAGGTGGTACAACGTGTGAAAGTCTCTGAGTCACCTGAAGGAGCAGTTGTGCCCACGATGTGCTAAGCCTGTGGGAAAACAAGCTGCTCTTTCCTGTGTTAATGTGGGATGAGCTATTCCAGACTGTTTCTGACCTGGAAAAAGATCTACGTACCCCGTGTTTTTTTGCCTTTTTTTTTCTTTTATTTCTTTATTTTTTTTAGCAATTATCAACTGGTCTATTAACAGATATTGCACTAAATACCTTTCTCTGCTTATATGCTTGATCATCTTGTCTATAAGATGTGTGCAAGGTTTTGGGCAAAGAAGATGGAGACTTTTTTAGCAAGGGCTGTTTGACCTGTTCCCCTCTAAAAGCTATTGCAATATGGGGCCGGCTTGTGCTCTCGTTGCTGTGCTGTTCTGTTCGCCCACACATGCAAACACATGACAGGGATGGAGGAGGGACACTTAGGCATTGGCATTTACATATATATATTGTATGAGCAGCTCCTCATCTTACCTGCACTTTATGAGAAAAAACCCTAGATGTCTGCTAGGACTGCTAGTATTTTGGGAGCTCAGCGAGGCATATGTGCAGGAGTCTGTGCATGTGTATTTAGACACTTTATTCAGCTGAATAGACTTGAATGCAGTCAGGAAACACAGCTCACACCTTGCCTTCAAGACACTGTCATTTTTTTTTTACCCTCCACCTGCTTCGCTGTATTTTCCTTGCTGTCTCTAAAAGTTGCCAGAATAATCCTGTACCTGAGGACTGATTCATGAGACGGAGCTGTGGGCTCACGCAGCTCCTCCTGCTGTCGGAGCACTCCGCTGTGCTGTCATGAGTTCACAGTAATGAAGAGATATAGGACAGGAACCTGTCAGCCTGCGGGCAAGAAACTGCGCTGCAAACCGTAATACATATGGCACACTGGAAACAGAGACACTGGGAGAATGACTGCTATTCTCCCCCTCTTTTACGCACATTCGCAAAAATATACACTCAGACACTGAGGTGAAGTGGTAGTTAGATTTATAGATTGGGCAGAATGGATATAGATAATTATCAGGATGTGCATAGCACACTGCAACTTGAACAACTGTGTATTTAAATATTCTAGGCTATCTAATAATTCCTCCTGAAAATGGTTTCTATTTGTAACTCTATTTTGCGAAGTATCTTGCACTTCTGCTAAGTCAACATTTCTAATCCCTTGGAGAAAAACTGATTTATTGATTTGAGTTTTTTGAAAGCCCCATACTTCAATAATTCCATTAGAGGAGGGGCAGGGTGGGAGGAGAAAAGCTTCAAAACATCATATGATGGTCTGAATGCTGACAGACCTAACTTTCCTGCCCGCATTCCTTTTGCTAAAGGGTTTATGTGCTTCCCGGAGAGACACATGGGCCAGTAAGTCGGAACAATCGACCCTTTGATGTGGCCACGGGCTCCCCAGCCAGGCGACCTGCGCCATGCGCCACGTCTGAGGAGAAGCCGTCGGTGGGTTCGGAGCAGTTCGCGTGGTGCAGGTTGGTCGCCAGGGCCTCACAAGGGTCTGAGCGCCGGAGGATGGTACCACTGGCTAGGGCATTTCCTTAGGGCGCAAATCGAAATCCCTTGACTAGCAGCAAAGCTCTTTGATGCCCTCTGCAGGGACAGAAATTAGGAGCCTTATTCATCATACACTGGGAAGAAAATGAAAGGAAAGGAGAGCGAGGAAAAAAAAGTGATTAGAGGAGTCTTGAAAGAATATACATTCACGGCAGTAAATCTCAATGCATTTCTGGTTCTTTAAGAGCCCTTCTATTGTTTGGTGATTTATACAGCAGGCTGTATTTTAAAGTACTGACACGCTTAATGCTTTCCAGAGGTGGGGGATTTCTGCTCAAGAGAAATGGAGTCTCTTTTTCATAAGTCACTACAGTCTGGAGGACATGGTGTAGTTTTTCTTGGATGGATATTACCTATGTATGTGTGTCTAAAATGTATGTTGTGTATGGTAAAGCTATTTCTAATTGTTTAATTTCTCCTGCACAACTAAAGATTTTTGACTCAGTAAATCCAGATTAAGAAAAAAAAATATTTTTTTAAGGCAATATATAAGGGAGACTAGAAAGACAAGTTCTGACTCAGTTTTCTCAAAGGATCCCTGGAAACATAAAGCAAACTATTTTATTCTACTGTGTTTTAATATTTTTAAATAGCAAAGTAGCTGAAATAACTGAAAGGCAGAAGGCGAATAATTAGATAGAAAGCGAAAATAGAAATATAGCTCCATTAGCAAAGTACCTTTCTCTGCTGTCTCAGCTTTTCAAGGCTGATGAGATGACAGCTTCTTGTTTAAGTTTCCACATATTTCTTTACAGAAGCATAACCCATGAACTGATGACTGGCATAGATGCATTATACATGCCTTCATAAATGAACATTGATCAGTCTTTGGAATATTTGATTACTTGATGATGAACTCATGCTTCTCAGGTTTCTTGAATATTAACACCATCTTACAAAATCAAATGTATTCAGATATATGTTATGTTTTACTGAGTATTTTTGGCTTCTACCATTCAAAGACTTCAGTCTCTTATAATCTGTGCTGAAGAAGGAAATCAGGTGGCTAGATCTGTATTGTAGCTTCTAGGACATTTTTTCATTCGGGAAGAAAGATTGGAAAACACTCCACTGTTCTCTGTAGCTAAGCATAAGCTCGAGGTCTGTATCTCCTCAGAGGTCCTCCGCACTACGTGCAGGACATGTAGCTCTCTAAAAGGGTAAGAGGTCAGGCTGATCTGCCCAAAGTCCTTGCTCCCTATCTTGAGCAAAGACCTGGAGATGTTTCTTGCCTGCCCTAAAGACCCGGGCTATTTCTAGACTCCTCTGGGAGAAGTCAGCAGGACAGACAGAAGTGTTTTATCACCCAAAATTGGCACATTGGCTGCCAGTTAATATAAAGTTGTAAGATGGCCCTTCTTGCTCAGACAAAAGGGCCTCATATCCCTGTATCCTGTGTCTGACAGTAGCCAAGGACAGACATGTCAGGAAGATTACAAGAATAGGCAAGTATATAGCGATGCTTTCCTGGTTTGCTTTCCCTTCTTCTGGCTATCTATGGCTCTGGGACTTCCTGGAGCAGAGGTGATGCCTTTGTGTTCAATAGCCTTTGATTAATTCTTCTCACACTATCTTGTCTAACCACTTTCTGGAGCTGTGTAAGCTTTTGGCATCCACAACATCCTGTGGCAATGAATTTCCATAGTGTAATGTGATATAAAAGGTACTTCCTTTTGTTTGTTTTAAATCTGCCACCTGTTAATTTAATCTGATGTCCTCTAGCTCTCATGTTATGACAGACTGTGAACGTTCAATCCCTGTGCACCTTCTCTATGGCATTCTTGATTACACAGACCTCTGCTGTGTAGGTCTCTTCTTATTAACTCTTCCTCTCAGGGAAGCTGTCCCTCACCAGCTGGTAAGTATCTTGCAACTGGTCTTAGCAACCTCACCTGTGCAGAGCAGGATGGATGCTCTAAAAATTCCTTGTGTTATATGTTTCCCAAGTATTCTCCCTTTTCCTTTAATACTTAAATATCAACATACTCCAGGTAGCATCAGTTGTGAGTGTTCTGCTGTCCTGAGCTTATTGCTGGTGGGTAGCAAATACATAACAATAACACTTTATATTTTACAGATATGAATATATGTGTGATCTATGATGAATGACTCCATTTGTCTTATACTCAGGTCATCCTCTGTCACAATTATTCTTGATTAGTGTGGAAGAATTAAACTTGTTTAATTTTTTTAATGTGTGGAGTATTTTCAAACACAAACATGAAGCAAGGAGCAATTGCATGCGATACACAGTGTCTTCAGCAAGGAAACACTCTTAGTTTAACGTGTGTTCTGTATTTCAAATTGATAGGATATACATGGCTGCAGAGATTCAAGGCAGGGGGTAAGCAGCAGGGAGAGGGGAGCTGCATAAATTACCGATTATACAAGGTGAACAAAATACCAGGACCTAGAGAAAGAGAGTAGAGATTTGCTGGGAGGGGGAAGGGAGCTAAGTAGTTGGCTAGCCTTCTCCTCTGCTTAAAACTGCTGCTCAATCCCTAAATTTGCCAGCTTGTCTGTTTGATGGCTTGGCAGGCTTCTGTCAGGAAATGTACAAATTGCAGCTTGTGGAAACAGGAAAAATACAGAAACTAGACTAATGTGGAAGAAGCATATCTAGCCTTACAAAATCAGTTTTTAACCTGAAACTGCCAGGCCTGGTTAAGGAGAAGGATTGGTTTCTTGTAACTTTAATCACATTTGAAATAGTTAGCCTATTAAGCCTAGTTTAGTCCATGATTCTATTAGCAGCTTTGATCCATGTCTACAGCTCTTCCCCACATTAGAGGATGTTTAACATGTGTGGCTGCAAGAAAAGAAGTGGGAGGAAACCTTTAGCAGCGCTGCAATAATACTGCTGCCTTTCACGCAGTCAGGGAGGTTTACAAAAAGCACTGCCAAAGCTCTGTCCTACTCTGAGCATGTGTGCCCCTGCAGAACCGACAGCAATGTCTGGGAAGGAGGGGAGGCAGAGGATGTAAACATTGCTTGGCTGCATCTGGCAGTCACACCTTTTAAATAATGGCCCTGAAAGAACGTATTCCAGCCAGCTATTGGTCAGGGGAAATAGAAGTATTCTGGTTTTGGTTGGGCTTGAAATATTACAAGAACGGGAATATATGAGATATTTTGAAACTTCTGTTGTCATTTCCAGCCAAAGTCTGGAAGGACTGAAGTGTGGGGAATCTGTAAAAGAAACCAAAATGAACTTTTGGTCTAAAATAAAATCCTCCCTCTCCTGCCCATCCAAGCCTATGTGTGTTTTTTTCTCCTTCTCTCATGATTAGACTGCCATGGCAAAATTGAACGGTTCTACTTACAATGTACCAGTTCCAATTTATGTCAATTAAAAATACTGTAACTATTTTAAAAATTGCTCTGGATTCTTATTATCTCATTCACGGTGAATATATTTATTTTCATTCTTCATTCAATCACTGAATACTCTCAAAAGTCTGTTGCAGCAGTCCAAATGACTCTTCTGTTCCCCTTGAAGTTCTGCAGGAGACAGACAATCGAACTGTTCCTCTTAAGAAGTAATGCAAATATGGATTTATAATCATGGATCTGTAACTGATATAGATGCTCTATGAGCTTTTGTTTTAATTTGCAAAGAAGATTCTGTCCTGACAACCTGAAGACATCTTGAACTTAATCAGGTTTTGCGGGAAAGGAGAGGTTGCAGAACTGGGATCCTCTACATGTGGACTTCTCACTACGAGCTAATATAGAACTTCACAATTTATGAAGAAACATTTTTCTACTGTTTCAAAATGGATGGGAAGTGATCCTGACACACAAGAGCCCATCGATCTATTTCTTGCTCTCCCTGAAGAGCTCAAGTGCAAACTGCACTATCATCTCAGCCGTAATATGAGTGATGATACTTACCGTACAAAAGGTGCAAAGTCTTTGCTCATTAAAGTATTTCTAAGCCTGGTGTGGTTAGTGTTCCCCCTGGGTTCTGTTCCCTCCTCATCCCTTATGTGAGGAAATGAGTCTGCTGGCAATAGGAACAAAGCCTGGGAAACCTTTAGGAAACTTCGCAATACTGTCACTTTCCTTGGTGAATTCGGAAACAACCTCACTCCTTTCCAGGTCTTAATTTCTCTGTAGTATCTCATCAGTTTGTCTTTCCTACTTGTTTGCGCACCATGCTTTTCTGTTCTTTACCCCCAGCAGCCTCTTACCTTTGTTTTCATTACCCCTGAACTCTAGATTCAAATGTGATATACTAAATACACAGGACCTGATACTTCAAGGTGATAAAGAAATGTTGGACCATGAGTCTGCAGCAGGTGGCATAAAAATATAAAATAGAAAGGGACCTCAGAGTTTTATCTAATCCTTGCTCTGAGGCAGGGTAAGTGTGTCAAGGTATAAACCTTTCCACCTTCAGCTCCAACAGATATTAATCTGTTCTTAAATGTCTCTAATGAAGAGGATTCCATAGAGTTCCTGCATAGTTCACCCTTACTATCCTCATAACTTGAAATTTTTGCCAGTATCTTTCATGTGACTAAAACTACTACTGCCTTTTAGTGAACTTGAAGAACAACAGATCACCCTCTGCATTAGAATATTTATCTCTTACATGCATGAAGACTTTCCGTCTGCTTCACTCCTGCCTGGTTCAGGTCTGTTTTGAAGGATATTGTAGAGAACGTTGTTGCACTCTACCTGAAATCCGTATCTGAAACATTATTATTTAAAAATATGTAATATGGAACGAGGATTGTGAGGATTTTTTTGACCATGTATATGTCAAATCACAGAATCACAGAAAGTTTGGAGAGTTCCTGTATACAAGGACAGGAAAGAGCCAGTGACACTAAGTCAAATTCAGGAACACTGTATCTAAAATTGTTATTATTTACTTATCTCTGAAGACACAGACAGTTGTTATACGAATTGGAATTTTGCATATTATTTGTCAACTGATTGGTCTTTTTTTTTGATGTCTAGAATGATTGAATCCCCATGTTCTGTCAGAATTGGTCTATTTTGGTATGTTTATGTTGATATATAACTATCTTCAGAGAATTCTGGTCTGATGTTAAAAGATCCCTTCTTTGGGAATATGCCTACAGGTGTATTTCATAGAATCATAGAATGCCTAAGGTTGGAAGGGACCTCTAGAGGTCATCTAGTCCAACCTCCCTGCACATGCTGGGCCACCTAGGGCACGTGACACAGGGCAGCATCCAAGTGGGGCCTTAAGATCTCCAGGGAAGGAGACTCCATCCATTTGCCTTCCTCAACAAGACTCAAGAAGATGGAGGTAGCTTCTACATGGTGGTGCATAGTGGGAGGATGAGAAGCAATGGGCCTAAGTTAAAGCAAGAGAGCTTTGGTCCAGATATAAGAAGAAAGGTCTTTGCAATGAGGACAGCCAAGCAGTGAAGTAGGAGTCCAGGGCAACTGTGCAGTCTCCATCTTTGGTGGTTTTCCAGACCCAAATGGATAAAAATCCTGAACAACCTGGTCTTATCCTGCAGCTGACCTTGCTTTTGTCAGAGGTGAGACTAGAGACTTCCTGAGGTCTCTTGCTGCCTGACTTGTTCTATGTTCCTGTCTTACGTTTCTGTGACTCATGGCCATGAAACCAGTACATAAATTATGAAAAGAAAGCAAACAAAGGTTTGTGTCAAGTCAAGTGAATGTTTCTTGTGACTCAGTATTAACTCAGTGACTATCACTGTCTAAACTCTCATTCCACAGGAACAGAGATTATGCCATATATTCTATAAAAAACCCACCATAATCCTAACAAATAATTCAGATTTTATGGCATTATCTAGTGTGGGATCTGTGAAACAGGATAATAGTTATTTGTTGTAAGAAACTATGAAATGCAGGATGTACTTGATCTAGTGGATGGGTATGAGTATTGTAGCAATCAAAATTGTTTAATGATTTTGTCATGGTGAACTGAAAAACAACCTCAGCTCCCATTCTGTGAAGGGAGATATAATTGAGTACCTACCCAAATAGGGAAGCAAATCTAACAACAAAATGCCTATCTTTCTTGGTATTCCTTGGTTTATTTTGGCATGATAAAAGGCATGACAGCTCATTCTCTTTGTGCAGATCCCCAGTGAGTGAGCTTGTAGACTATTCTGTTTCCACCCACAGCTTCAAAAGGATAATGTGCTAAACCATAACACAGTCCTGGTTCTTTCCACAGACAAGCTGAAGCACCTTGAATAACATGGTCTTGCTCAGCTCAAAAAAAAAGAAAGACAATTTTAGAATCAATAGTGCTAGCTCTTCTTTCCTAGCACACACTCCTATTTCCTAGGGAATTAGTCAGTTTAGAAAAGCAATCCACTAGTCATTTCCCAAGCACAAATATTAATGATATTCATGATATTCTTAAAAAGAAACATTTAATTTGGCTCCGGTCCCTAGAATAAGGCCCCATGTCTACTTGGGTGTTCTCAGTCTCTGGTGGTCTTGGGCTTCCTCAGACAGAGATCATGTGTCTTCCTGCCTGAATTTCTGATACCTTCAGCACTTTCATTTCCTACTCTTCTATTAGTAAAGAGGTATAGGCAATAAAGTGCAACTGTTAGATCTTCCCTAATAAGCACAACTTCGTGCACTCCTTCATACTTTAAGATGAAAGTCTGGAGTTGCTGAGAGGACCTTGAGTGTTTCATTTCTCTCATCACTATATCTTGGTGTGTGTACACGACTGATTTCAGGCAGGGGCATCAAGTAGCGATTGAAGCTGGAGTACGTGTCTGTGTGGCAAATACCACCCACGGGATAACAAGGAAATGCTCTCACTTGCTGCAAGTTTGGGGTCTCACATGTTCTCATTTAGTGTAGGCTTGGGATCCCCCCTTTTTCTTTTTAATGACTACTTGATTTCTCTACTGGCAGACACCTCTTGCATCGGCTTGCCGGCTTCCTCACAGATGACTCATTTATCAGGAGTTTTGCTAAACCCTCTTCACTGGCAAAGGAGTCAAACAGCCGCACCTCCACTTAGTAAGTCCTGTTTCCTTTAAAGAACAGAGATTAGAAGCAAGTCAACCAAGCCTTTGTTTTGGCTCAGCAGCAAAAGTTTCCAGACTGTTTTATCAAAGCCTGTTCTGCTGTAAAGAGCCGAGCTGTGTATATGTGTGTATGCACGAGCAATAAAGCTTATTGCATAACCACTTTGTAATTCATGCAAACATTTGTAGCTCTGTTTTGTGTACAGGCAGGCCAATTGGCAGTTTGGTGTCATAGCAATTTTACAGGCCTCAATTTAACAATAAAAAGAAGTGATGCCTATACATGATTCTATTTCCAAAAGCATATTTAAAATTAAAGTAGTTTCTGCGGCCAGATGATGGCACTGCTAAGGAATACTTAAGTAGTAGCACTTCATTCTTTTTACAACTATTTCAGTCTATGATAGAGTTGATGGCAGAGTAAGCAAAGGCATCAGCATCTGGCTCCAAGTTAGCAGTAAATAGAATTAAAAAATATATTAACTCAAATGTATCCTGCATATACATGGCTGTTTATATACTTTTGAAGAAGAAAACAGAACTATGAATGTTTTAGTTACAGTCATTATTTTTAATTGCTTGCTTTTATTTTTCCTCAGTAATAAAAATAAATGTTGTCTACAGTATGCAAGCAGAACGGCTTCAAATTCTGAAGCCTGAAAATTATAACACTGATTTCACTCTAGTGGTAGAAAAATGGCTTCTGTGACACAGAATTTGGGACTTGCTTAGATTTTCCTAAGATTTAACCAAAATCTCTCTCATTGCAATTTAGTTTTATCATTCCTGTTGCTACCTTCCTTTCCTTTTCTCATCCTTCCATTCCAGTGTGCTGCAAGCCATGAGATGTGGACGATGACAAAGAAGTAGATTTGTCAGATACTGAGAATTAAATATAGAATAGAAATCTCTTCAGTTCCTTGCATGTACTCTATGGTTAACCTCTTTGGAGAGCTTCAAAACCTTGCAGCTTACTCTCGTGACTGTTAGAAAATATCACCTACTATACACTTAATATTCTGATAGTAGCTTTTCGTGTTGCTAGTAATATTTAGTAAAACTTGTTTCCTTATCCCTCCATGGTTTGAAATGTGATCCTCAAAGAAAATGTATGAGGACTATTTTTTTCTGTTTTGCTTCACAAGTATATTTTTCCTTGCAAATCCTATCCACCATTGCAATTAAGAGGTCTCTGTTTAGAGCATATATGCAAGAAACAAAAAAGAAAGAAAATTTTTAAATGGATCATGGAAAATCTTCACAGAAAGCATCTCTTTGGTTTACAAAATAAATGCAATGTGCAGGACCAAACCTGTCAGCTCACTTATTTCAAATGAGAATAGTTCATTTTCTGACAGCTTTTTAAAACACACCATCTCACTCTAGCAAGGAAAAAAATTTGCAGTGTTATTGAGTGAGACTTCTCACTCGTTTAACTGTCATTGCATGAGAATTCCCATCTCATGAATAAAAGTAACAGGAAGACTCTATGTGTAAGGCCTCTCAGTTTTGTTAGCTGCACTAAATCCAGGGAATAAGAGAGGAAGATTCTGACTTCAGAAAGGGTCTCTGTTCCAAACCGCAGGGACTTCCCTGTGTCCAGTGGTGGAGAGAAACTCTATATTCAAACTGCATAATAATGTAGGAAGTACATTCATAAGAAAACATCCTTAAGAACTGAAGATCTCTGAAGTAGAGGTCAGAGAGAAGATGGGTGATTTTGCTTTTATTAGTCCTGCACATCCCCCGCTGTCAATTACTGGTGTGCTGTGAGAGAAATGGGCTCCACTCTAACACTGCTGAAAAGGATTTAATAGGAAAGAAATAACTTCTCTATACAGTCCATTATATCTGGAATTGCAATTGGGTCCAAATTGACACCAAAAACAGCAAGTCATGAAGTATCTGCATTTGGCATAATATAGTAGCACACTTGTCATGATATAAAATAACATAAAAAACTGTCCATGAAAAAGCATGAAAAAAAGGAAAAAAACAAGCTAGTTACACAGAGCAATGCTTTTGGAAGGCAGGAAATCTTTTATAGCATGAAATGTTTCTGGCAAACAACTCCAGCACCTCAGAAATGAGGCCTATGTTACCTAAGTGACATTTCCCACCATATCTGGGACCTGCATTTACAGCCAGTTTTACAACAAGGCCTATAACCAATACAATCAAACTTGGAAATATATTTGGCCACCAACATCCTTCGTAGATATATTTGGACCACAGGCAGTCAAAGCTATTTGAAATGGGCACAATACTCCCCAGCAGCTCAGGAAAGGGTGGATTATGGCAGCAGCACTCTGATCTTCCCTTGTCCACCCTTATCTGAACTTAGCAAGGATCCCTGATCACCAAAACTGAATGGTCAGAAGAAGCACAAGAGCACATTTGACTTTAGAAATGGCCAGTACTTACTCAACTGTAAGATAGATAAAACCTTAGATCTTACTCCAACCCTCAGATTTGCAATAGATTTCTGATGCTTGCTCCTTCTCTCCTCCTCTCCACTTTCCATGTGCAAAGAAACACAAAAGAGACGCTGATTCCTACATTGATCAGATAAAGAAGCAAACCTGCATACATTTTTGTCACTATCACACTATCACTTCCATTCACGATCACATCGAATTTAAGTCTTAGCAAGACCTGTTTATCAGTAGCTGGATCCAGCAATCCTCATTTGTTCACCAGCTGATTAGTTGTCCATGCTTATAATGCATGATTTCAAGAGGAACTTGTATATGCAGCTTTTCTTTGACAAAAAAACTTTGAGTTTTAGTTAGAGGAAAATAGTTTGAAAGCATTCGGAGAAAATAGTATGACTGTGTATGATTGAAAATATGAGAGAGAGACATACCATTATGCAGACCACCACAGGAGCCGAACTGTGTCCTCCACAGTAAGAAGGTCCTTCATTCCCTGCCTTGGCGGCTAAAGATTTATTCCATAATATTCAAAAATTCCCCAGTTGAACCACTGGTGCTATTAGAAACATAATCAATCCTAGATAATAAATGGCAGCACCCTAGTGTTTTGGACAATACAAGCTCTTCATTATGTGGAAACACTGAAGATTGGCAGTGTGATAGGATCTGCAAGGCCTCTCATGATCTATCTCTTTCTATTTATATAGCTGACAAATTACACTTAGAGGAATTATGGAATGTTTGTTGGTTAAGAGTAGAGAGTAAAGAGAAACTTTAACAGATTTT
The DNA here is from genome assembly GCA_034781795.1 of Crypturellus tataupa. Lineage (NCBI taxonomy): Eukaryota > Metazoa > Chordata > Aves > Tinamiformes > Tinamidae > Crypturellus > Crypturellus tataupa. The sequence continues at coordinate 562,888 of JAWLRI010000010.1, read as the reverse complement.
TTAACCTTTTGCAGTCAGAGGTTTTAAAGCTGAACTATAACAACTATAACCCACACAGCATCAGAAGAGCATAAGCTTTTTCTTTTACAGATAGACATAATAGGCATCTGTATTAAGGTGATATATTTCCTTTCTTTTATTTTCAGTCATATCACAGACCACTATTTTTTTCTGAGTTGTAACTAAACATTTCTCAGTTAAGAATAATCCACCACAGATTGTTCTCACATTTATCTGCTTTTTAATTTTTCACTTGTCAAGTATGAACTTCTCAAACTTAAATAAACAAACATGTTTTTTTTCCAGCTCGCCTGCTGAAGAAATAATAGCAAGCGAAGGTTATGAAAATCAGGTGCTGATAGCTATACAACATTTCAGACCAGAAAGCATACATTCTCCTTGATGGTGGAGATACGTGATAGAAGTGAAAAGCCCTCTCCTTTCAGCTGTTTTGTAGATTCTAGTTGTGGGGAAACTGTTATTTCACTTTGTCTCAGAGCCAGTTACCTGAGCACCAGCTTGTGGTGCTCTAAAAGGAGGGCACCTACTCTCCTCTGTCCAGCACTGATGGACATTAAAGAGTATGAAGCACGTACCCCAGCTCTGTGCATCCTTATATATTGTCACGGCATCTTGACAACACTGGTTGCCAAGATAAGTTGGAGCAATTTGCCCTAACCTTCCCTCAGAGGAAACCATTCAAGGAACAACTTAAAAAAATTGAGGAATGCTGCATAAAACTTCTACCAGAAGTATTTCTTGGTGCTACTCTGTCAGGAACTATGCACCTGAATCCCTGCTTCATTTACTTATGATAATTTGCTACTTTTGACTTTGGTGGATGGGAGACAGTACTATTTCATGACCATCTTGTATTAGAAAGGGCTTGTATAAAGAGTTTACAGGTCTGCTAAGGGAAGATCTACAGTATATGCACACCAGATGATTGCAAACAGCACTCTGAAAAACTCAACTTTTGGTCAGTAGCTTTCCCTGCATGTACTGCTGAACGTAATTCAGCTCATCATGTCGAATACACCTCCAATCGAAACTGACTTTCTTAACAGGAAAATGACTGAAGAGGGAGTAAATTAAACCATTCTTTATCCCTTTATGTAGGGTTTCCTTTTTTGCAATCACTGAGGTATGCACTGACAAACATGACAAAACATAGCAACAGTCCAGGGCAGAATTTTAAATTCCTTCTTCAGAACTGTTATCAATTGACCCACTTCTTTGATGAACTAGAGTGACAAAAAGACACCAAAGCTTAGCTTGGTGAAACAAAACTCTGAGAGAGGCAAAGAGCAGCAAGAGCAAACCTGCGTGCTGGAGACTGGGAAGCCAAGGAAATTCGAATTAGAGTGAACCATTCAGGAGCATATTTTACTTCCAAACAGGAAGGATATGGATCTTTTGTGGACTAGGTGTAGTCTTTACTTTGATACTATGGCTTAAATGTGAAATTAAATAGCACTTCACTTTGATAGCTGCCTGGCATTGCTATGCTCCTTTACAGCCACAGGCTCCTCTATGCACATTTAGGCACAGACCTAGCAGGATGAGCAGGGTTGCTCAGCTCAAACCCCAGATGATGCAGGACACCCTGATCTGCAGCCTCTTTCAGGATCTGCCTTGAGAACAGTAATCCACTTATTGGAAGCTGCAGTTTCAGGCACTGACATTTAGAAACCTCCTTTAACTTTCCACTTGAGTGTATCCATGGCTACCTTCTACCTGTTTGTTCTGCAGCCAATATTGCCTGTCAATTTCAGCAGTTCTTCTCCAGCTGTGTGAATTTACCTTAAGCAATCATATTCCTTTTAAGCTTTCATTTTGCCAGGCAAAGCAAATCGAGCTCTTCTAATCTTTTCTTGTGTCCCTTGATTCTGTTGACCAGCAGCATAGCTCTCCTCTGTTCTCATTTTTTTTTGTTTGTTTCTTTAAAGGCAGTGGTACTTTCATTCCTCTAATGGAAATAGTTGTCATATACCTTGAAGGACATAGATATCTTTCTAATGGCACATTATACTTGTGGCTCCAACCATCTTGCAAGTGACTAATCTAAACACTTGTCTATACACTGCCATTTTTGAGCTGATTTCATTCATAATGTATATTTATTCTAAGTTCCAAAAATGCAAGATTTCAATATGATGTTTCTACCTCTTTAATCTGCAAGAGCATCAATGTCTTTCTTCCTGATCACTATTTTCAGCATTTTCTGTGTTACCAGCTACTCTTCATTTGCTAAGTCATACTTCTTCCTTTGTACATCAGTAAGTAATAAAGATACTAAATAACACCAATCCCAGACTTTTTTTTTTTTTTTCTGGGATCAGACCAACCCTTTAAGAGAGAGTTATCTTGAATAGACCCCATGTATATCTTCTCCCAGCTGAACTATATGACATAACCAAACTGAATTTTCAAGCCTCTGATAACCAGGGAACCAGAGTAAGAGCAAAAGACCTGGGCCTGGGTCTTCCCAGGAAGACTTAAGGTTGAGGAAGTCAATGTGGGAAAGATATGTCAAAAGTTACACCCAGGACAACCAGAGAAGGGTACAGATACAGACACTTGCCACTGAGCTCTTCCTGTGAGATGTTAGTACCTTGTTCCTTTGAAATCACTTGATTATGAATCACAGAATCATAGAATGCCTAAGGTTGGAAGGGACCTCTAGAGGTCATCTAGTCCAACCCCCCTGCACACGCAGGGCCACCTAGGGCACGTGGCACAGGGCTGCATCCAAGCGGGTCTTGAAGATCTCCAGAGAAGGAGATTCCACAACCTTTCTGGGCAGCCCGTTCCAGTGCTCTGTCACCCTCACTTAACAGTGAGCACATGAAGGCACTTAACATCTCACAAGAGGGACTGTATTCCTTGTGTGGTGGCTGTCAGGAGCTCTGCTAGATGACATACACCTCACAGTGTAGGAATGTCCAACAGTTTTGAACATTTCCATGAAGGTGGATTTTTAGAACAGACACTGCTTTCTGCTGCTTGAGGCCCAGACACTGAGGCATTGTGCTCTTGCACAAGAACCCAAACGCAACAGGGGGCAGGAGTTACTTATTCTAATTTTCTGAGAACTGTGCCAAAATAAACAAATGATGAACTCTAGTTAGATTTAAAAATACTTTTTCTAACCTATATTTTTAATAATAGTGATAAAAAGTTTATAACAGTATACACATACCCTTTCTCTTTTACTTTTCTGTGCTTTTTACAACAGCTTTTCTTGAAGTTACATTTAAAGTCTGTATTTGATGTTTTATTTTGTTTTAAGAAGTTTAATTTGTGTTAAAAATAAAAGATAAACATATCTGATATCAAAATTCAGTCTCTCTGCCTCTAATATTAGTTAATTCCATGTTTAATCCCTCAAACCCTATTAGAGTTTACTGTTAACCAAAACTGTCCGATTTATACTCTAGAACAATTTCTTTTGATATATAATCCTGAACTTCATGCCAGACTACAGGAGAACATCCATCCACATCTGAAGAGGATTAAATGCAAGCTCTCCAAAGCCCTATCTATCTATCAGCAACACTAAAGAGCCTATCACTATAGTGTCTAGACACTGAGATAACCCTACTGATGCAAGCAGATGGTAAAATCCTCTTCACATCATGGATATTCAAGATATAATGACACAAGGTTAAATTAACATTCTTTTGGCAAAGCTTTTAACAGAAAAACCATATTTAGATACATGCAACAGGAGAAAGTTTATAGACTTTTTTTTTAAGTCACCTAGAATGAAAAATTGATGGACCCTAGCCCAGACTCCAGCAATAACTGAAGCCTAGAAAAGAAGCGGAAAAAAAGGCAAAAAAAAAAAAAAAAAAAAGCCAAGGCCAGGATTCCAAAGCAGATTTACATTTCAGGAAAAGAAGCAAAGGACATCAAATAACCAAAAATGTTGTGTTTCCTTGAAATCAAAACATATGGAAATGTTTTAATTCCAAAAAAAGATTTCTTCCTAAAACTTAATTCCCAGAAGCATTTTCCCATGCAAAGAGAGTGCCATGAGCTGTGAAAACTCCTCTGGTGTCCTGCAGCCTGTCCTAAGAATTCATTTCCAATGAGAGACTGTGTGTAGAGAAGGACTCCTAGAAAAAAGGACTGCACTAACGGTGACTAAAACATAAGACCAAAAAAAACACTTACTTATAAAAATGAAGGCAGAGTTGGGATGATGTGACTGTTGACTCAACTGTATTAGAAAAAGAGACATCTAAGGTCAGGATTAAGTTTTATGATTGTGGACCCTACTGGTATGTTAATAAATAAACACATAACAACAACCATGGGGGCATGTAGCTTCAACACCGGAAAAAGCTATTGGCTTTCAGATAATGTGGACTATGGAACAGATCTTTATGAGGAGTAAAATGGACTAAAAAATCTAGCACCCTCCCTGTCTCCAGTATAGTGATTTTTAAGGTTGAACTGAACCAGTTTACAAAAGAAAAGATGTAGTTGGCTTCCTTTGTGTTTCACTTCCCTTTCTGCAAAAATAGGTTATTGTTGCTCTTCTCAGTAATGCAGTGGTCTGAGGGAAGAGATGTGAAGTTGCCATTACTTTGTTGGAAAGAGACATGCAAATACCTTTGAGAAAACAATTTTTGAAATACCCTACAAAGACTTTTCAGAGAAAAATTTTTGAAGGGGAGAGGTAAGGTGGGAGGGAGGTGAAGACTGGCTTTATTTATTTGAAGAGAGACTTACTGCTTATGTGCCATTGTTGGCAGAGCTGACACATCACACTGAAAGGTTGATCATGGGATGAACAAAAAAAAAAGACCCTGAAGACCTCCCTTTGCAACATCAAAGAATATAAAAGCTGAGTATTGGTCATTTTTAATTTAGTATAATATTTTTCAGGGTATTTCACTGGGTAACTGAAAAGAGATGCTTGTTGTGTCTGGCACCTTAAAGTGTAGAAGGAGCCACCCTGTCCAAGGGGGCTCCAAGGGGGAGCATCAGACACTTTTCACAACACTTCTGAGGCGCAGAGCTGTGCGGTAATTGTTCTTGCCCCTTTTCCTGTCTAGACTGACCTGCCCTACTCCTTCCTCCCCTTGCCTGCGCAATACATACACAGTTTGATTTTTTCACACAGATGCAAAAACATGACTGGATCCTCCAAGATTAAAGACAGGACAAGTCTTTTTTTTTTTTTTTTTTTTTTTTAGCAATCAACCAGGATTTTTATTTTTTTGTGGAATAAAATATGATCTGATCAGTCAAATTCTACCTTTGGGTGGTATCCACTTTGGAATTAATTTGGAAGTTTTTACCTGATCTCGGAGCCCCGGTGCACTAAATACTGCATGACCACACACATCTTCACTCTGAAGAGTGAAAAACCTCAGTAAATCAAACAGACAAAATGGGTGCAACAAAACAAAAGGATGGAATGATTTATTCAAGTCATGATCTGTATTAATTAAAAATCCAGAAAGGAATCCAGGAAAAGAACACCCACATCTCAGCCTAGTGCCTTATGTAATGAATAACTATGCTTTGCGTGTACAACTTCCTATGAACTGTGGTTAAGCAGAATTTTTAGCTATATGCAGAGATTCCTTTGCCAATCGTACATACAGAGCCTGCAGTAGTTTATTTCCCCTTCTATCTAAACAAATACCAGTGTTTTAAATTTATATTTTAATTCCTACATCTGGAAGAGAGAAAGCTCAAGATGTTCTACATATTAAGTAAGTCTATCAATATAATAAGTAGTTAAAATCCCTCTCTTAAATGACGCTACATTACTTTTTTTTTTTTTTTTTTAGTTTACCAAACAGTATAAAAGAGGCAAATAGGTTAAAAATGATTCTTTTGTCAGAATTCTTGTGTAGTATAGAGTGAAAAGGGGAGAAAAAGATAATCAATATTTCAGGAACTTTGAGAGAAAAATAGAGAATAAAGCAAAGATCCCAGATGTTCCATAAAAGAACATCTTTTATCTCTCTGTGAAAGTGTTCCTGTCTCTTAGTTTCTGATATAACTAAGGTGTCTATAAGAACAACAACAAAAAGGTCTCATTTAGTCTAGTGATAGACTCTGAGAAGTCAGAACCAAAATAAGACTAAAAATAGGGGAGATGGTTATGGAAAGGTTGAGGCAGCCACATAACTCTCAGTTTTGAGGTCATTCTGTAAGTTGTGGCCATTTAAACTGGAGTTTTTTGGTAACGGCAATTAGATGGGGAGTATTTTTCTGCAGTATTATTGTCTCACAGATTTTGCCCTTTTGGTGAAATAGCAAAAAAAAAAAAAAATTTCTTTTGGACATCAGTGAGGAAGAAACTTCCTGATTTGACATCAAGAAATAAAGTCGGTATGCAGAAAACAGTACAAAGAATGAAAGCCTACGTGCAGTAACAGTGACCTGAAAAAGAAGATGTGCGAGTCGGTATATTTTTTTCTTTCAGGTATGAGAAGACAGTTATAAAGCTCTGGAAAAAAAGCCAAAATAATCAAGGGAGCATCTCTTCAAAGCATGCCAATAGAAATGTGCTATTTCAAAAAAGACATGTGGGAGGGAGGGGAGGAAGCAGCAGTGAGATTGGTAACAAATCAACAAAGGACACACTCCTGAAATTTATTGCTTTCCCTAGTGACAGATACTTGCCAGCCATGGACTGGAAAAGGCAGTAAGTCACATGCTGAATGAAGTAGGGTTTGCTGTAGTGATACCTCTCTTTTTCCTTTCCAAGGAGACTGAAGAAACTTTCTCCTATACCCTTCTCTTACGCTTCCTCTCAGTGAGTTGTCCCCTCTTGGCAACCTCCATGTCTTTTCAGGACTAGGTATATGGGATGCTTTCTCTAGGCAGCCTGGCACTGGTAAACACAGCTTGTTTAGTCATCCTTTCCTCAAAAGGATGTGGCCTTACCTAGCGGCATTTGGATTTGGAGCATGTACTTAAAGCTCAGCATTAGGGAAAAGACTGGATTAAAATGGTGGGAGGAAGAGGAGGGTAACCATACAGTCTTGAAATGGTAGTCCAACAGGAGCATGGGAAAATGTGTCTACATTTTATCACAAGTAACTGTACTAGGGGAGAAAGGGAGGAAGATGGGAGGCTGAGGGACCTTGAAATAGTTGCACTGACTGCCTTAGCATATGGTGTTAGCTCTGCTATCATCTCCAGAAACATTTACCGTGGAAGATATAATGAGATTCATATCGCATCTTCGGTGTTTATGGTGTAGCAAGAGCAAGGCTGTATCAGAGAGGACTGAGATAGTGCTGTGTTTTCCTAACATACTGTTGAAGAGAAGAGTGGGAATGAAGGGTGGTGGGTGGGTGATGGGAAAATAGGGGAGAAATTGTGTAAATACTTTCTCATAACTGTTAAAATTGTATGTAATTTGATCCTTTCTGAGATTTTTTTTTCTAATATCTAAAAAGAGGGATAATCTTCAGCTCAACATAAAACGTTTGAGAGGATTAGCTATCCTTCCCGTACAGACAGATAGTGATAATTCACACCTCACAGTCTCCCAGTAGCTTGTCTCTAATAACTTCAGTAAGGTTAATAATTATCCTATAAAATTACCTGGCACTTGAGCTGGCAAGCGATTTTACTGCCTGGAGGTGACTGTTAAACAATCTGTGTCTATTGGCAAGCAACACCGCAGGCACAGCCTTGCAAACTCCTTCTCCCATGATGGGTATGTGAACTGCATGGCACATTCACAACACATTACTTGTTTTCGTATCCTGCCCGCATTTATTACCCCAGGTACTAGAGGATAATATGAAGTGTGTCCTCCAAGGTAAAATCTGCTCCAGCTTGGTACCATAAACAGAAATACGTAATCAGTACCTATGACTTTGTCAAAGGTGGATGAAATAGTGTAAACTTGGGCATTAAATCATAGCCGTAAGGACGATATTTACCATTGCTGCTTCAGATATCCCAATACTACGTCCTGGTTCAAAACTTGCATATGAGATGTCCCAGATGTGAGCATATGCTGTGTGTTCTTCAATCTTTATCACTTTGCCTAGGAAGCCAAAAGCAGGAGCATTTGGTGAGAATGTGCAATTCAGGCAAAAGATTTGCAAAAGACAGTTATGATGTTATTCAGACAATGATGTTATTTTGAGAATATTGGGCATATTCTGAATGAGACATTAATTATTACTAATGGTGCAGCTGGTCCTGGTTTGTTTTTCTTAGTCAGGATGAAAATGATTTGATTTTGAATGAATTGGTCAGTGCTAATAACCAGGTGGTAAAGCCCTTGTGCATGTAGTGGTAAGCCCCTGACTGCAGACACCTCAAAGAATCAGCATATTTTCCCCAGGATAAAATCAGTGTGTTTTGATTTCCAATCTCCATTTCAGTATGGAAGTTTCTACTCACCATGGGCTCATTCCTTATTCAGTTATATATACAAGATACCTCAGCATCAGGGAATGCTTTGCACTGACCTTTGCAATATGGGAATCAAGCTGATAAGCCATCTCAACTCTGGCAATTGTGGCTTCCTTGCTGCATTCAATTTCCAGATTTAAGGTCATTATTCCTATGTTCTTAAAAGAGCAGAAAAGAACAGAATGCAGTTCTACAGTACCAATTTCTGAACAATCTGTGTTGAAAACCTGCCTACAAGGTTATCTAATAGTAGCACAGAGTCTCATATTTAGGGACAAATAGAAAGGATGAGTTAGTTCTCAGAATAATTGCTGTACTTTATAGTCACTAAGACCAATTTACTAAGGCCCTCCAATCTGTGAACATACACTGACATATGATGATAAAGTGTGGTTATATCCCTGTATTCATATAAATCCAAGTCCAGGACCAGGATTATAGGTAAGGGATAAGCTCTTCATTTTAAGAAGATGCCTGACTGTTATGAGATTCCTCTGAGAATAGCTCATTACAAACAGGACTCAAGCAAATTTTAATCTGGAACTGGATGAAAAATCACAATTTTTGAAAAAAAAATGAATTCAAGCTCTGTCTGCTATTAGAATGCAATGGGAAACACATATATTTGTAGCATGGATACTTCTAACATTCATTGGAGTTAAAGTGTCATGAAATGTAGCAGCTAAGCAATACTACAATACAAAATAAGGATGTGAATACTCAAGTTGTAGGCAAGCTCTAAAATCATTCTGGTAAACAAAACACATATTTCTCTTGTAATTCTTGGCATTTATGAGGAAAAACTCCTAGTACATGATTCAGATGATATTGTCCGAGCCCAAATCAGCAAAATACTATACATTTGCTTCTGTACTTAAAGACAGTCATGGTTTTTGAAATTTAAACCTGAAATAATTTTTTTTTTCTTACTTACATTTAATTTAGCTAACTTTTTGTGCCAATTTAAGATTCTTTTTAGCGCCTCTCCTGACTACAACATTCCTGGTAGAAGTTTTTTTCCCTTGGGCAAATCTTCCAATGACTTGAGAAAGAATACTGCAACGTGAAATTGCAGTATCGGTGCTTATGGATATCAGCTGCCTTCAGGGAATCTCTGTAGTCTATAGGATGATGGGGACAGGCAGGTTGGCTACTATTCCTAGTTACTAGGTAGTCTCGTGTGTGATCACAGGAAAACCCCTTAAGCTCTCTGTTCCTCAGTGCACATATCTTTTGTCTGGAGCTATGCAAGCAGTATGGAAATTCATAATATGACTTCCAGGGAGAAAAGTGTATTGGCCGGACTTATCATCATCAGAAACCTCAGAGCTTAACAGTTTTGAGACCTCTAAGGCTTAAATATTTTGTGACCTATAAGAAATAAAAGTAGTACATCCTAAGTCCTAACTAAAAACATTACCATTGGCATTTACTGCCCTGGAATAGGTCAAGGTAGAACTTGTAAGCACTGATATTTCTTCCTGAGAGAATGAACCAACTGGGACTTTGGCCCTGAGGCTGAAAAGCATACCCAATACAGCCAGCAATCTTTTCAAAAGTGTTGCTCACCACCCCTTACTACTTAATTAAAGGGAATGTCAGGCATTTCTGAAAAGACAGTGGGTAAGGTGTCAAATATAACAAAGAGAGAAAATAATTTCAGAAAGAAATAATGTCTATGTAAATTATAACACCCATCGTTTTCTACGCTAAACTGCAGCTATGATCATTTTAAGTGACTTTTGTATGGTGTTTTAAAATGAAATGTGATTCTCTTGTTCATTCTCTGGCAATATGCCCTGAAAAATTCCATTAAGTGTTTTCAATTACATGCCAGTCCCAATAGGATCTCAGTAAGAGGTTTTAAAAAGGTATCTTATCTAGTACATTATCTAATGCAGTTTGAATGCTATCAATGTTGCAATAAATAAAGATAAATTAAGTAATACATTAAAAAAACCATGTTATAACTTTGAATCAAATGAGTGGATAGCAGCTGAGCAGATACATATGCATATTCTCCTTAAAGAAACATTTCAGAACTTGGCACGGGAGCAAGACTTTTATTTTATACCTCATTTCCACTTATATCAAAGTCTATTTCAGGAATAAAAACAAAATGAAACCTAAACTACATTATTATATCTGAAAGCTTAGATGAGAGTATTTTTGAAACATATGGAGGTATATTATCTGTATTATGATACCAATTACTGCTCAAAGGCTCAATAGACGAGGCAGCTGAGAGAAGCAAGTAGAAGCAAACAGTAAGTGAGAGCTCTTCACACAGCACCATAGTAAAAAGTGTTGTGCACATGTGTGTATCCCTGCATGTGCATGTACTCATGCACTGGTCATTTGCATTGTTAAAATTGGAGCTGATCATGTTGTTCAGACCACATAATTTATTGTATAAATTCATCCTTTTCTTTTAAACACTTCAGCAGGTCAATCACTTCACTAATAAGGAGAAATTTTATATTTCAGGCAAGAGCATTTATTAATGTAAAATTTGCAAGATCTGGGTTTTAGAGCTGTTTTTATTTCTCACTAAGAAACAGCTCATAATTATGTGGTTTGGTTTGACTATGTATTTTGTTCTATTGATAGCTAGAACCAACATTACTAGGAATTCCCCACAGAATGGTTATTTTTAATTCCCTGGAATAATCTTCCAGTTGGAATTATGGGGACAGTAAAATCATTTTCAGAAGATACTTAATTGCTTATGGATGCAATTGCATGATACGGTGGTTCTGGACTTCATAATTCCTCCTTAGGTCCATAATTTATGTCTCTAACACCATCCTAAGATCCAATCTTTTTACATCTTTCCCCTAGCCTCGCTGTGATCCCTCAAAACTCTTACTCACAATGCTCTACTCTGGGAGCCCTTTAGCCTTCATAGAGAGAAGCTGTGAAAAGCCATCACTGCTTTCCTATCTACCGACAGGCTGGCTGTTGGGAAATGAAGGTAACGAGGGGAGTGCTCCATCATTGTCCAATTCGCTTGGTTACAAGCTTCTTAGCTTCATGTCGTATTTTAACAAAGATTTATAACGTGCTGACTGGCTAAGGCCCCGGGGTTCCTAAAAGGAGCAGGTGGGGGAAGGGAACAAAAGTTCCTAATAGAAATGTAACATTACATTATGATAATTAGCATGAAATGTGAAGATTTTTATAAATTGCTTATCTGTTTTAATTATTCTTGAGACATCTGTAATATTAATGCATGGATAAAGAACAGTTAATTGGAAAATAAATGAGAGATCTAAATGTATTTTTCCCCTTGTGTATATCAAGGGAAGCCTTGATATTAAATCTTGAACTTCCAAATTCTTGTTGTTATAATGTAGAAACATACAAATTAATTAAACATTTATTATACAAAACAAGCCTTGTCAAATCCCGATTCTTATGGATTAACTAGCAAAAGCATCTTAATACTGCAGAAAGGATGTTGTTTGCTTCATTTTAAAAATCTTTTTTTTAGTCACCACCACCATCAGGAATGCTCTAGCAAAAATTATCTGTGTATAACCATTTTCTGGAAATGGTATTTGCCTCTTTTTGCTCCCTCTTCATGTTTCGCAAATGTGATGTTTTTTTCCCCTGCAGACATCAATATGTTCTAAGCATGAACAAGATGACTGTAGGATGACAGTAATTTTCTTTAAGTCTTGTTGAGAGACCCTATAAAGCAGAATTTTATTATACGTCCTATGTACATATATGTATACTTCTTCATTGCAGTGTAAGTGCCAAAAAACAATTAACTGTATGGGCAGCCAGGGAGATAAAATTAAAAAGATAGGAAGATACTAAAACCTCAGAAATATCACAGATATAGAGGTAAACATCATTAAATCAGAAGTAGGATTTAAGTTTCTGCTCTGCTGCAATTTCATGTTTATTAAAAGGATTTATCCTGGAATCATCAAGACTGGGGCCACTAGCTGTTCAGTTCTCCTCCATTTATCTTACTGATTTCCAAGTTATGAGGATTACAAAATCTAGTCATGCAATCCCCCCTCCAAACGTTTTTGCAGACTCCATGAAAAACACATTCTGCAAACAACACGGAGTTCACTCTTCGTCCTCTCCTATTTTTCTCCCCTCTAATTTTTGTTTCGGCGCAAGGAGCAGACAGCTAATGCTAATCAGGCTCTCTCTCTCTCTCACATGAACACTATCATTTCCTCTGTGTATTTCTTGTTTTTTTGTAAGGTTGTTGGGAGGAGTAACATAGAGAAAATCCTCAGAAAAGGAGAGAGATTAACATACAGATTAATGTATATAGTAACATATGCGGAGCCTATTAATTGCAGGATGCATAATTGCTAATCACTCAAGTGCAAATTCTGCCTTCAGATTGACGTATTCCAGAGCTTTGTTTCAGAAATGGCCTTCTTCTGTGGGTCGTTTTAAAGAAACGATGCAGCCACAAGGAAGCTGACTCCTCTTAAAAGACCGGAGGGCATACTGATTTTTGGACAAGCGAAATGACGCTGTTTAATGTTGAAAGGTGGTTTTCTCCTGCATTCTCCTAGTAACATAGGGAGCCTTCAGTGAGCCTTGTGTAGTTTGCCCTCCATACACCTGAACTGATTTGAGGTCTGTTAACTTAAAATACTGATATTGAAGGAGGTATTTTCCTATTGATGTCAATGGGCAAGTAGGAGGTTTCATGTTTTGCCGCTACTAAAGGGGGGAAAATGACAGGCTGGTAAACTTGGTAGGCCACATTTAGACTGATTTAGGCAGAAATCTGTGCTAATACCAGCCAGGAGGGACAGAGTGAGCTGGAAAAGGTGTCAGCGAGATCACATCTTGCTTTGGCTGGGAGTGAGGATGTTGCTCAGCCTGGGCACTGGGAGCCATCAGGGAGGAAGCTGGGAGCCAGTATTTTATCTTTGCAACTTTGTCGAAGCTCTGCCTCTCCTTGAGATTTTTCCAGCTGCTTTTCTTTACTGTTCTTGTTAAGGATGAATACAATTGCAGCAAGCAAATAATAAAATCATGACTAAGGAAGCAGCATCCTTTATTATGATGTAACTGAAACCATTTCTTGTGCATTGGGCACCAGTCCTAGAAGTCCCAGGGTACATAACCAACAATTTTATGGCATTGTTTTAGTAACTATTTTGTATTTTATAGGTCAGGCAGCACATTCTGATTATACTTAACTGTTGGTTTCTCTCTGGCTTGACATAACCACCAATATTATAAAACAATATGAAGGGTGGTTATTAATAAGGTGTCCTGACTGTGTATTTAATTTCAGAATAATAAAAGATTTATTATGGCAATGAAGTAGAGTAATAAAACCATATTTACAGAAGTTATGTAGTGGACATTCCTATCTGTAGCACAGCTATTAAACCCTAAAGGATGCGTTTTCGAGTAAGTTATTTTCAAGTAAGTGCAGTATTTTTCTCCTGTAACATATAGCAAATATCATAAAGGTGTGATTTTCCTCAAACTAAAGTAGCGTAAAGAAGAGTTACTAGGCCCAGTTCCTTAACGTATTTTGGACACTGATTTTCCACTGTTACAGGAAATGTGCACCCTTATGTTCCAGGCAAGAATAATAGAACTCCAGGTCTTTTAGTTTACTTGAGAATTACATAAAGGAGAGAACGTGTTACTTTCCATTTTTTCCTACTTAAGCCTAATGGAAGCATCAGACAAACACTTAAGTATAGAAGCATAATGGAAATTAGAGTTCATGCACAGGGGAAAATGGTACCCCTCTCTATCCACTGTCTGACTATATTGATTATTAATTTTCTATGATATAAAACCTGCAGAGGAAACCCTTTTCCTTTGTATCCCATACACTGATGCAGTCAGAAGATGTGGCAGTCCCCTGACAAAACCTTCCCTTCGTGGAGATCTGAGAGCTCAGCAGGAGACTGTCGCAGATGCCCAGATCTCCCTCAATCTCCTGTCCATTACACTGTGCCCCTGGGGAGAGACACACACTGAATGTAGCCTCGTACCAAGAAAGAGGTCTGACTCATGGTGAAGGGCTGCTCTGGACACTATGGAAGCTCTTGGGAAGCCATCTGCTAGGAGCCCAGTGTGTAGATGGCAAGGCTCCATAGGAGGCCTTCTGGGCAAACTGCTCTACTGTGCTGGGATTTGTGTGGGAACAAACCAGATCTGCAGAGGAGGGCCAAAAAGACTCCTTGTGTTGTTTTAACTCACAGGTGGAGATAGCACTTGGAGACAGTCTGGTTTCCACCATCCCATTTCTACTGAATGTGGCACTACGGCTTGTAAAGCAGGCAGTGATCAAGGCAGTGGGGTGGAAGGAGAACCCCTGATTCATTATATTTTTGTACGCTTTAATGCATTCTCAGGCATCATTTTTCTGGCAGAGCAGCGTGGTGTAATAGACAGCGCAAAACAGAAGATGCTATGTGCACAGACCTAACATTGTGGGGGAGACATATTTTGAATATTGTTATTTAATTAGACCCAAAGCATCTGAGCAAGAAAGCAAAATCAGTATTGCAATTTAATGGAATAGTGAGAGATGCATTACCTAGGTAGATATTTGACTAAAAAATGCAAGTAAGTGGGATTTGAGCAGTGGCTTATGAAACTATTTTTCCATGTGGCTACTTCAGTTTTGCATGCCTGCCTTTTTTGTGGGGTTAGCCTAACTGCTTTTTTTCCACATCGGTAAAATATTGTAAATGCACATAGAGGACACGGAACATGCCATACGTACATCTGCCGTAGCACAGAAATATACATTAATTCATTCATGTATATGTAGGCATAACTTATTTATGTACGTATTTATGTGCATGCACATACACATGCACACAGAATATGCGATGCTTTAAGCCACTGGAGATTCGTTTTAAGCCTCCATATTTCCAGAATGCTTCCCTCAGCTATCAGGCACAGCAGTAAGCAAGCCTTCCTCTTCCTGCTCTGCTCTGATAAAGCTGCCCTGCCATCACTGACCTGAAATCTCAGCAAGCTGATGGGCAGATCTCGTTTCTGATGTGCATTTTGATGAGCCTTCAGTACAAATCCAATCTGGGTTGCAAGCTAGCTGATGCATGGCTGGCCTTCTGTTCCTTATTTCACACAACCGTATTTTTCTCATTCCATATACCAAATTCTGTTTAAGGGTCTCTGTTCAACCTAAATTGGAAAACAAAATATATTTCTGCTTATTTGAAGAATCTGGACCCAAGAGCAAGCAAAATGAAAAAAAAAAAATACCCAAACTGCACACATTTTTTCGGCCGTAATTCAGTATACAGATGGTAACGATAGGAGGTGTTGGTCGCAAGAAACGAGTTGTTCAGGAAGATTTGCTCGGCTGAATTTTGATTTTGTTTCCAGCAGACCTCCTCACATGGTATTGTTTATGCAAATATACCCTCTTTTCAAAGAGCGTCTGGCTTCAGAAAACCCCTGGCAGTAGAGCACAAAAGCTAAGTTGTACCGCAGCTAGCAGACCTGAAAAGACAGGCTGAATGGAGCAATGGATGCAATATGCAGGCAGCCAGACAAACAGAAGCACCATTCTTTTCGGGGTACCAGTGGTGTGTGGAGAAGGCAGCCTACCCCAGAGGGAGAAAGAAAAGGCCCCGAGAGGGGGGTAACTGCCCCGCTCCTATAGAAAAAAGAAAAGGCCAAAGGGACCAGAGCCAAGGACTATAGACACAGCTATGTTTAAGATATAAAACTGCTTTAACGCACTTATAGGACCACTCCTGGTGTTGCTAAATTTGCCGAGGGAAAATTAAGCTGAAAGCAAATCTAATTTGCTCGTAGGTAGGCAAGAGGAAAATGGGGAAAGTGGAACAATTCTTACAGTAACATTCTGACCTCCAGGAATGAATTAAGATGTTTTTTTCTTTATGCTTTATCAAACAAGGACACTGAAAAATATTTTCCCAGCAACAACAATTTAGATGGGGTACAGTTTATGCACACAAATGCTCCTACAATCCCCTACATATGAAGAGAGAGTAACTGCAAGTATGTTCCATTACATACATATGTAATATGTGCATTTCACTAGACATAGTGGCAATTACAACATACTAAGCATTCTGGATGTAATTTAATTTTATATATACACATTTTTCACTCTTCAAGAGTTACATCTTTGCTGATAATCTGAAGGCATTTCTTGCTGAGTAACCATATACAGAGATAGTACTCTTTTATAACTTAACATTATCATGTACTTGACAAAACCACTGACAGTAACCAATATTTTTATGTGTGTCCTGATATCTGAGATAATACTTCACAGACAAATATTTTAGAGAAAAAGCTATTAATCATAGTTTCGTAATGGTTTCACATTTTTGAATATACTTTCCCAAGTGATGCATATAAGTAGAGCAGATGTGTTTAGCACACAGCACACATACAATCTCAAAAACTTCTAATATCGAATTAAATGCATTATTGCAAATTCAACTGTAGATGTATTTAATCTACCTCGTTTGGTGCTTCAAAGGGTATCATATGTTGCAAAGAAGCCATCATCTCTGTTAAGTGAAAATTTTGTCACGCTGTTCATAAGCTGAATAAATAAATAACATATTTTTAATTTCACTAGTTCTGGATGCGCATCTTTTAAATGGAAGAACAAGTCTTCTTAAATGGAAGAATGGTTGTTTTAAGAGGCAGTCGGTGACATTATGAACAGTGCTGAAAAAGTGTCTTGAATTGCAGTTCTGCAAAATCTTGTCATTAATTCAACTTTAGATCTTCTTTTATGCCAGAAAATCTGAAAACTGAATACATGAGACAGTGGCATCATCTGCATTTCAGTGGCCCGCCTTCAATATAAAAGCTATCTTCTTATCTCCCTTTTTTGTCCCCCTACAAGAACAGTAACAGAGACTAGGCTTTTGGGGAGGATTTGGTGTTAGAGTGAGGAGTTATTTGCCATCTGCCATCAGGGTGTATTTTGCATATCAATAAAAAAATTAATAAACTAATTTCAGGCATATATGATACAGTTAATGTGGAAGGCCTATTGTTGGGGAGAAATAGTATATTCTTATCAGTGGCTTTAAACAGCTATTCATCATTTCTAAAGGGCAATTATTTGGAATCTATTAAACTGGAATTCATAATACCCCTGCATACTGAATTTTAAATAGAAATCTGTATTTAGATGAAGGAATACATTAGTATAAGTCATTAGAGCACTGAAAATCCTTGACTTGTTCATTTTTCACTTACTACTTTTCACAGAGAATATGAAGTACCAAGGAACTGAGCATTTAAAGAAAACAAAATCGCCTAAATTCTCCCTTTTGAGGGAGAGAATTTTAGATAGCAGAATACTCCCCTGTTTATTCACATTGTTTCACAGTTATTACAGTTATTACAAATTACTGCTGAGAAAGTAAATTATCCTTCAAAAGTGTTTTAGTAAACAAGCAGAAGAAAGATAGTTAAGTAGGCAGAAAGCCAGACTAATGGATGCATCTGTATTTAGCTGTTGGGCAGTGAAGAAATAATGGACTTTGGTTCTGAAATGTTTATTTGATATGCTAAAGGACAGATGACAGCTTTTTATTGTCAAACGTTTTCTAATGGTTGTTTAATTTTAATGTGCTGGTCATTTAAAATCATTTGTAGAAAGTTGGTTGGATGTCAGTGAATGAAAAACTGATTCATAAAACTTAATAGGGAATGATGAGAAGACTGGAGATGTGAACTGTTCACCAGCTCAGTAAATTCTGATGAATCTTTTACCAGGAAGCCCACAAAGAAACAAAGTGAGGAAGCATCCAAGACCCAAGAGAGATAAATAGAAGAGCTATGTGTCATCATCAAATTCTGCACATTTTTTTTTTACAGTAAACCTCTTTTAAGAAACAAAAAAGTACAACATATTGATATCTTTCATCTTTCCTGGAACTGCGTGAACACCAAATGCTTAAGCAAACACCTGTTAAACATCAGTTTTTACTGGAGACTGTTCAACGTGCACATGCATGTGCGTGTGCATGCACACAGCTATGTACAAAAGTTTGTCCCAGCAATTTTCCTAGTTTAGAAACTAAATCTATTGAATTTGATTTA
The DNA here is from genome assembly GCA_034781795.1 of Crypturellus tataupa. Taxonomy (NCBI): domain Eukaryota; kingdom Metazoa; phylum Chordata; class Aves; order Tinamiformes; family Tinamidae; genus Crypturellus; species Crypturellus tataupa. The sequence goes on along the minus strand of JAWLRI010000010.1, from coordinate 544,399 downwards.
TAGAAAACAACTAACCAGCAACATAAGAACATGAGACCTGTATCCGCTGTTCTTGATGATCTTGCTACTCATTAATATATACACACAGTAAAAATGACTGCATGGATGTATAGGTCATGCTTCAGCCTTGCACGCCTGGTGCTTTATTATCTCTGCACGGAGGATGCTGTCACAGTGTTTCTGTAGAAACAGAAGGAAACTACACACAAATAGTGAAGTGTCGAAAAAAACTTTCCAGGCTCTGCCCTGTAGCATGACGCATGGGTGGGAAGAGGGCAGCTGCGTGCTTGCTCCGCATTACACCGCGGGGAGGCACAGATCCCACCGGATCTCCCATGCGGAGAGCACCAGGGCTGCCCTGTGGGACCAGGCAACTGCCAGGCCCTTGAAGCGTGTTCACAAAGAAGATGGAATAGGCTGAAACAGAGGAAAAATTTCCATGTTCCCTGAAAAAAACAAGCAATTTATTTCTGACGGTCTTTATTGCTTTTTCATTATTATAGTTTTTTATTATTGCTTTAGAGAGAGAGACTTGGTTTTGGTTCAAGTGCTGTGGCTTTGGGCTGGGTTCAGGGTTCCAGAGAGAATATATTTTTGTTAAGAATTTTCCTGAATTACTTGTCAATACCATGGGCAATGTTCTCCTTCATTGCAGGATGCAGAATGTCATTTCTAGGTGCAGAATGGCATTAGTACTCTCGCAAGAGCATTAATAAACTAGAGCTTAGATAAACTAAATTTCATTAGGTCAAGCTCCCCGCAAGTAGGATTGTGCTGTGCTTGGACATCTTTTTACCCTGTTTGCAATACTTAACAGATGCACGATACATGATCACATAACACATTAATCTAAGCTAAGGCTTGTCTGAGTAAGAAATTTGCTCTTGTTTGGCATAGTTTGCTCTCAGAAATACTTTATGAGTTCAGCCTCATGATCCAGCTACAACAATTAGACAACATTAAGCATTTTGGCCTGATCATGGTAATGGTCAGATGTCCAGTTATAACCATGGGTAGTCTTCAGTCTCAGTGACATGTTTTGGAAGCCAGGCAACAAGATATGGCAAAAGATAATGAATTCGTGGGTGAAGAGCTACTATTGTGGTGCACAATACCAAGCACTCCTGCGTCGCTTCAGGAAAGCAGTTGAGAATATATTCAACTTAACAGCACAAGAATTAAATTAATTAGAACTCCAATTAGAAATCTAGTTAGAGAATAGACCAGATTTTTAAAGAATTTACTGTCACATTTTTAATGCATTCTTGAAGCATATCTAGAGAACATGTTCTCCATTAATTGTCATCTTGTTAAATTTAATATATTAATGACTTCTTTTCTGTCTTGTGCAGTATTCAGCACATCAGAGAGAATATCACTGCAGAACTGCCTTTCCTGTCAGAAGAACAACTAGCAGAATGAATTACTACTGAATCTAAATTTAGGTATCAAGAGACAATATGCTGAGCAAGCGAAAACACAGAAGCAAAACGACATGCAGTGGTTGCGTGGATATGTGGATATGACCAGTCACAACAGACACAGGTAGGTTGGTGAACACACAGAGGTCCTGCACTTTTTCATGATTTATCCCCAAATCGAAGATCTAAATAAAGCTGATCTATCTATGAATAATAAAACTGTAAAGAGAACTTGAATGGCAGAGCAAATCAAAGAAATCTCCGTGTAGCAAAGGAGGCTTCAGAAGATAAAAAGAGTACCCACTTGTAGTAAGTGTTAAGGAGTGAAAGGAATGTCTGTCCAGTAGTGAAACATACTGACAAAGGAATGTGCTTTCTCCTCTCCTCTACATTTTTATTCCAAACTCAGCAAAACTTATAGATTTATATATGCATTTTTTTCCTCAGAGAAATAAGACATCTTAGTTATGTCACAATTGAGAAGTTTTTACTTCCTCTGCACTTTATCCAGCTTTGAACAGAAATCACTACAGATCTCACAATTCAGAAGACTAGTGAGTGCAAGAGGCCACATTCTACCAATAGCAGTAGCAACTGCAACCTGGAGAAAATACAACTCGCCTCCCTCCTTCTGGGCCTCAGTTCTACAGAGTACATTGGAAGAATCCACATGTAAGATGTAAAACTCTACCTAAATCCAAGGATGTGGTGTGTTTTATCCTCCTTCCTTTTCCCTCCAAACCCAAGAAGTGAGCATAAGTGAGCCTGACAGCCTGCGTTCTTATTGTGCTGTGTTTCAATCCCCTTATAAGGAAAAGAAACTGTGGCAAAATTAATGCATGGGATGGTAGAAGACATTATTGAATTGTTAGACTGGAGGATAAACTGCAGTTAAAATATTTTCAGTCCCTGGGCCATTATCAATGTATAGTCATGATCAGCTGTTTTGGATAAACTAGAGAAAAAGGAATATAAATCTTCCTGAAATTTACAATGAAGAATATAATTCAACACGTAGTTTCCCCTTGTTCATGAAAGTGTAATAATGAATACTGTGTTATGCTAGTACTGGAAATGCATAGGGGCATATATTGTTTGCCAGTAAAGATCCTTAGCAAAATAATGAGCTTTATCCATGTAATTTCTTGTAAATCTTCTGGTTCCCTATGGAAGTCCTCTAGGAGATTATAGGAAACGTTGCTCTGGACAGTCTTCTTTGCTAAAAAATTTAATATTTAAATCAGAAAAGAAAAACAAAACAGAAGTTTTGATAATAAGAATGAGCTTTATACCAAGACAGATGTGTTTGCATACAAACATCTCCAGAAGTCCCTTCCAACCTCACCCATTCCGTGATTCTGTGATTACTGGCTTAGATGATATGGAAACCATGTGCGTATTCTTTTCCTGGGAGGATATTAGTCATCTGCAATTGAAACCAATGGGAATCTTCACAGCATCTTCACAAAAAGATGGATAAGGCTGGTAATGTGTGTTACCAAACACTCCACTCTTCAGTGATTTTGGAGGTTCTCAACTTACTTCCTTTTACATGAAAATGAATTGCCCTGCTACTTTGTTGAACTGGCAAATGTTTGCGTGTCTGCACTATGCTAAACCTTGTCTGTAAATCATTCTGATTGATAAATCAATTCTCTACACAGTAGATATGACAAATTTGACATGTACTTGACCTCATGAGATTGAACAGGTCATTTCCTTGGCACACAAGCCTCAGCAGGTCATATGTGTCACAGGAAAACCAGAAAAACATAGGGATTTTAGTATCCCTACTTGCCCAGGAAAGCTCAGACAGAAACCAGGGATCCCTATCTGAACTTAACAGAGGAGAATTCAGAGTAAGTGTGAGGCCACCTCTTTCAAATGCTATTTCTGTACTCTCACCGAAAAGAAATGCCATCACCTTGCTATAGGCCAGTGCTTTCTGTAACCACTGAAATGAGAACCAAGCAAAGATGCCCTTCAAGAAATAGAACCAAGGGTTTTGTCTGGGACAATGTTTTTCTAAATATCTGAAAATAAATATATATCCCATACTCATATTTAGCAAAATAGATTCAAATAGTTTCAGTAGCTAAACACCATCTTCATCTGTTTCATTAATAAGGACAGTGTTTAACTTTTAAAAGATGTTATAATTTCATGTGCTTTATCAGAAACAAGTGAATTTAGAGTTAATACAATAATTACAGTAATTAAAAAAAAAAGAGTGAGAAGGGGAAATATGGCAGAGCATTCCTTATGCTGTGAATGATGACAGAAAGAGGCATCATACAAGGAGTTACTGCACGCGAAACATTTGAAATGTTCATGAAGAGCTGTTTGAAAAACAAATGAAAAAAAGGCAGATAAAATCCTCCATTATTAACTAATGTAAGTGTACGAATTTCAGCATGCAGCATGCTTGCTACAGATAGTCATGGTGTATTGTTACTGTGAATTAATAACATTGTCACCATGGATAACATCACCCATTCTGGCTACCCAAGTGATAGGAAAACCATTAGTTTCACAACAGCAGAGGCTCTTTCGAATTAAAAAAAAAAATCAGCAAGTTAAATTCTTCAGTGGTGAACAGCCTCAGCCTACTGCAGCAGATGAAAACACTCAGAGCGCAATGTCTGTCTGCAGGAGATACATGCTTTCTGTGCAAAACCTTAAGTTGATTTTGATCTTGCTGATTGAATTTAGGGTGGATACTAGCAAAAAAACTCCCCACCTTTTGTTCACTTGATATTTTAAGTGGAAGGAGCACTAGGCAGTGCAATATCCCTCTCTTCCTCCTCCAATGACATGAAAATTCCCAACTCTGCTCCATAGATTTAGCTTCTCATCAGTTTCCTGCAGAACTTATTACCATTTTGTTCACTTTTCCCTAATTACCTACAAAACAGATCCTCCAAATCTGTGTCTACAATAACACACAACTTCTTTCCCAATGTTAATAAATAATTTAGATTCCTTTTTACTACTTACAAACTAGTGAGTAGTAAAAAGTAACTTAAGTGAGTTTAAGAGATGTCTAGTCAACTGACTGATTCTGAATTCACACCACATATGGAGCATTTATGGAATTTTTAAGAGAGTTATATGAAAAAGAGATTTTTTTTCACTTTCATTTTCTTGAATGAAAGTGAATGAATGTTTTCTGGTAAATTGCTTGTTGAAATTAAACTTAGAGGTATTTATACTTATTTCTATTCTAACTATACCTATTAGTACTTTCTAGGCATTAAACACATTAGATCATTTCTTTTTTCTTCAAATACCAATTAAAGTAGAAAAAAAAAAACTTTTTTCAGCCATACAGAGGTCTGTACACACCCTAAAGAAAATATGGGTTTTTTTTATGTGTCTTTCACACACACATATCATTAAAACACTGAAAATATCTGAAATACAGTTCCTGGAAGCAGGAAATCAGAAAGTACACAGCTCTAAAGGGGCATAAGAAATTATTTAAAGTTGTAATTCAGATAAAAGTAACATATATTTATATTAAAAAAAAAAAGGATTTAGCTGCATTAATACGACACCATCACAGCTAAAGAAACTATGGAATCTCCCTCCTTGGAAATTTTCAAAACTCACCTGGACAAGCCCTGAGCAACCTACTCTAGCCTTGATGATAGCACTGCTTTGAGCATGAGGTTGAGCCAACAGTATATAAACATAAAATACAAAAGAATTGAAATAATCGAATTCTGTAAGTTTTGAAATACAACAGCTTCCCATGAAATATTTCATTATTATTGAAATTATTTGATGGATTAAAGGGAAAAATAGTAATATCACTTTACACATTTCAAAAAATGAACTCACTGTTCTCATTGACAGAAACTATTTAATACAAAACCTTCTTCTAAACCACATCCTCTGATTTTCTGCTTTTTCTATACCAGGCCTCAGAAAGTTATTTTTGTATAGTTTGTTTGCTTTCTTTCCTGAACCTTATGTCTCTAATTCACAGACTGTTAATCATGATGAATTTGATTCAATGTTATGCAAGCCATGTGACAACATACATCTTTTATTTTTTATTTTTAAAAGTAAATAAATTGTATCCTTTTCCATGCAAATTGCTTGAATGATACATTTCCCATTGTGTTTCTTCTTTATGGAAAAACTTATTTAAAAAAAAGATTTAATTTCTACAAATATCTTGTCTCCATTTCATTAAAGAAAAGTCACTATTGGCTTAGGTAATAGAATCTGCAGCACTGAATTTAAGTGTATTCCCCATAGAAATCATTTACTTTCACTGTACTGAAAGAAGAACAAAAACATCAAGCCCATTTACTGCCAAGAGTATTTGCAGTCTCCAAGGACCCTTCTCTTTTTTTATTAGTAATTTTCAAAGTCTGTCAAAGATTACAACTTCCCTTTGGTGTTGTTTGGTAAATTACATATTATTTTTCTTTTCAGGAAATTCAAAATATTTTCATGGATGTTAAAGCATCACACATCCACATGAAATTATGTGACCAATAAAGTTGGTCAAAGAACATAAACAGATTGGATAGATGAATCCTATGTAATCCCTATTGATGGAGAGAAGAGTGGATTTTTAAAATTTAAGGTTTATTTTATATTATGTTTTAGCTATGTATGTCGTGAGACTGCCTGAATACAGGCTCAAATGAGTTACTTGTATTATACCTGACTTCTTACACAACTTTATGCAAACATTGAGTGATATATCTCTTTTCATTAATTTACTTGTTTACTTTAATTCTTTTCACTGAAAGCACATCAATCTGTCTATAAGCCCTGCTGGCGAGCAACACCCAAGGGTATTTTTCTAAGATATGGTATAATCTTGATTATACTGACATTGTTTTTCATTATGTGAGGTTTTATTATTATTTATGTTCAGATAAGAGTATTTTGTTTTACATAGCTAGCAAATAGCTTCTTCTCCAACCATTTGTCTTCTAATGGAAATATTTACTAAAAAAAAACTAATAACCACCTCAATGAGGTCAATAAACCTAACATAAGTGAAGGGAAGGAGGCAGCTGCAGTCTTTCCTTTTTGCCTTGCAGTGAGCCTGTGGCTCCATCAGGCAGTTCTTCTCCTTAACTTCCTGGGCTGAGAGGGTAACTCAACATCTACATGGTCTTTGAAGTGTGATCTACACTTCAGGTATCTCCAGAACCTGCTCATACACCAAAGTCCCCTGTTGTAGGAGAAAAGCATAGCAGAAAAGCAAAGTGAACACTAACTCCAAAAAACAGGGCACATTTAATATGTTTCCCAAAGTATGAGAGATTTGAAAGTAACGGATGCTGTTGCAGGATACCCATGCTATCTATGGTGAAAAACATAAATATTACAGTTGGTTAATTCACCTAGTGGCACGACTGTAAATATTTTAGTGATACCCTGTGTGCAGATGTCCAATTTAGACAATATTTCCATTATTTTCTGTTGATGAAACCCAATGCACAGGCCCAAGGAGACAGTAGACATCAGAGGAGGCTGGTTATTGCCGCAGCAAAAAGAGCTGCTTCCCCATACAGTGGGAAGACATGTGCCCATACTTAGACAAGGAGAAGCTTGGGGTAACAGCTTGTAGCTCTGTTCATGTCTTCCTGTTACGTTTTTGAGCCCAAAGTTTTTACTGGCTATGTCTACATCACTCTTTCGGGGCCCTCTCAAGAGCTACCACAGTTGTAGAGGCCCAAGATGGGCTGATGTCCAGCCCCACTATTAACCACTCATTATATAAGCACTTCTCATACTGTTCTAACCAAGATGTTACCAGAAGGATAAGGAAAGAAAGTTAAAAAATTAGCAGGGAAGACCATATCATCTTCCACACCATGCCACAATGATTGATACCAGAATGGGGGCAAGAAATATTTGGTCTGGAACATCTGATGATAATCATAGGTTGCTGATATACAGTAAATATCAGCTACCATCTCTGCGTATGAATCCTGTGTATTTTGAATCTCCTTTAGAACCTTTTTTTTGCATTCACTGGTACTTTCTTCCAGTCACACAAACTGAGTTTGAGAATAACCACCTCCCTTGCTGTCAGCACTGTTTGCCACAGCTGCTTAGTGCATACGGCCTGACAACCATGAAACCAACATGTTCTTCAACTTTATGGTCATCTCTCAGAGGGTTTATGCAGCTGAAGATTTGTTGGTGCTGCCTTCAAGATTACTTTCACATCACAGTGGATGACATCCATGGGAGAGTCCTCTGGAAGCCTGTCTTCCAGATCAGCTCTGATTTGGTGTATGCTGTTAGTTAGCATGTTTGCATATATTTGTATATTTGTAAATACAGTATTCAGTAATCATATATGAGTGATCCCATTTGCCTTCTTTGTTCCATTTCCAAGTAGTTCCCCAGGGCTTGTTAAAGTCTAGCTATCAGATTCACCTGCACATAATATTAAACACCTTGCATTCTCTTAAAATTGTTAACTGATGGTTGGATTTTTTTATAGCAACAGGATGATTGACTGCATTTACAAGAGAGCGGCAGGAGCTAATGCTAAGCTGCTGTTTCCCTCGTTGGTTGTCATAATGCCCAGAGGTTATCTTTCCTTGTGCCTGTTGCAGAGAACATTAAATAACAAGCAAAAAAACTCAACCAACCAACCAAATAAACAAAGAAAACAGAAGCAAAGATGCAAAGATTAATTAGACTGAGAAGATTAATTAGGCTGAGATAAAAATAAGAGAAAAGACAGGTGAGACAGGTGAGAAAACAGGAAAGAAGCACAGAAGGCAAATAGCAAAGTCAAGTTGCTAAAATACAAAACAAAATGAAATAAAAGAAAGACCTATGTAAAGCATATGCATAAAGGTTCTGAATTAAGTTTCTCAGACCAATATATAGATTTTCTTTAATGTTGGTTGTTCGACTTTGAAACCCTTGTGCTTGATGCTTAACCTTACCTTTCTTTTAATCTTATAAGGATGCATACTATCTAAACTCTGTGACAGCCAGCAAAAAGTCTTAGTGAATTTCTGAACTGAATGTTTCTGCAGTCATGAATGATCCCCTTGTTAATGTAGTCTGTAGGTCAAGATGTTGAACTATATTATTGATGCTTAAGGAATTAAATAAAAAGGTGAAACAGGCTGATTATAGAGCTATCTATCTTGCTGACCTGGTCCATCTTTTGGCTAAAGTTTTTCAATAGAATACAATGAAGCATACAAATAAATGCCTTCTTTTGGCTTTTGGATGAGATAAACTCATTTATTTCATTTCACAAATACCATCTCAGTTGCTATACTATTACAAAACTTTTATCATTAGAAAATAATTTCTTTTTTTTGAAATATGTCTCTTCAGCATTTATCTTTCAACAGCTGCCTATTATCCAGTCACAACGTTCAATTTCATTGACATTATCCCCTAAATTGAATCATAAATGGAAGAGGAATCTGTAATATAACAGGCAAATTAGGTGTTACTCTGAATGAAGTGGAATTTCAGTTCCTGTCTTTGCTGACTGTTTTCCTCATTAAAAAGAAAATGCAGATCACATATAAACACAGGTAATTTTTCTTGTGAAAGGTACTGAGCATCACACGTTTCTACGATCATCTGAATGCTTTTTGTTTAGGATAGCTAATTTGCTGAACAGACTTTCTTGGTTCCTACTTTGTTGGAACCTAGTACAGGTCAAATCATATAGTCATGGTGGTAACAAAGGTACAGCCTAACGTCACAGTGTCTGATAGAGTTTATCCTTGGTTCATACTGAATTCAGTGCTTTCACAGGACAGCCCTGGGCATCTGAATTACCTTTTGTGACCCAAACTCTACCAAGAAAGATAATCATTGCCTATCTGTCTATTGTGGCGCAGATACTTAAATTAAGGAACACTATAGCCCATGAACTTGTGAACACTTGCTACAGAATGTTTTACAGTTCCTCATTATGCTCCTTCCTAATGATATCATGCAAACATCTCTCCTTTTGGTCACAATCATCTCCATGGCTTTCTTCATTCCTTGCCAAATCTAGCTGAGAAAGGGATACTTGGAGTTACATGGTATTATTCTTTCATTAGGTCTTGGAGTAAGAACTACAAAGCTCTACCTTACCTATAGTCACGTTCCTTTTTTGCTAACGTTGCTACAAGTCTTGAGGTAGGTCTCTGTATTTGCCATTGTGCTTGCAAGTGGTATGGCATTCACAGCTGTTTGATGCACTCAGAGTAAAGTGCATAAGGAAATCTGGCTGCTCAGTGTTTACCTGCTTCTGAAGAGAAAATAAGTAAGGAATGAGGCTGTTTCCTTTGTTATGCCATTCCCAGAAGTATCTTTTTAACAGCTGAGATGATAGGAATAAACACATTCTAGAAATTATATAACTGCAAAACTAATTCGGAAATACATTAAAATTGTTTTGTTCTGGGGAGAAGTGCAGTTGAGATCTGAAAGACTCACCTCCCTGGAAATGAAGGCACAGCAAGGGCTGAATAATATATGCTGACCAGAGATTTTGACTGGTTAAATGATGTCATTAAAGAGATCAAAAAGGGTAAGTATTGTGGGTGGAACACTATTTTTGATGTTTGTGAAACACAGAATTTTAGTCTAGATTCTGAAGTATAATTTTTACATAAAACTGTAAGCTGGATATGAAAAGTGGTTTCACTAAAGATATACCAAGATTTACTAATTTGAACATAAAGAACTACTATGTGCCAAAATAGTTAGCAAGAAGCCATGCATACAAAAAAAATAACTTTCAGGTAGTATAAGAAGTTGTTAATTTTTGTACATATTTTTGTAGAGTGAAATATTGGCTAATCTGTAACATATAGGGACTCTCCTATTTTGCCCAACAAAACTGCTTCGGCTCAGGAGTCCATCAGGCTGGAGACACTAACCTTCAGATGTATGGTTTGTCCTCTTATCTGTTACAACGCACAGGTCTTTGCAAAGACAAATAACAAGGTAAATATGCTCCAGGGCAGTTATAGCTGTCGTTTTCTCACAGTCCACACTCCAGGGACTGACCTGCAGCACTCTGCGATGAGAAATCTCTGCAGATAGCACCACTCCATTCAGCAAGTGCTGCAATATGATCTCCTCTTCCAAAGCCCAAGATACTCTTCATTCTCTTATAAGTGAATATTCTGGCAGAGTTAGCAGGTGAGATGGTTGAGGACCGACAACAGGAATTATTTTAGCTTTTTGTGGAGTACCAGGTTACGGTGAGAGTGCTCTGTCCATGGTGAATGTTATTCTTCTTCAATTTTTCAAAATGGTCCCTGGTCTTTCTTTAAAATAAAATCATTTTGGTAGGTGGAAAAATGAAGTTATGTTTTTATTACAAATAAAAGCTATATCTGCTTTATATTATTTCCTGTTCCAGTCTAGGCCTGGAGCTCTGCTGGAGATTAACATTGCATCCAAAGGAGAGATTCTTTTTTGAGTCAAAGAGACATAGCTACAATTTAATACCACTGTTTAGTGAGACAAACTGTACCAAAAATCCCAACATGTTTTCCAATTTGAAAAAAAATGTACCTCAGAATTAAAAGAACTTTGGTCTTATTTAGCCAGTCTGCACAAACTATAGTTTAATACATTTCAAGGCTGAGTAAGTTTGCATATATGGGGGTAGAACTTGGAGCTCATCATAAACTTGGGACTTTTGTTATTGCATTTGTAGACATATTGACTCCAGACCTACTCACATAGGTGATAAAATGCCTAAAGGTTTTTAGTAGGAGCAGGATAAGACCATCTATAAAAGCTAGAAGCATACCCTCCAGAGCCCCTCCCCCCTCAAAAAAAGTTATACCATGCTAAGTGTCAATAATAAATACAAAATAATGTTTTTGAACACCCATCATTGTGACAGTCCCTGAAAATATAAATGATGACATGACAGAGACATTTCAGCTTATGTTGCTATACTTTTCAAGCAAAAAAAAACTCTCCAAACCTTTAGCCGAAACAAAACTCCATTATCCCAAAATATCCTACCAATTCTTCTAAAAATGGTTGTTCAAGCTAGGTTCCATACCATGACTTCAAATTAAACCATATGTTCCTTTACAGAAAATGAAAAACTTCTGTGATGAATGAAACTTGGAGATGGAAATCATGATTTCCGGAAGTGTGTTTCCCTAGGGGAAACCTTGGGATAATTGGTACGCCCATCATGCAACTCACTGGATACCTACAATACTGTACTGTAAATTCTGGCTTCCTCATAAAGGTCTTCTGTTTTGCGAAGAAGGGCTCAGTATGTGGACTGATGGCTTGATTTTTTTTCCATTTTGACATTTGTTAAAAATGAGCTACGACATAACCAGGCATGGAAACTTTGTGGGCATTGTGTGGAAAATCACTGGAATTTCCAGCCTGCAGTTCACACCTTTCACCAGTGTAGAGACTAACCATGCCCGTGAGGGAATATAGCAGAAAGTGGTGCTTTTGTGGTAGAGGACCCAAACAAAGTTTTGTCCAGCTTCAAGTCAAAATTGTTACTATATTTGGCTCTCTAATAAATAGTAATAACAAAACTGATGCAGGATTATAGGGCAGCAGGCGAGGGTAAATCAACAAACAGGAATTTAAATAGTACAAGTGGTACTTTACTTTCTCTCCACAGCAAACTTTAAAGCATACCTCAGGGTTGATGGAAGTTAAGGGAAGAGCATTTCTCCCTCTATCACCTTGAATTCAGTGGGATTTGAATCAGAGCCATATCCATGAACCTAGGTGGTCTTGTCCTGTTTCATTCCTGAAATTCCCAAATAAGCATGTGGGCAGTCCTGCCTCAGCGGCGTGACTGGGTCCACGCAGTGCGAAGCCAAGCTACCTCAGCCCCGCTCTGCTTGGGGCTGACCTGGAGGCCATCACAAAGTTCATGGCTCATTCAGCAGAGGAGAGGGTAAGAGCGGTGGCATTAACCACATTAATATGTCTGGTAATGTGAGCCGCAGCAGGCTCAAAGCCACAAGCCAGTGGCAGTTCAATGTGCCAGCTACTACTATTACTACAAAGCTACTACTGACTTTGTGTGCATTTGTGGGGCAGGCTGCTTGCTGCCTGGAGTGAAGGTGTATACTAATAAAAATGCACTCTAACTCTCCTTTTTCAGTACACAGGGAGCATAGACACCTAACTCAATGCTGGGAAGTCTACTACTAGGTGCATAAAATTAATAATTTAAATTATTATTTTAATTTAAATTATTAAAATGTTGCAATATTTGATACAACGTTATAGATTTGGTCCTTCATCTCTGCATATCAACAATGCCGACTTCTGTGTCTGACTTCTTATCTCTTAAAATAGCATTTTATGCATTTTAGTAGTCTACAAACACTCAAGCAATACTACAGGAATGAAAATTAATATTCAGTAATGCTGAGTGACAGAATTTTTCTTTAACACAAGACTGATGCTCAGAAAGAAAAGAATAAAAAGATCACAATATCCTCCAGTACCATGTCACCTTTACCTGTTCGGAGAGGGTAGAAGTGGACTTCTTGGAGTTTCTGAGGTCTTTCTCCCCTTATATTTTCTTATTCCAAGATACTCTCATTTAGCAGACACAAGGTGGGATGTCTCTGGAAGACAGCCATGAGGTCACTGGAGGTGAAGGCCTCCAGTGCACAGAGGTCCTGAGGAGGTTGACCACTCATTTTAGCATTCTCTCGAGCCCTCTAGCCCAGCATAACTTCATCTTGAGACCCACTAAAACTCCTCATGCATACACACATGCCCGTACTCATGACAACCCAGTAACACCAGACAAACTCTGGAAAGAAAAACAAGATTTCAGAGAACAAATGTAAGAGGTCCACTGAGGCCAAATAATGCTGAGCAGACCTGGGCTGGACTCCACACCATAGCTGGGTTCACAGCACCTAAGCAGTGTCTGAGATAACACTGATAGCAAAAAAATTTGGAATCACTTGGTGGTGCGTACAGTTAAATTTTTGATACAACAGTGATATGAAGATAATACATACGCAGGGTGAAGGATAGGTCAAAAGTGCTGTACAACACAAGCAGAAGATACACTTAAACTTTTTGATCTACCTTACATCTTATGAATGTTACTCTATGCAGTCGGGAGCCACCGTTAATAGTGAAAGTAAATTCACTTTTCATGATAACTATTCACCATTTCATGGCACACTGTAATATGCTTACAGAATATTATCCATAATCTCATGAAAAAAAATATGGGGCAAAATATCATGAGCTTAATACTTTTCACAGTTTTTACAAACAGCTCACTGAGGTTTCAAATGCTTTGGGATGTGAGCCTTCTTGTAGCACACCTTCTGAATTTCTTATGGTTACAGCTGGCAGTGTTGGACTTTTTTTTCCTTGCTTAGATGAACCTTTCTACCATCTATAAATTTCCCTAGCCTCAGGGCTACTCTAATTTCCAGTTGGCTGCTCATGACCTCAAAGGTCTGTTCTTGTTGTTGGGCTTTGCTGGAGACAGTACATCCACACCCTGTATTTCAGACGGAGAGCTTGGGTGCCTTAGGAATTCATGTGACGGCTCTGTAATGTATGTACATTACTCAGTCTCCATAAAACATAGGGTAATCATGCTATACGGCATCCTTCTGTGAGGATAAAATCTTGAACGTTAGTGTAAAGTAGACGCTCTGCTACTACGACCCGCAGGCTAGGAAGGTAGGGAGAAAACGGCAGAGGCTTTGCTAGCCCTGAATGCTGGTCTACGCGAGTTGTTTACTTACAGGCTGAGAATAGCGCACGGGAGTAGGAAACAGATTTGTTTTTTAAAATCAGAAAGAGATCCTGTGGCAAGGCTGTGTGACCCCTCCATGAGGTGAAGTTTCCTCACTCTGTGTCACATGGCTCCGCAGGTTCACAACAGACTGCGGCTGACTCATTGTCTGGGAATTTGGAGTAGACACGGCCTTTGTAAAAAGCAGTGCTAAAAACTTGCTGTACAAGATAAACAAGGAAAACATGCTACTTGGCACAAACGTGGTTCAGATGTTGACCATTGTGTTCTCTTGGAGTTAATCATTGTGGGCCAGGCTGACGTTTGCTGTAAAAGGTGTGCTGTGGCTGCTTGCTTCATGCTAAGGAAGCAGGTGCAGCAAAAGCTCATTGTTATAATGATGTTTTGTAAACTGAGAAACTTGATTTTTTTTTTCCCCTCAGGGGTGCAAGGGCAACATGCAGGTGGTATGGCCAGAGGTGGGAAGGGCAGCAGCAAGCGTGTGTGGCCACCTCACCTAGATAGCCTACGTTTCTCCTTGCACGGCCTGCCTCCCAACACTGTCCTTGAGGCTGACCTTGATCACCTCTGAAGGGAAGGGTCTGCTACGGAGCCAAGCGTTGTTTCAGCCAGCTTAGGGTGACCATCTCAATGATTAGCCCTTTCTCCAATTATGGGTTAATCAGCTAGGGAGTATCTTGAAAGTTACCCTTAAAAGACACTCAGAAGGAGCAAGCTTCATGTGCTGTCCAGGCAGTAAGTCAGTCACAAGGCAGGCTTTCTTCAGGCACGCTCGCAGGAGGTGTGCTCCTTGCAGAAGTCACATATGTACACCTACCATCGGGTAAACCCCAGCATGGTGATATTGGGTACTCTGACCTGGGAGGCAGACTTCTGGGGTCATTTCTCCTCCTTCTCCCCCTCTATTTTTCACTCCGTTCACACAGCCACAGTTTCTCAGTTGGGTAAATAATTACAGTCAACTGATTAGACCCAAGTTTCTTGTTCGTTTTTTCCTGTATCACTGTTTGTATGAGAGGGCTTGCCAAGAGAAAACATTCCGTTTGCTAATCGTTGCTGCCTCTGCTAACCTGGCTGGCAGTAGAGAAGGCATACAGGGCTGAACCAGCCGCAGGAGGAATCACCCAAGGACAGAAGAGCAGGACTGAGGCAGATGTTGGATGGATGAGTGGATGGTGAGGTGGATTGGGAATTGACTAGATGGCAGAGCTCAGAGGGTGATAATCAGCAGTGCAGAGTCTAGTTGGAGGCCTGTGTTGAGTGTTGTCCCCCAGAGGTCAGTCCTTGGTCCAGTCCTGTTCAATTTATTCATCAATGACCTGGATGAAGACACAAAGTGCTCCCTCAGCAAGTTTGCTGATGATACGAAGCTGGGGGAGTAGCTGACACCCCAGAGGGCTGCACTGCCATCAGAGGGACCTGGACAGACTGGACAACTGGGCGATGAGAAACCTCATGAAATTCAACAAGGTCAAGTGCACGGTCCTGTATCTGGGGAGGAATAACCCCAGACACCAGTACAGGCTGGGGACCGATCTGCTGGAGAGCAGCTCTGCTGAGAAGGACCTGGGTGTCATGGTGGACGACAGGTTGACCATGAGGCAGCAGTGTGCCCT